>VWZT01001046.1:652825-735116 GCA_013397055.1 Pachycephala philippinensis
AGTCATAAATGAAGCAGACCAAGGCAATATTTCAAAAGATTATTAGTATTACAAAAAACAGCTCTAGTTCATTTGTCTCTCTCCTGGAAAGAGCAAGCCTGCTTCAGGACTATGGCATTTTATGAAATGTGAAGTATCATGCTAGTTTTCGTGAGCACTATCACCATTTTGCTTTCCCTTATATTCTATGATTTAATCTTGAATGCACATCTTGAATATTAGTGCTAAGCTGCTTTACTGCCTGAGATGTCTTCATGCTGATATCCTGTAATAAAACCTTGTGCAATTAAGACATATTTCAACATTAAATGGATTCCAGCTGGAAGACAAGAGAAGGGAGAGTGATGTTTTCTCCGATTACTGATGTTCAAGCAGTGTTACTCTGAGATGCTGTTCCCTCTGTGAACACAAAAATGTACCATTTGCAAGTCCCTCAAACATCTTCATGCACTGTGTCTGCAGCCACAACCCCAGTGCCTGCCACCAGCCCAGACCCCAGTAAAGCCTATTCCATACTGGTGGCCAGTGCCAGGACAAAGGCTGTTGGAAAACAAAACCCCATTCAGCAGACAGGATTTCTTCTAAATCCCTAAAAACCTCTTAAAGCCTCATGGGGCTGTCTGAAGAAGCCCTTTCCTTCATGATATCTCTTCCCTTTCTGAGAGCCACACAGAGCCTGGACAGCCAGGGTATAATATAACCAAGTCCCTTGAGTGGGGAAATTTGGTGCATATGCATCTGCATCTGCACTGTGGATTGTCTTTAAAAGTTTTTTGTTTCTTGATAATTTGTTTTGAACTTTGGCAATAATTAATATTTTTCATTTATTTTCCCCTAGGTGCATCTAAGAGATCAAATGTCATAGTGAGTTTAGAAGGTCTGACAGGCTCGAGTCCTCAGTCCAACTTCATGTTTAGGTCCAAGCTTTGCACTGATGGAAATAACTGCCTGTAACACTATATGAACAAGGAGAACATCCAGAAAAAATCTCAGGGCTGAATAATCAGTATTTATTTTGCATTCCTGTTCGGTTTTTGGGTTGTTTTGTTGGCAGGATAAAACAAATCAAGGCTCTTTGAAAAAATTAGCTAAAGATTCTCCAGTATAACTCTCTGTTGTTTTCTCCCACTACCTTGTAACTGCAGATGGTTTGTTCTTTACAGACACATATCAAACACATGGACAGCACTAAACCTTCAGTTAGTAAGAATAAACATAGTCAAGCAGATAATCATGTACTTTTAACATGTTTTCCCTTTTGTTCAGTGATATTGTTAGGGGAAACATTACATACCCAACATTTTCTGCATCTTCATCACACTCAGCCCTATATTTGCAAACTCCACATTTTGAGTGTTTTCTCTGAACTTCTGTCCCAGATCCTTCATACTCTGAAAAAAAAAAATAAGATAAAGCATGACTTTCGAATTAAGCTCTGTTTTTGCTTACCTAAATCCATTTGCCTTCAGGAATCATTTGCCTTTATGTTGACAATTTGCCTTCAGGAATATTGTCAACATAAAGCTATCATGTACTGAAGCTATTAACCTTAATAGTGCTCCCTTTTTGAAAGTCAGTCAATTGGAGGTTGGTAGGACTGTACCACTGATAGAAAAGCAACCCCGAAAACACTAATGCTTCATTGATTGGCTCTTCCTTTATACTTATTTCAGTCATTTTTATTTATTCCTGCTCCACCAGGCACATAACTGGCATTGACATGTGTCCCAGTCACATTTACTCTTAATTGCCACTGATAATGTATAAACCCTGTCCCTTTTGATGTCCTTGAATATTAGGTACTGGGGATTTAAATACTATTTTCTGTGACAGTCTTTAATTACAGATATCCTTATGCAAGGTTACTGCTTGCATTTTTTCCCCTTTTTGATTCCTCACTATGAGATTAGACTATGCTTATATGTCATATATGCTGTGGTGTATTTTCCAGATTCCTTTTTTAGTTCTACAGGAATAAAAGAAAAAGTAATCCTAAAAAGAAACCAGTAGAAATGCTATGTATCCTAAAAAGTGAAATCAATTATCTCAAATATTCTGATCCTAAAAACATCTACAATAATTTTACTGTTGACATGGACATCAAAAGTCTTAACCTAGCAAAAGAGAAATTATACTCTTACTGTTTCACTACCATTATCCACTCCTATTTTTGATTTTTAACAAAGTGATGAAGGAGAGCTAGGTATTTGAAAGGAAGGAAAAGAACCACAGAAATCTGCAGAGGGAGTCGAGATCCACTTAAAGTATCACAGTATCGTGGTGGTGCACAGCTGACTGCACGAGGCTGCCGGATGGACAGAGATCAAAGTGATTCCTTTCCTCATAGCAGCTTTATGTGCTGTAGCAACAGTAAATCAAACACCACCAATGAAACAGCTGAATGAATTTACATTCTTTAAATACAAACAGGAAAAAGAAATCCACAATAGCTCTTCCTAATTTCCCTGGATCTTGGCTGAAGGGAATCTCTCCCTCTGACCTGTGGGGCTGTGTTTCTGTGAAGAATAGTGCAGGTGAGACCAGAAAACTGCCTTCTGTCTAAAGCATGCTGTGCATTTTCCAGAGATTAATACCTATCAAACAAAATTCACACTGTAGAAATTCTATCACCACTCTTATCAAGTTGCAGTAAAGGTCATCTGCTTTTATCTTTACAAATGCACATCTTATTTGATTTCTCTTTCTTCCTAGGTACCACATTCCTATGCCTACATTTGGCATTTTAAAGTGTCCTTTAGTGTCAGATTTCACTTTTCCTTGCCAATAAATTATCCCCTATGGTTTGAATAAGTTAAACAAATGGCACTGCTTTCATTCATGGTATTTCCACTTCTTTTCCTGTTCTTATGACCCTTGACGCCCTTTGCCAGCAAGTTGACACTCTCTGGAGTTACAGGTACAAGAGCCGGACATATTGTTCCAGAAAAGTTGTCATCAAAGCCAAATACCATCTGTGACATTCTTCGCTTTAAACATCCAACAATCATGTTACTTTTAGACCATTTTTCTGCACTGACAATCATATTTACTTTATTATCCACTTTATTCCCCAATGACTCCTTTTCAGGGTCAACAGTCTGTCGGAGAGATGTATTCCTGACATCAAGGAAAAATTACCTAAGTCCTGGGCTTGCTACAGATAACTGTCCTCAGACATTAAAATCCTGCCTGCTTATGCATCCTGTTAGCTCAGTGACCTGTTCTCTGTCATCCACACCAAATCAGTGCTGACTGATTTGCTCCCAGGTCACCAGTGGAAGGGGTCATGAGGCTAGGAACAGTCTCTAGAAACACGCTCATTTTCTACCGACTCCTTAACATTTAATGATCTATTGATTTGCAGTATTTTTGCATGTTAGATGTGCACCGTGTGGATGTTGTGCACTCTAGTTATTTAGACTTATATGAGATTAAGGACTGCATTTGATTGAGAAAGGTTACGGCTCTGTGGTGGGATGCTTACATAAAATGTTCTGTTGTACAAATGCCTTTCCAGGAAAAATCAGTTTTAAAATGGTAATTTTCTCATTAAAGGTTTTCCATGAACTCCTGGTGACTGGCATTAAATATTTTTTCCCCTCACTTAATTCTGTACTCAGCTGATTTTTCCACCTTCTATTTCACTGCTGTGCTTCTCATAGCTGCCAGAATGAGAGGCTGTTGCCCCCCGATCATCACATTTATCTTTTCTGAAAATATTTGTATAGTATTTATCATTATTCTACGGAAGAAGAAGAGACAAAAAAGTCATCAACAGCCTAGAGAATTCTTTACCATCCATTTTTAAAGCTTTCAGTAGCAAACCTGGCAGACCTGCTGGTTACAAAATACATCTTCAACATTTGATGCTTAATATCCTTCTGTGGTACCACTAGCATGGAAACCATTTCATCATACCCCATTTATACTATCTGACTTGACTACAAATGCAACCAGAATGCTTTACTGAGCCCTTTTACTGCATTATTAGCATTTCAGTTTTGCAATGGAGCAAAAGAGGTAACACACACCACACACACGCACATGCAACATACACACCCTTCCTCTTGAGTTCTAGTTCTGCTCCCTGTGAATGCCCCAACATCTTTATATTTTCAGAAACATAGCCCACGTCTACTTGTTCATTGTTTCTATATACTATCTGATGTCAAATTCCCTTTCTCTCCTTTCCCCTCCCCCATCCTAAAATTTTTTTCTTTACCTCTTAAATTAGGTTTGTTTTAAAACAAGTGTGACTTTTGTTTTTTTCTTGATGAGAACTTGCTGGACCTCAGGTCACCTACAATTTTCAAAAGCATCTTTCACTACTAGTTGAATTGTGTTTTAGTAGTAGCAGCATTAGACACTGCATACAATATAGACTGAAGTCCTGTTGTGGTTTAGGAATGGTACTCCCCATTCGGTGTCCCCAGCAAGAATCTCCAATCCATGTGCTGCCCTGTGGCTCCTCTGCTCTCCCCTCCCCTTTGCCCCTGCGGTGGGATGGAGTGGCAAATTGGAGGCACAAAAGGTAGAACTCACAGGATGAGATAAGAACAATTTACTGGAAACAGCAGTGAGGTAAGAAAATGAACAGTAAAAGCAACAATATCAATAACAAAAGTGCACAGAAGAGAGAGTGATTCACAAGCCAAAAGGCTCACTGCAGAGCTCAACCGGACTGCAGCCATGCTGCCTCGACCAGAAAAGAGCCTTTCCTTCCAGAAAAAAACTCCCTTTCCCCTGCCCCCAGCAATGATGTGAGGTGGTATGGAATAACTTCTGGGTCCTGGCCATGCCCCCTCCTGGCTACTGCCAAAATGAGCATTGTCCCAGCTGGAGCCAAGATAAATCCTTCAAGAAAACACAGCTTTTCCCGCCGATACAGAGTAGATGAATGTTGTTTTTCAACCTGAATTGGTAGCAGACCTGTACACCTGTATCCTGTTAAAATACGTTAACCCATTAATATTTGAAAGCATGTTTCTCTGGTGTAAATGTCTTCAAATAGGCTATATATCCCTGACAGATTGCCTCTCCCTTCTCCTTTCTCCCCCACATTTGATTGTTCCTACACAGGTTGTAGGCATTAATTTTAATATTCCAATCAATCAGATCTTCCCAGCAGGTTTCAGTAATAACAATTAGGTCAAAATATGCTCCCAAATGAGCAATTCAAACTCCTCTTGTTTATTATGCAAGCTTCTAATATTGATGTATAGATGATTACAGAATTTCTTCTCCTTGGTTTTGTTGGTATCTTGATTAATCCTGTTCTTGACATATTAATTTGATGTTGAGTGAAAGCTCATTTTTCCTCTCTTTTCAGCTTCCTTACATGTTTCAGGGCAGCGCCTCATTAATGCTCTGTCCTTCAAAATGAACAAGGCACAAAGGTAGGATCAGTGACTCCCAGTTGTCTCTCTGAGCTGTGCTCCCTAACACTTCTCCTTGAGTCATTATTCCTCTGCAGAAGACTGCCAGCTATATCTTAGGAGCTGCAGGGTAGGAGCCTACCAATGGACAGCAGCTCTAGAGGAATTGGGCAGCAGTAAATTGCTTCCCTCAGCAACTCATTTGTGTGTTCCTACAATGGTAATGTGGCTGGGTTTCTGCTGAGGGCTTTCAATCAGGCTTGAAGCAAAAGAATCCATCTGTGTCAAGGTGAAGTTTGGTTTGCCCTAAGGCATGGCTTGGAAAGGGAGCTATGCTGTATATTTGTATTTATCACTGTTCCCAGGGGAAGAGGGGGGAGCTTGTGGAGAGCTGCAACTCCTCAGTAGCCATGTACAAATAGAATTCCATTGCCTAGGAAAGCCCCTCTGAAAATCAAAACCTAACTGGTTTGGGATCATAATGATTTTTACTGTATCTCATGGGATCAACTAATCTCAAAAAGATTTTGAAAAAATAGGAAGGGCCACAGTAAATCCTCTTCTGCATCCTGAAGTACAGAAGAACCCCCACCCCGTGATCTGACTGCGATTCCCTCAGTATGGCTAGCACTGGCAATTCCTCTCAAAATACCACAGTCCACAGAATTGCACATTAAGGACTGCAATTCACTCCAGAGCTTAGTGACTTATCCTATATTCCATTAACTTTTAGGGCAACTTTAATGATGCACTTAGTTAAAATGGAGATTGTTCCCATAATTTGAAACAAAGCTGCAAACCTGCTCTTTTTGTCTGTAAGTATATATTTAAAGATAACACTACTCTTAGCTCTCCCAAATTTTTGGCAAGTGATGTCTTGAATTCTCTTGACCACGCTGCTGGATTTTATGCAAAAGCAGTATTTGGCAGGGTGGAAGGTCCTGCTCTGTTATCCAGCCACCCAGCTGGCTTAGAAGCAAAGCCTGGCTTGGTACAGCAGAGATCCATACCTGGCTGAAAGATCCTTTCCCTGTGCAGTGTGGACCACATGCTGCAGCTTCAAGCATGCTTCAGTAAAGGACTTTGGAATTGGATTTTGCAAGAACGGGCATTACAGGTTTAACAGGAGGATGCCGGGTCTACTTACGACTGAGGTGCCTGGAGGAGGGAAGTTTGAAGATTGATTCCCTAATCACAACCCAGCCAAGGTGATAGGCTCGCTGAGGGCTTATGGTAATGACAACGTGTACACTTACAAGCAAAGGACGTGAGGACACGCACTGTAAGACTCCCTACCACCACCATCCTTGTTAGGTGATAGGAATTTCACACACCTGAGAGCTGGAACTTCGGATTTGCTTCTGTGCGTATGACACCGTGGATAACAGTGGGAAAAGCTGGCATATTGCAAGACTGGATCAGCTTTCACACTGCAGAAACCTCCAGCTGGAGAACTCAAGTTCACTCCAGTGCCCGGCTTCAAATGCAGCTAACTCCTTTTTTCTCCAAAGGAAGACACAACAGCTTCAGAGTAAGCACCAGGGAAATTAAGCATGACTAGTTGATGGTGGAAGACAGAGGACATGAAAGTCACCAGATGCCAAGGGAGGTGTCCCACAATTTCATGAACACACTGGATGCCATTCTACAGGCCCAGTGCAGAGTATATGAGATGAATCCATCCTCATTTGCTACCTATCCTGTGCAAGAGGGAAAAGGAATCTGTCTTTATGTACCCCTGGCTCCAGCATCCTTCCGAGCATGCTCCAGCATCCCTGAAAAACCTGCTTAGAATAAGTGTCCACCAACACAATGCCTGAACATTCAGGCCCTTTGCCTCTGCCTTTATGAACCTTTGCTGAAAAAACAGCAATTCTTGCTTTATTTCAGTGTTAATTTTACCTACATCGAGTGGCATCTTGACAGAAATAAATAGGGCTATTTGAAGCTAAAGTGATTATCAGTGACAAGCCACGTGATGGAATCCGCACTTAAATCTTTCTAAGTCACACACCATTACAGAAAAAGGTAAAGGACGTGATGCTACCTCCTATCCAGGGTGCTAATCACCATCAAGTTTCTGCAAGTCATATTAAAATACATTAAAACAAATCAGCAGCACTATTACAAATTAAAATAGAAAATATTCGAGGCTCTAAATTGTATGTGTTTATTCCACCCCGACTGTGTGACAATTACTGGATAAGTGTTGTCCCCAGTGAGGGGAAGGAACAGATGGCAGCCTGCTAAAAAGCACATACTGTATATCAATTTATTAATTACTAAATGCAATCTGCTAGACGTTCATCACAAGATACTTCAGCTATTAAATTTCAGAGGGATTAGAAATTCAAAACAAATTATTTTAATAATAATTAACTTAGCTATATGTATTGCAAGCATGTTATTTCCTTAGCTTAAAAGCCTGAAATGATTGGGTGCCATCTGTCTAACTACCATTACAACTTTTTTAATATCAAAAGGGCATTTTGCTCAGGTACACAGACAAACACTGAACAAAATGAATTAAAAATTAATGTTACAGGCATAGTAGGACACTTTGAAATCTCACCCTTGTTGGTTGATTACTAGAGCACAGAACCTGCCTCTTCTAGGACAGTGATTTGTTTCTGAGAGGCTGGCTTGAAAAGCCTTCACCATTTGTTAGCTCTTTCATGGTCTGTGTAACAAATGCTGATGGTTTTCAACACATTCTTGCAAAGGCCTTACTATATCACAAAAGTCAACATCACAGCTGTGAGCTGCCAATCCACCTTTTTATGTACATGTGACACCCCGAGAATCATTTTTCGTGCCCCAATCTACAAGCTGTGGAAATACATCCAGCAGGTCAAATAGTGCTGCAATTTGCAACTGGCAGAGATGAACACAAATCTGAGCCTGTACCTGCTCCTTCTCCAGTTCTGCCTCAAACTCTAACAAAACATTGATTAAACAAAGGGCCCAATTTTATGACTGTGTTCTTCAGAACAGGGAAATTGCAGAATGATTCATATGAGAATAGAGAAGCCCACATCTCAGATGCAAATTTAAAGGATCCCACTTTCTTCAGCCATGACCCCAGCTAAGCAACTCTTTAAAGTCTGAGTCTCTGCTCTCTGACATTGCTTCTGTAGGGGTGAAACATAAAGATAGAGCATTGAGAGTTTTGAAATTTCTCTCATTTCTGAATTAACCATCATATATTCTTCTTAGAAGTGGCTCAGGATACCCACTGCCACAAGTGACCAACTGCTTGGTTTCATAATTACAATTTTTATTACGCTAATTGAAGTTTCAGACTTCTGAAACTAGAAAAATGGGTAATTTTATTACAACTCAATGCTAACAGAGCATAGAAAATGGAACTAGCTCATTCAGAATGTCAGAGGGCAACTAGACAATAGTGTCATCCTTAAAAATTGTATTACTTCATCTCATTCAGGCATACTGAAAAAATTCTCCCACTCTTAATTCTTTTCCTAAAACCTAATATCATTGTAGCAGTAAACATGATTTGTGGAGAACCTGAACCAGTAGTTCCATGGTGTTTAGTTGCTTTTTCTTGTAGCACATGAAAAAAAAAAAAGATAGTTTCAGACAATATCTTGCCTTAGAAGTTATCTTTGAGGAAGAGCACTTTTGTGGATTTGTCAATTGTTTCTAAATATTCTTTTTTTTTAAAACGTAGAAATGAATGCATTAACATCATACAGTTTTGGAGTAGGAGGGAGAATCTGCATGAAGTCAAGTTTCAGAATCATTAATGAGATTGTTCTGCAATGAAATGCAGATAATGAAAAAGAACAGTGTGAATTAGTAGCACAAATCCTAACTAAACATGAGGCCAATAGCTAATTTCAGCAGTGGAGACTGTCTCAGGCAGAGCTATAACAACTGAAAAGCACAACTTCGATGCTTTCCTAGTACTTTCTTTCAAAGTTAAAAATCCACCAGCAAACAGGGCATCTGCACAGCACTTGCAATGCTTCCTGAATGCACACAAGCAGCTGTGCTCATCCATTCTGTGTGTGCAGGCATCACTGGTGCATACACAATCACACTAATTGCATGTTTAAGAAATACAGCAAACACTGATGCTGTCATTAACATCTGGAAATGCAAATCCTAGGAAGAAAACACAAGTCTCTAAGCTAGTATGTTTGCTTGCTTGCTGGTTCTCTCTCACATATCCTTGCATTTTTCCCCTTCCATTGGAGCTTCCTTGTGCTTCCAAGCAGTAGCTGTACCTAACCCACAGGGCATAGAGTCTCCCCAGGGAATTAGGTTCCCATTTGAGCACCCTTATCCAAAAGTATGAGATTAAATATTCTGGCATGGATGATTATTATACCTCAGTATATCCAGACTTCCTCCAAAAGAAAATGGGGAAGGCTGGGCCAGGATGCAGTTCTGCAGCACACAGTCCCATAGTGAAATAACCAGGGAGGCAGGACTGTGGAGGGCACTGTGGAGCACCTCTACTCTGCAGGTCACCCTCTGCCTGGGTTCCTATCCTTTCTTCTTGTTTGGATTCCAAACAATGTATCCCCATCCTCAATATGTCCATCACTCTTCTAGAAGTTTGGTTTTGATTCTGAATTCCCTCAAATTGCAAGAAATCTTTTTGGGTTTTAATGTTTTTACGTCACACTTTTACAGCTACTTGAATCATAGAACAAAACAAATTCCAGATACAAAAAAACCCTTGAATTTTCAGCCAGAGCAGAGTTCAATAACCAAAGCAACAGCGGATTCCATCCTTTGAAGGATTGCTTTCAGACACAGAAAACAACTCAACATGCTGAAGACTAACCAACTGTCCTACAGAAGTATTACCTAACACCCAGTTCAACGAGGAAGATGCACAGGGACAGGAATAATTCAATGTGTCACAAATAGCCTGGATGTATTAAAAAAAAAGAAGAGCCAAGCAGGATTTTCAATTTCTCATTTTTCTTAACCTAAAATTGAGAACTAAACCCAACTGTTTTCATACTGAACAGAAGAAGGAACATTTCAGTCGGCCTAAAGGCACTCAGAAGAAACCCCAGTAAAAGAAGGGCTAATGTCACAAAACTGCTGGAGGACAGAGTGGGTACATTGTTCCTTCTTTATTCAATACCCAGGCAGTGCAGAAACTCACCTGAGGCCAAGGGAACCAGATTCAATTATTTCCGCCTGAAGTGAACTGAATCTACATATTCCACCTCCCAAGACAATGCACCAACTACTTCTGCAAGGTATCAAGGGGCCACCAAACCTCCTAAGCCTATGGCATTCTGCTTTGCATAAATAATTCAAATGCACTGGCATGCTGAGCCCCAGCTAACAAAGCCTTTCCATAACACGAATCCTTCCTGCCCATCTCTTTGTCCCAGGCTCAATGAACATTTCAAGTGAGAACAGAAAGAACAGCAATGACAATGGGAAACCCATTTGGGCCTCTCTTATCCCCACAGGTGTATTTGGGTTCAGCCTCCCGCCCCAAATCAAGCAATGAGTATATTTGAACATGGACCTTTCACCTCTTCAGTGAGCAGGCAACAAAACATAGCATGTTCTGGCCTACGTTTTTCCAAACTGCTCATAAAGATACCCAAAAAATCCTGACATCTATCAGTCAGCTGCCAATCTCTTCCAGACCAACATAGTGACATTTACAAGGGACTTTAACCTGGATTTTTGTACGCAGCTGGAAAATACTGAAAAAAACCAAACCCAACTAATCTCAACGGCATTCAAACTTTTCTAAAAGTGTTCTAAAAATAAAAGTGAAACATGGACTGAATTACTGTCATCTGTCTCCTATCAGAACTGCATAGCAGTACCAAGGCCAGAAAGCTCAGCTTGCAGGGACCAGCTGTAGTGGAATAACAGGCTGGGTAACAAAGGGGGAAGGAGAAGCAAAGGGAGCTGAGGAAAGAGTGTGAAGCATCAGAAAAGTCACCTGTGGGGTAAGAAGCGGAAGTGTTTGAGCAGAAAATTTTTCCTTCAGACACTTCCCCAAAAGGCAACAAAGGTGAGAATGGCCCTGTGCTAGCAGCAGCCCAGGAATTTACTGATACTGTCTTATTAATGGGTAGGGAAATGCCTCCCCTTCACTTCCACACAGGAAAAAAGAGGGAGCTAGCTCCTGATTTTTGAAAAGTTAACTGTTACATTTAGCTACACAGTGATGCCACTGATGGTTTTCCACACATTTTCATGTAGCTATATAAGATTTACAGTACTTCAAAACTCGGTCCCATCAGTATGAAATGCAACACCATCTTAATACTAGCAAAGTCTAAAAACAAAACAGTTTTTCTGTGTCTGTACATGTCTATGTCACATTTTTCATTCTAGATGCATTCTTGCTAGTAGTATCAAAGATAGAATTAAGTTGGTTTTTTTTTTTTAATCCTTGGAAGAAGATTAAGATATGTTGAAAGATAGGAACACTTCTACTACTACCAGCTGTGCTACGTTCCCTCTTTGAATATACAGCTTTGAACATAAACATGTAAAATATTTTATATAAATAGATATCATAATGCAATTTTTATATAGTTTAGATGACAAGCTTGACCAAGGATAAGGTCATGACTACCTAGATGTTTTAGACGCTAAGGAAATGAATGCAAGGAAAAACATTACAAGAAATTTATTGTGAATCAACACTTTCTGGAGAGAAATACAGGTGAAATAGGGATCTAAATATTGCACTACATTGCTGGTAACAAATGAAAAATTATATAGGTCAAATCTGAAAGAACAATATTGGTCGAATGCACACTACAACCTATTCCTCTACCAGTACTCTTCTGAGATAGTCCAATGACACTGCAACATTAAAGCTTATTTTAAGTGCCATAATTTTTTCTCAATTCATGTGGTATACAGTAGCCATGTGCATATATATCATGTGTATAAAACTGACACACATTAGTTAAAAAGAAAGACCAAAAGCAAATATAAGTGCAGTTTGGTACTCACCTCCTTCTCCTGACCCAGAGCCATTATCTGCAAAAGAAACAGAGGGGGAGAAAAAAAAAGAAAGCAAATGAAAATATTGCTCCAGGAGCAGCTGTTTGTTCAGGAACTTGTCACTGTAAAACATTACACAGATGTTACATTTCATGAGCCAGCTGTAAAAACAAACATCCCACATAAGGTCTGGCATCCTTTAATATGGTTTGTCCTCACTCACTGTGCCTTAGTCTCTCTCTTCCCCTGTTACTCAAGGAACAGCATTATTCAATACTGAAACTAAATTGCTTTCTTAGCCTCTTTTCAACTGTTCGAGATTAAAATTTGTTAAACCCAAAAGAGATGAAGAGTTCAAAGTCTGATTTTTGGAATGTTGATTTTTCCTTACCCTCTAGCCCTGGGAGTGGTACTGCAATGAGTAACACATTAATCACCTGACTGTGGAAGTACCTCCAGAAGACAACTACTCCTCCAAGTAAAGCTGATTTAAGTCATCTAATGACAGAATAGATTCTCTCGGCTGAGTCAATCACTTCGTATCAAGATGGCATAGTTATTTCATTGACATTTGACTGACTGGATTAGCATCTGATGAGTGACAGCTTTCGACTGGATCCCATCTGCAGTAGCAGTTCAAGTGTCAGCGGGACCTGAGCTTCTTCACCACCCCCGGCCAACTAACTCTACTTCAGAGCACTGTGGAGCTGTTTAGGGATTTTGCATGTGCATCCTGCTGGGCAGCACTCTGCACAGGCTTCAGCCAGCACGGCAGTAAAGACAAGTCCTCCAACACATGTTCTGAGTCACAAAACTTCCTGTCTTTCCTGATCAAAGGAGGAGGAGAGGAGAGAATGGAATGGCAACTACTGTCAGTGAATTGTTCCCCATTCCCATTAGATTAGCTTCTCTAGAAGCTGAGGACAGGAGAGGAGCAGAGCACACTCTCTGCTCAGCCCTCACCTCCCTTTTGGTGATGGGGAAGGCAGCTGAATTCATTTGCAAAAAACTGAAAGAAGAAGGAGGCCAGACAGAGAGAGAGGAGTGGGAATCCTAGTTCCACACATGAGGTCGTTGTTCACATCAGAGGAAAAACCAAACGCTCTGTTTGCTCAGTTCCCTCCCCTGCTTTTCTTTAAGGAGCTGTATTTCTAAGAATAATTCCCTCTAGTGCGTGGATGAAAGTGTGAAATTCCACGTTACTGGGTCACTTCACACATCAAAAACAATCTCCTGTCACACGGAGTATCAGGAATAGAGATATGTTTTTCTTTTGCCTTAATTTTCCTTTCTTTCCTCCTACACCACTATTTGGTGTCTAACAGACTGAGCTTATTACCTTACAGAAATTAACACAAAAACCAGAAGGTTTCTTTTTCCACTGGTAGTGACCCACTTTACTGACAAAGCAGGCAATCCCATATAAAATGTCATTGTGGAGTCACTGAGAAATATGCCTTATGATGAAGTATTCCTTCATTAAGAAATTTGAAGGAGTATAATTTACTTATATGAGTTAACATATAAACTTATTTGTGGTGGTGAATTTGTGTCATCAGCTGTTTTGGGGGAGAGGAAGCTGACATACAAACAGAAGCAAGTTCAACATGTTATTCATATGAAAGACAAAGGGTAAAATGTCTCAAAGAAGCTTGACTTGTTCTGTATTTTTATTTCCAGCTCCACTCCCCTGACTGTTTTCCCCTGTGTGTTCAGCCCTGGGGTGAGAAATGCTGCTCAGCCCCAGCGTGAGGGGCTCTGGCTGTGTCCTGAGTGTGTGGGGCAGGGCAGGTACCACCACACACAAGAGTTTAAGCTGTAACCAGAGTGCCCTGTAAATCACAGAGCTGATGCTCAGACCACCCCTCTCTATAGACCACTGGCTTGATACACATGAAGTCCACATGGCAGGACAGCGTAGCAGCAGGATAGACTCATTTCCACTTCTCTGGACTTTCAGTTCTCAAAAAAAAATTTAAAAAAAAAAGTGCCATTCTCTATAACACTGTATCATTTTCAACTTTTCCCTGGGAGCTGTGCTAGGACTCTAGTCTCCAGGGTAACCACACTAAACTAAGCTGGTGCTCCTGCTTTTTTTTTTTTCCCCCTGAGGCTTGGCTAGATTTTCCCAGGCAGCTGCTGGTTAAAAGAGGAGCATTTTTTTCCAGCTTACTTGGACAAGCAGCCCCGCTCTTTTCAGGCCCTTAATGAATTCAGGGTTTTCAAAAGTTGTCTCCATGCACCCAAATCTGTCAAGAAAGATGCCCAAATAAGTGAAGATGCTGGGCACAAACAGCATTCCCCCAGCCACTGGTCAGTAATTAGAGAAGGAGTGATTGACCTCTAGCTTTACTTAAGCCACCCTTTTTCAAGCAGACTTATAAAGATTGAGAACAGCCTGGACGAGGACTTGGGAGTGCTGGTGGATGAGAAGCTGGACGTGAACTGGCAATGGGCACTGGCAGCCCAGAAAGCCAAAGGTGTCCTGGCCTGCATCCAAAGCAGTGTGGCCAGCAGGGTGAGAGAGGGAATTCTCCTTCTCTGCTCCACTTTCCTGAGACTCTGGAGTGCTGCATCCAGCTCAGGGGTCCCCAGCACAGATGTCAACCTATTGGACTGAGTCCAGAGAAGGGCCACCAAGATCATTAGAGGGATGGAGCACCTCTCCTGTGAGGAAAGGCTGAGAGAACTGGATTTGTTAAGCCTGGGAAAGAGGGGGCTTTGGGATGACCTAATTACAGCCTTCCAGTTCCTGATGGAGAGGGACTTTGCACAAGGGCATGTAGTGACAGGACAAAGGGGAATGGATTCCAACTGGGAGTAGGCTTGGATTAAATATTAGGAAGAAATTCTACTATGAGGGCAGTGAGGCACTGGCACTCCAGAGAAGTTGTGGATGCTCCATCCCTCGAGGTGTTCAAGGCCAGGCTGGAGGGAGCTCTGAGCAACTTGGTCTAGTAGAAGATATTTCTGCCCAAGGCTGTGAGGTGGGAACTGGGTTATCTTTAAAATCCCTTCCAAATGAAACCATTCCATGATTCTATACACACAAATACACAAATATACAGGCTTCTGCTTCAAGCTGCTTTTATCCGTGAAGGAGTTTCTGGATAAAATACACAAAGAAGGACTTGGATCAGACACAGCATCTGGATGCTGTAAGCACTCAGCTACAATCAGAATCTCCTTTTTTGTTCTTCCTGAACAGGAGCCATTTCTGTACTGTGGGTCTGCTTTGGTGCAGAGGCAGAAAAAAATCCCCAAAACCAAAAATTCTTGCAGCCTCTCTCATTCAGGAGTGATGGCTTTTAACTCAAACTAGCATGAAAACTGAACCCATCTCTTCCGCATTTAGGGCAACAGCTCCAAACTGCTAAGTACAAACAGGAGGGCAAACAGTCCACTGACAAATTTTAAGCAAGTGGACCCTTCCATAAGCCACTCCTAAGAGAATAATTCCTGTGTTTGTTTCTAGTTCTGCAAATAGCTTTATTTTCCTTTTTTTTTCTTTAACTTAGAAATCCCGACAGAAAGCAATGGCCTGTGGCTTCCAAATATATACAGTACATTGAGAAACTGCAAGTATAATCAAGTACTACATCATTGTGTGGTTACATTTTCATGTGCATATAATATAAATCTGGCAGCAGTCAAAATCAATATTAAAACCTGTATATGCAGACCCAAAATTTCAGCCATACATTCTCTTTCATTTCCCTAAACAATCATTTTTAATGTCAAAACTTGCATTTTGTTTATTCCTAAAACACCTATAATTAACTCTTTTTTAAACATTGCTTATTTTAGAATCTTGAAACTCTGACAGCCTTCCAACAAAGGAAATAAATAAATATGCTGCAAATCACCTATGTCTGTAAAAATTTAATCAAAATATTACCTGCCAAGAAACAGAATAATGATTTAGTGACTAAATCACTCAGTATAGTCTGTTCCAGTGCCGTAGCTACAGAAGGTATCAATCCCTAGCAAATGGGAAGTATTTTATTCTTGTCTGAGATTCAGAAGTCTAATATAGTTTAAATATTTAAACAGTTGTTACAACACTAAGGAGGAATTTCATCCTATTGTCTTGGATGCATCCTGCCAGGATGAAGCTTTGCTTTGACAAAAGAAAAGTCTGATAGGAAATCAGTGAATCTATATTTGTCTCCCAATGATGCTCTAGAACAAAGCATTTTAATAGCAAATTCAAAGGCACCCAGTGAAAATTAATGAGGGTCTACAAAATACTTTTTTAATTTCAGTATCTGATTCTCCATTATATGTGTAACAGATCAAGAGCACAAATATGCTGCCGTCTTGGCAGGGCATGGAGAGGTTCCGGATGATGGCTTTTATCATCCAGTGTTTTCACGCCACCCGAAGCACATCAGACACTCAGGGAGCAGCAGGTACCATTCCAGTGGAGTTCTGCTGAGGCACTTAGAGTTGCAGCAGTGTAAGTGCAGCCTGAATCACAGCCTCAGCTTCACAAATGTGTTTTCAGTACTTTCTGAAGCGCTGTGTTTCAGCACTTTTCTTGACCTGTTACACTAAGTGCTAAAAATTATGCTGTGTTTCCTGGGGTTTATGTAGGACTTAAAGAAAAGAAGAGGAAGGTTGAAAAAAAATCCCATACTAGCTGAATAACACAGTAATTAGCTGCCAGCAACCTGAGGCTGAGAAGAATTAATTTTTCATTTTTAAATTTCATTTTCTTGGTAGTCTAGAATGCATATAGAAACAAACACTTTTTGTTGTTCCAAAAACATTATCCTAGAATTTTGTTTTAGTGAGAAAGAGAAACTTTCATGCTGTGTGTCCATTTCTTACAATGATTAGGGCATGAAATTAAAAAATATTATTTATTTATACATCCTCAGTTCAAACCTTCATATTTCTTGGGTGTTATTATAGTAATATGTGAGTCCTCCAAAATTGGATTGTATTTTTTTTCCTATTTCTTCAGCATCTGGAGATAATTTACAGGTGGGAGACTGGGAAAGGTAGTAGATTCAGTCATCTGCCTCAGGGATGCTCGAACCATGCTTCTGAGCTGGGCACAAAACATGGGCTTCCTTCAGTATTAGGACCAACAACACAGATTGTTTTGGACCTTAGTAAACATGAGCCAGACCTCAGTATAGGTCTGTGCTGCAGGCAGAGGCCTTAGAGCATGAAACATGCTGCATTTAAATGAGGTAACTGGGTCTGGCAGCAGCAAGGATTTGGACTAGGTACCCTGCATGTGCATTTACTCTGATTTCCAGATAAGATGCTGCAGCTACCAGTGAGCTCCAGGCCTGATAACTCTAAGTTGTCATTGTAATTACCAACATAAAGTCAGCAAGAAGTATGCATCTGACCCATGGTCACACTTTTGGCTGCCATAGAGATGTAACCTTGTTTAGATTAATCTGAGTAACCATTCTATACCCAAAGATGAGGGCTGTCCCACAACTTAATGTTTTATGTGTATTATTTATGTACCAAAGATTGACACTAGTGAGTAATTTAATTATATTCCAAGAAAGCCAGCCATGTGTCTGGTCTCACCAGCTTTGAATCTACCCAGAGGTTCAGAACACCTCTGGTGGCTAAAGTTTCTGTGTCCAAGAGCGTGTTGCAATATTCAAGAGAGTGAAAACCTGCCCCATGTATTTGAAACGTGGAAAATCTATGCTTTAAGTGTGTGGAAAGACAAAAAAGGCAAGTCCATTACAAATGTGAGGTAGAATGATTTTGTAAGCTATGCATGTCTTCAATGTAATGGCCCAAAGTCAAAGATGATGCCTTGGACACAGGTAGAGTGGCAGTCAGGATGATCAGTGTCATTTGTTGGATGCCACACTAATTCTGTACTTCCAACAAATAAAAGTCCTAAAGAAATGGCTTATTTGGAGTCTGCTCCAAATTTGTTGAAAGCCTTTTGATGAATATCAAGGCTCCTCTATAAACACCACAGAAGCATTCATAATCTATTTTCTCAGATAAAGTATTTCAAGTTGTAATGTTTATTTATTAATCTGTTAGCATATCAGAAGATATATCAGACTTCTTGTCTAGCAAAAGGTTCCATTCCTAAAGAGGACTCGGGGTTTCCACATTATTTCATTCTATGAAAAGCACGAAAATTTTAATTGCTGGAATTAAGGGCAAAACTAAAGAGCTAACCATAAAACATCATTCACTAGTGACACAAAGTGATGTTTTACATACCAGAATAACAAGGTCCTCTTGATACCATTGTTATCTCTTTCTGGTGCTTGCAAGCAGCTCTCCTGAGGAAGCATTCATTTTGGTAAGTGTCTCCATTTGATCCACAAACTGGAATATAGTTTGTGTGACACTGGAAAAGAAATTATAAAATAACCCAGTCATACAGAAATCAAGTGATTAATCTCAACTGCATACTAATATACATGAAGATAGTTGTGTAACCAACAGCAATTTATAACCCTTTTCGCTAAAGAAAGATTTGAAATATATTAGTTTTTCAGTATCACTATATGTATTCCTCTTGGATCACTGAAATAATAGTCTAACTCCACATGGACTGAACATAGGAATTCAATAGGAAAGATTAGAAGCACAAAATAACTATGGTGGGACTTTGTACTGGCTAGAGGGAATATGTCAGGCATCTAGAAGTATTTGAAGGATAAACACTGAGGAAGGAGAAAACTTCTTCAAGATAATACAAGAAAGTATGACTAGGCACAGGGGGATGAAACCAAGCAAAGGAGAATTTAAGGAGAACAGTGCTTAAGGGGAGATTTGCTGACCTTTTTGGTCAGAACATTCTTACAAAGGAGGTGGAAAACAATCACCATTCTCACTAAATTCAAGAGCATCATGAGTCTTTTACTTGGTCAACAACTATAATAATGCTTTTCTATTACTACACTGAAAAATTTAAATCTTCAAGTTAGTAGAATTTGGTACAAATAAAAAGAAGGAAAGGTAGAAAGGAAAAATTATCATTCAGAATAGCTTTTGCAGAAGCTGCCTATATTTTGCTGTTTTCTTAAATTCTAAGAGAGGTGGATTACAAACCCCTTGTATGCATAATGTGCATTGAAATGCTGGGACCACGAATCTGCCTAACATCCGAGAGTGCTGCACGACTTCCTGCTGAACTGGAGATCCAAACCCAGCTTCACAGCATGGAAAAGGAGATATTTTCCCTGGCTGGGGGTGCAGTGGTAACTGTAATGTCAGACACCTTTTGCATCTTCAACACCCCAGTGCAAAATAGAACCCAACCAAAAAGAAAAACCAAGAAGCAATGATGAAATACAGAGTAGCCACCAAATTTCTTAGCCACACAAAGTTTATGATTAAACTGGTATAGTTCAACCCATGAGAGTGCATGCAGAAACAACATTAGTTAAGCTAAAATGACTTATAAGCACAGTTCACAAGAGTTTCTTCTCCAAATTCCAAACGAGAATCTCTCCCACAACAGTTTCTTTGTGCTTTGACATACATAAAGGTCAAAATACTCAATTGTTAAAACAAAATTTTGAAGGGTATTACCCTCCAATCCTTTGTCATCCTGCCATAGATGACCAGCTGAGAATGAACTAAGCAGGTACTGACAGAAATAAATCATGCTGCCAGCTCTGAAAATTATTTCTAACAGTTTTGTAATGCTTTCCCATAGTAAGTAACTCTCAGACATTCAACCACAGCCATCAGTCCTGTCACATGCCATACTGAACAGTGATTTCTAGAGAATAATTAACAGGCAACTCCTGAGGGGGAGAATACTTTCCAATAGATAATTTTCTGTTCAATAGATAATTCTCAATTCTCCTTAAGTCTCTGTGTGATGTTTCAGATTTGCAGGTTTCTGTCCTGAGGATAGAAAACAAAAAGTAAAGGGATTCCTTTTTTACAGTTTGGTAAACCTTTAGTGATTTGGTGCAGTACAGCCAAAAGTTTTCCTGTGAGCATCCTTTAGGAGTAAAGTTGTTTTCTCGTGAGGAAGTTCTCTAATACCTCAAATGACCAAATGGGAGAGGATCTCTTCATGGACAGGATCTGCTCAGCATAGTGCCATGGGAAAATCCTTTCAAGCTCCATCCAGTGCTGTGTGATTTCAGAGTTTCCAACATCTGAATGGGTTGTAAGATTTGCTCCTTGCCACTTTGCTCCTTTTCCTATTCTGTCTTATTAAAGCAGTTGTTTTATTAAACTGATTGTTGTCAAGCCTTTCTGACCGAGACTGAAAGACAGCCCCATGATGTCTCTCTCTCCTCACCCCACCTCACCCCATCTTACCTCCTCCACTGGTTCATAACACACTCACTAGATGTTGACAAGATTTTAACTCAGGTTTTGTAAAACTTATCCAAAATACAGCAAAAGACCTTTCAGCCTGCAGAGCTCTTGCTGCCATGACATTATAGCTGTTTCAAACAAGTTGAAATTTGTCATCCATTTTCCTCAATCTGAAGGAAGTTCGTGCCAGTCTTGGCCCTAGTTCAGGGGTGGCTGTGAATAGTTGTGCTGCTCTGCTCCCCAAAACACCCCTCTGTCAGGCAGACCTCATCACAGTCTACAACTTCCTCGTGAGGGGAAGAGGAGGGGCAGACACTGACCTCTTCTCTGTGGCGATCAGGGACAGGACCTGAGGGAATGGCCTGAAGTTGTGTCAGGGGAGGTTTAGGTTGCATATCAGGAAGTTTTTCACCCAGAGAGCAGCTGGGCAGGCACTGGAACAGGCTCCCCAGGGAAGTGGTCACAGCACCAAGCTTGCCAGAGTTCAAGGAGCATTTGGACAGTGCTCTCAGGCACATGGTGTGACTCTTGGTGATGGTCCTATGCAGGGTCAGGAATTGGATTAGATGATCCTCGTGGGTCCCGCCCAACTCAGCATATTCTGGGATTCTGTGATTTCCCCTCCAGCAGGAACATCTCATCTGACCACAACCTGGATCCAAGATTAATTTAATTTTGCAACTCTCTTGTTAGGGCACATTTTTCTAAAAATTGCAGTTTTAACAACACAAGAAATGCCTTGCTGGATGGGACTAGTGGCACAGTTATCCAGCTCTGTTGTAGCTGTGATGAATAGGAAACACACTTCAGGAAGAACAGGCTGATATTCCCACATCTTCCTTGCAGTGCCACTTCAGCTGACCCACTGTACACAAATGTGTCTATTTTCCTTTCAAAGCCTTGCAATGTCAGAAAAAAATTAGCTAGCTCTCAGGTAGTCTTGCATGTGAAGGATCTAACAGCGTGAGCTGGGTGTTTGTTGCCTGGAATATTTTGGTGCTGCTAGTTGCAGCAAATTGAGTAAACTGGATTTTGTTTAAGAGTTACAGGAAGAATTTCAAGTTGCTATGTCTGAAAAACACAATACCTTCTCCTCATCCTTAGACTTCTTTCCTAAGTGTCTAGAGTAAATTTTTCAAGAAGTTCAAGTAAACATGCAAGTAGCTTAAAAACAATACTTTTTTTTTTTTAATTGGCTCTTCAAAACAAAGTAACAGTTTATCACATGGACTAATTCTTTCTTTTTATGTCTCCAAGACCTGGATATTAAGAAGTCACAAAATTTACTACCTACACAAAATAAATGAAACCTTTGGCTATCCTAGGGTTGTATTTCTTTTCCTTTTTTCTTTTTTTAATCATTACTGAGCTTGATTTTACTATTTTTCATAAATAAATGTTACAGACAGACTGAAGACAGATGAAAAAGCCTCTTCTCATAAGAGTTTTTTCTGCCTTTAAAAGACAGTTGGAACAATGCCCCCAGCATAGGTAAACAGCACCCTATCAAAAGCCAGCTCTGAAACACTGGAATCCAAAACCAGTGTAAGATCATATACACACTGTTGCTATTTTGGTTCCCCTTGATTTATTATTTATTGGAAACAGAACACACAATTATTTTTAAAACACTGAAAGACAGCCCATTCCAAGTTTTGCTGATAACACTGCCAGCTAATCCAGTTTTACCATGAATCCTGTACATAATATTTGATAGATTTGTCCTGCTATAAACTGTGAAAAAAAAGAACTGCTGTATTTTCTCTAAAAAAGTTGGTGGCAGGACAGGGAGAAAGATTACCATGATAGTTATTAAAACTGTAAACTAAAGGCTCAAAACTCAACAATGCTAATTGAAGTTGCTGTTTACTTCTTTTTAAAAGTTCAGAAGTTTTTATCAAATTTCTTTTTTCCTGAGCATGACTAATTCACTGTTTTCATTCAAAACCTTTATGATCACTGGTGACCCTGCTATTATCTGATCCAATCAGCGCCATTGAAAAAGGAGCTTATGTTTAGACCCCACAAGCCTGTTGCTGAACGCAATTTTTGAAGTGGTGACTCTACAAATACTTCAATACACCTGAAAGATTTGTCAGAAACAGCAAACAAAAAGGTGAGCAGCCCTTACCTGGAACTGACACGCACATTTCAAGCCATCGCCCTCTTCCTTGCACACTCCTCCATATTTACACGATGATTCATCACACACTCTTACATCAGATTCCCTTACATTTAACTCTGCAAAAAAATAGAAAAAGGAGACAATAAAAAAATTGTAAGATGAGTCATTTTGAGGACTGCATTGTCCTTAAACCCTCTGAGCATCCCTGCTGCCTTACTCCTGTATAGAAATTAAAGGCAAAATGCCAGAGCTGTTTCCCCGGCTGCCCTGCATGGGCTCAATCCTGCCCCTGGGCTCCTCTCCAGAGGCAGGTCCTGCTCCCCAGAGGCAGCTTTGCCTGGTTGGCAGAGTGGTGGTGGCTAAGTGCTGATTCACTAAATAAACAGATACAGAGAAAGGACGTATTTATACTGCCCAAATTCTCTTCTATGTTTCCCCTGACAGGGATGCCCCAGTATAAAACCTTTCTCTACAGAAGTTGTTTCTAGCAGGAGTCAGGAGCTTTACACAGGTTATAGCCCTTGTTTCTCACCTGCTACCTCTTTTTGCTTTACTCTCCTCAAAGGTCCTGAGGAATTAGAAAAGCTAAACCATCAGAATTTCTCTGCCTGCTTTTCCAGCCTCTGCCATGGCCACACTGTTATCCCTCAGACTAAAAATAAATCCAACTGTGTTTAAACTATTATAATTTGCTTGCACTGCAGGAGCCAGAGTAATGAACCAGAGATCTGTGCCTTAGCTCCTGCATAAAAATATGGAGCACAAATGGCAGCTCCTGTCACCGTAAGCTTGCAGCACAGGCACAGCTGGCAAGAGGGAAACCAAGGGGCTCTACACACCAACTGCATGGGCACTAGCTCCAGCACAAAGGTCACCTAACTGGCTTCAAACTCTTTCTGGACATCACAGTCCAAGGCTAGATTTAAAAGATAATAAATATGTTCTTTTGAAATAAGTATTTGATTTGAACTATATATAGGAGAGAGAGCAAAAGGAAGCACCGGTGGGATAATGGACGTGGTCAGTGTCGGCCTAAATGTGACCTCATCAGGCTGTATGGGAACAGTGCTGGTACTATTGATTCCAGTGAAAAGGTGAAAATAACACCAAGGGCTCTGGAAAAATCCCCTGACACTGTTAAATGTGCAGTGAAATCAGAGGATACCATTCAAAGATGTCTGTGCTACGGTTCAAGTCAGAAACCTTCAGGACTCTATAGCAAGCATGATCCACTAAAGAGATTCACTGACAGCGGTGTGATTTAAAATAATGACTTTGACTTTTAATAAGCAAGCCCTATCCAGAAAACTGGCTTAAAGAAAGAACTGAACACCAGCCATTCAGAAATGGGGAAAGGTAGGTCAAAAGCAGAAGAAAATAATCCTCGCTGCCACTTAAAGTCTTAAACAGGCAATCAGCCTCCTCCTCACAGCAGTATCAGCACTTTGGTATGACAGTGATAGACACCCTGGAAAACTGCTCCTATGTGTTTATGTAACATTATACACCCACACATATAGTTTATATAAGTAAATAAATAAATAAATAAACAAACAAACAATAATTACTGTAATAATTTTTACCATATGCCACATGCTTCTATATTTAACATAGCATAATTATGTCCTTTTTCACGGCACTGAAGTTACAGGATTACAGCTCAATGGAAAGTCCAGTTATAATCCACATATTTTCTTGTCAGCCATGAGAAAAAAATTGAGAAACATATTGATTCTTTTCCCCCTATAGGTCCATCACTCCCAAAGGCATAAATGAGGAGGGCAGTGTGTGTAACAATGGGCAGATAGGTATCCTGGTTGCCATCACAACCCCGTGCCTGTGTTCTCTAATGTTATTCTTAATGTCGCCGTTTATCAAGCGTGACTGCTGCGTTGTAGGGACCAAGCTAATGTGACAGAACATCGCAGCTTTTCAATTTAATGTGTTCATAACTCGCTCCTGAAGGAAATGTGCCTTTCTTTCTCCTCATGAAGATCTGTTCCACGAAGATGAACAAACTATCAAAATTAATTATGGGGAAATGATAGTCATATCTGAAAGAAGGGTCCACCTTTAGGTGATATCGCACTTGAGAAAATGCAATTCTAAAAGGGAGTAACCATATAGTCAAATTAGAGCATGCACTGCTTTCAAAATCCTGTGTTCATCAGGTCAGGAAAATAATGAGATATTCGTCCCCCCTTCACAATGCTCAGCTGAGCACGCTGGACTCAGTGCTTTGCAACATCCTACCCTGTGCCCCCGACCAGCAGAAGAAACCCCTCAGTTGCTGCAACTCCGGCTTGAATTTCTGGGAGTCTACACAATGTCCAAGCAGTGTAATGCGGACTTTTCCTCAACATTGGTGTTCCCCGCAGTGCGGAGAGGGCACATGAACACCCAGAAAGGAGCCTCTTCACCACAGAGGTGGGCAAGGGACCTCACTTTTTTGCACAGGGGAAGGACGTGGTGGGGTCAGAAAGAGAGGCCAGATAGCAGTTCAGCATCAAGGCTGAACTCAAGGTGTACTTGTTCCCAGCTTAGCTATTGCTCTGCCTGCAAAAGCCAGAGAGAAAAGGAAAGATTTCAGAGCAAAACTATAAGAAAGGATATGAAGATGGCGGTGCAGAATCAACCCTTGTGTACCTCCCTCACTTCAAGAAACAAAGACTTTTTGGGTTTTTTTTTATTCCACAGGAGGAATTAAAAGGACAGAAAGCACACTATGCTATTAATGGTTACTTCATTTCAGGCATGGACTGTTTTTCTTTCCACATAAATGATAAATACTGATTATAAGCTTTATAGCATTAAATGAACAGGAAAGGTCATGCAGAGACCAGGAGACAACATGATTTTCCAAAGTTGTACAAAAGACAAGATACCCTGGTGACTGGCACTTGAACATGACAGATGAACTTTATTCTGTGACAGGATGTCACCTAATCCCTTATTCCATTCAGTGGCAAATTCCAGAAGCAGCAAAATCAAGCCTCCAACATGTGCATGATTACATCTGATGGAACTACAAGTACTGGGAAGAGTGGTGGCTGTAATTACTTCAGCACCCACAGCATTCAGTTCAAAAATGAATACATGTGGATGGATGTTAGTAGAGTGATGTGAAGAGGAACTGTAGATGTCCTGCATGTTTGAAATGTGCTCTCTTTTTGGTGAATTCCCCACAGACAGAGAATTAAAAAGGAGTTTCTGCAATTATTTCCAGAAGAGTGGAATCATCATTGTGAGAACAGATCCATGAGAGGAGCAAGAACATGTAGCAAATGGTTTAGGGTAATTTCTTGCATGTTTCTTTAATGCTTATTGCAACTCATTTCCTTGACTTTCAGCAGGTATAAATAAGAGAAAGCCTCAGTGTGATTCATTACTCACAGTGAGAATATGCTAGGTAGTAATCCATCAATTCCCAACAGAAAATATAATTAGCGCAATTAAATCAGGCTTTCAAATTTATGATAAAATTAATCTCCAAAGACCTGAAATGAGGTATTAAAAATGATTTGCTAGTATCTGTTCAGCCAATACACTTTCTGGTTGTGTGAGGGCTGACTGGCACAGAGCAGCTTGTGAAGACCCACAACAAAGTCTTCTGGGTTTGTCTTTTTTTCTCTGTTGAAAAGAATTCACTATGTGATAATTTGTTACATCACTAAAAATGAGGAAAGCCATCTCCATTTTGACTCCTTTCAGAGAATGTGAAGTACAGCTCGATACAAGTAGCTGTGGATTGGCATTTTGCCTGTGACCTCAAAATGCGTTGCTCTGAGGCTCTTGTTATAAAGTAAATTACATGTGTCAAAACGCTGAACCTGAAGATGAAATCAAATTTGTAGCTTTAAGTACATCAAACATGTTGTTTCCATCTGGATACCTCAAGAATAAAGTAAAATCTAGGATGGGCAAATCTGTTCACTTTGCTTTTTCAAAACTCATAATTCTCCCGGCGTTGGCAGTAGAACGTAGTAACGATGAATGGATATAAGGGACCAAAAAATACCTTTCCCACATGAAAATGAGCACGTGAATATTGCAGCTGCGCCTGAGAAAAAACTCTCTCTGCCTGCCTGTCTGTCTGTTTTCTCTTTCTAAGGGTAAGATTCCAACCAGTAGAGATGCTGGGATCCCTTGTTGCCTTTTGCTCTTGACCTATGGGTTTGGTAAAAAAGGGGAAGCAACTTCCACCATTTGCATTAGAGGGAAAAGGCAAGGCTTTTCTGTCTTCCAAACAATTTGTTCTTTGTGAAGTCAAGCTTTAAATTAGGATGTACGACCTCTCGTGGAGGTCATATATAGACACACACACACAGACAGATCTGGGAGAGTTTGTAAAAAGTCTGTAACTCTACAGCTTAATAGAACCCCTGAAGTTGTAAGAACAGTTGAGTTAAGTCAACACTGGATTGGAAAAGGGATCAGGAGAAATTATGTTGTGTAAGGATATGTTAGAGCCCACAAAGTCTACTGCAGATAGCGATGTTATGACTGGATGAGCTCTCAGGACCACAAAAGAGAGTCAAAGAAGGTAAAATCTGATTAACAGAAAACCTATAGCCTGCTCAGTTTTGGGAGTCAACCTTATGACTCTAGACTGGCTTGGGCAAATTATTGGCATTTTTTTGGTTTTGCCAAAATATTTATAAATGAATGGAGAATTTAATGGCGGAAAAAAACCACCCAACAAAATCTTTCCCTTATAAGGGGAATTATAAAGCTGAGGTGCTCACATGAGAAGTACAATAATAATCAGAGTCTTAAATCAAACTCTTGAATAAAGCTTTACCTGCCAGTCACACCCTTTGCCACACAACAAAGATGATACCCAGAGCCAGGCCTCTGCCCCCATGGTTCCCAAGGACAGCCTGCCCACTTCAGCCAGGTGAGTTTGAGTGGCACTGCAAAAAAGATGCTCCAGGGAAGTATTTTGGATGTCCCTGGAATACCTCTGCTCACCTCCTGCTGCCAGCTCAGAACAAAACTGCACAATTCTCCTGCAAATCCTATCAATCCCATGCAGACATACGAGCATCCCATCTGGTAGTGGCTTCAGTCACTTCAGATTTCCATCACCTACAGTGACTCTGACATTGGTTCAGACACTTAGCTCACATGCACACATCTATACATAAACATTTACATTTAGATGTTCTCATCTACAAGCTCAGCCCCATCCCACAGCTTTTTAAAGTACATCCAGAACAGCCATTCCTGCAGGGAGTCATGCAAATGCTTACAGAGCTGTTTCACCCAGGCTCTGGGTGAAAACAGAAAGCTTTCTGAACAGAAAGCATAATTTTGGTAACTTCCTAATATCTAGGAAAGGTATATATTAGGAAGAATACCTTAAAAATACCTAAGCCTCCCCTGACACAGCTTCATGCCATCAGGTCCTGTCCCTGTTCACCAGAGAGAAGAGATCAGTGCCTGCCCCTCTGCTTCCTCTTGTGAGGAAGCTGCAGACCACGAGGAGGTCTCCTCTCAGTCTCCTCTTCCCCAGGCTGAACAGACCAAGTGATCTCAGCCATTCCTTGTGTGGCTTCCCATCTAGATCCTTCACCATCCTTGTTGCCCTGCTTTGGGCATTGCTGGCTTTAGCACTGCAATCAAGGGAGCAAGTGGTTTTTCTTGCTTCATCGGCTAGAGAACAAAATGTTACTAAAACATTGGAACCACAAACTTCCCAAGCAAGTATGTATCATTGACAAAACCTGAGATTGCCATTTATTTGGTAACTAATAAACAACCCCTGCATTAGGTTTTCCAGAGCATTTTATTATCCTCTTGTTTCAGCAGTTGTGGATTATGTAAATCACAATAATTTGCATTGTAGAGTTTATGTCTGCTGATTTTCTTCTCAGAAATTGTCATAGGTTATGGGTGAAGAAAAAGAGAGCAGACAAGCCCCTCAGACAAAATTAGCAATTACTTGTCCAAATAAATAATACTTGCTTGTGTCAGACAAGGCTAAGCAAGACAGAATGGGTCATACTCACTTGTTCATATGAAAAATTATGTTTTCAGAAAAGAAAACAGACAAAAAGACAAACTACTGGGAAATAATTCAGGGATAAGAACAATGCCCTTCAGACGCTGCATATCTCCTTTGAAGGTGTCTGTTGCCATTGATTTGAGGTTACAGTTTAGCAAAAAAAAAAATTACAAGAAATTAAGAACGTGGAGAGTGGAAAGAGAAAAACAACAGAAAGAACTTCTAAAAATAGTAAATCAGAGAAGAAAAAGATGAAAATGAAAATGTAACACAAGAAAATCTAAAACAATTATAAGCTTTAAATAATTAAACCAGTTAAAAGTCATTTAAATGTCCTTTCCGTGATATGGCATAATTTTCTTTCACACTTGAATTGAAAGAAAGCAATTCATTGGGACAATCAAGAGGTTATATGAAAAAAAAAATTAAAAAGAAACAAAATTATTAAAATGAATTTACCCTAAAAAAACACAGATGACTCTAATCTAACAGAATGCAGATACTCCCACATTTTTTTTAATTGGTCAATTGACAGATGTCTTGTGTGGCTGATGGCAAGTCTGGTGTTTTGAAAACAATCTTAGGCAGTATTAGAGGATAGCAAAACCTGTTTTGCTGTGTCTCAATGCAATATTTAATGCTCAATTGTGCAGAAAGAAAAAATAAAGCTGTGCTTTGGCTCTTGAAAATGCTATCTGAGTGAATAAAGCTTGAAATATTTCCCTAAAACTACTTTTACAAGACTGCATTAGCTTTTGATAGCTTAAGTGCTGTCCAATTTATCTAGGATGATTATACTTTTACATTTCAAATCACCATAGTCTCCTTTTTGAACAGAGGAAAACTGAATGCATACATGCTGCTAAAGCAATTAGTATTCTTGTACACAATAGGAAACCACAGCAATTTTTAACAACTAGCACTCACGCAGCAAGGTAACAAGACTGGCTTTGAACCTGAGAGTCTCCCACACTGCAATATTCACATTGCTAGTGTGCCTCAGACTAACTCTATTCAGTGTGAAAAAAGTAAGGAAAAGTGCCATAGTGACGAATGTTTGTATGACAGCTCCGTCAAAATATTGGGTGCAGCCGGTGGTACATTTCTTTTTCCATCAAGGAAAAAAAAAGCACTTGCAGAGAAAGTTAAGGCACTTTTTTTCTTATATTAAAAGCTCTGACAATATTTCAGAAATTCTGTATAATCTGTAGGTGAATATGTAACCAAATGGTACAAATGGACAAGCTGTGCAGTTGGTTGGAGACAGGGAAAGATGAGGTGGGAACCTGGAATGATTTTCTCTGTCATGAACACTTTTGTGTCAAGGTCAGGCAGTACAGCAATCTGGCCTTCAGGACCTCGGTCTGGTGTGCTTCTCTGTCAGCAGCTATCCAGGACACTGACTTCAAAACTTGCTTACAAAGCAAAGTATGTCTTACTACAAAAAAATTATTGACTATGATTATGCAAGGCCGTTATAAAAAAGTTAGCATGTCATTGCATATTTTTACATAAAATTAAAATAAAATATTAGAAAAGGAACATGCTTGTATAGCATATTTACAGCAAGATTGATGACAACATATATTATCAATCTTCAGTCTCTAAGGCAACCAAGGCTCTGCAGGAGCTGCAACTTTCCAGACAGGTTGGTTTGTTCCTATAACTTTTGCACTCGTTGGGCAATTCCAGCCAAATCTGATAGCAGTAGAGGCCTGGGACACTGATCTTGCTACAAGTCAATGGAAAATCAGTGGCTGCTTGGAGAAAAGGGGTCTAACGTCTGATGTCTCCATTGCCAGCTGGAAGAATTGAGAGCATGTTGTCCTGGTTTCAGCTAGGGTAGAGTTAATTTCTTCTCAGTAGCTGTTACAGTGCTGTGTTTTGGATTCAGAATGAGAATGGTGTTGATAATACACTGATGCTATGGGTTTTTATTGTGTTTATCCCAAGTCAAGGACATTTTTTTCCTTGTCTCATGCCCTGCCAGTGAGGAGGTGTACAAAAGAAACTGTGAGGGAGCACAGCTGGGACAGGTGACCCAAACTGACCAAAGAGATATTCCACACCACAGAACATCATGCCCAGTATGTGGGGAGTTACCTGCAAGGGCGGCTGATCTGGGTTCAGGAGGGAGGTCTGGCATCAGTCAGTGGGTGGTGAGCAACTGCATTGTGCATCACTTGCTTTTTCCCTTTTTATTATCATTATTATTTACCATTATTACTGTATTTTACTTTATTTTCAATTATTAAACTGTTCTCATTTCAACATACAAGTTTTACTTAATTCTCGTCCCCATTCCACCAGGGCTGGGGAGGAAGAGAGGGGCTGCATGATGCTTAATCTCCAGCTGAGATTAAAACAGTGATAATTGGACATATGACAAGAACACAAATGCATGTGATGTGATTCTTTTCACAAACACATGCAAATAAGTGGCATTGACTCTCTTCCACTCATGGCACTGTCATGGTCCTTGCCATACTGAGACTCAGAAATTTAGACTTGGATCTAGTAAACACGTAGACTTTTAGGATACTGGATAACTTGTGCTGCTGAATGCTAATGCCTATACAAAGGGATGTATTCTGGTAGGTTAACTTTAAAAATAGTGCTCTTACACTTCACCAGCCTTTGACAACTAATGGGACTCCTAGGAAATTTTTCATTTGGGTAAATTATACTGTTAAGGCTTGACAGTTGTGCAGCATGTGCAATTACAGTCAGTGGGAAAATGTTATTTGTCCGTGTTCCCTTAATGTTCCCTTGCTCTCTTGCTCCGTCTTTCAGTCTGCAGAGGAGATGGTCAAATAGCCAAAACATTTGCAAGCAATTTGCTGAGGGTCTTCCGTCTCTCCTCTCCCCTGCCCGCCAAGCTGGGGAGCTTCACTTGCTTTCTAGCATCATTGCCCATATAAGAACACATCAAGCAAGCACAGTGCTCCCACGGAAGCTGTAGCTTTAACTAATGAATCCTTGTACTGAAGAAATCTTTCTATGCCAGTTACAAACCAAGATGAACTCTTCAGTCTTGTTCATGCAGTAAACCTGACTGTTACTTCCCTAAGCCTGTAGAGGAGTGGCAAGCTGTACAGACACTGAAATAACAGAGCCCTCATTTATACTCCTGAAGAACCTGAAGCCAAGTAAAATGGTAGTTAAAATGAACACTAAAGCAACTAATTATCTTTCATAAACATTGCAAGGAATTTCTTCTTTGATCTGCAGGTGACATATGTAACTCAAGTTGACTTCGAAACTGGAAAATAATATTGGTCAAATTCTGATCCCATTCCTCATGCAAAACTCGAAGGCATGTAGTCCAGGGCCCAGCTTGCCAGCTTAAGAGCTGGAATAGAGGTATCATGTTCTGTCAGGTCTCCAGAATTACAATATTTGCCTACAGGTGGGGGACGGATGGCTGATGGATCTACCTCACCCTGGTGCTAAAACCCGAGCTCCTTCTGTTTTCTGCTCCTCACTTTCATTTCTTCTACAGCAGAAGAGAAACAAGCCCTGGTGTGAGCAGCACTATGATGCCAAGAAGATGTAGCCTTTCTATAACCATGTCAGTCACCTCCCCTCTCTGATCGCTGCCTTCAGAGCTCCGGGCTGCAGTCAGAGAAAGGAGCCTTTGTCTCTGTGAACAATAGTAAGGGAAGAGTTTAAAGTGCCTGATCATGAGGGTTTTTGTCATTGTTGGAACAAGGGCTGAAGTCAGCAGAAACCTGATTACATCAGAAGTATGTCCATTTGCCACCAAATCCATAAATTTTTTTCATTCTCAAGGTCATGTCAACCTGTGTTTGACTTTAGTGCTCTGCAAGTCCTCGCATGAAGAGAGAACCGAGCTCTGTATGTGGATTGAGAATTTCCTCTAAGGAAAGCCATGGAAGCTGCTTGGCTTCTTGTTGTTTGTTTTACTTCATTTTAAAGGCATTTGGGGGGAAATCAAAGCCAACTATAATTACTCATCAACCTCACCACTTTCTCTTTTCCTTATTCTTCTTGCGGTTTCAGTGTCAAAGAGAGCTTTAAAGAGCAGCTGAGTCTTGCTCCATGGAAGCTCCGCAGAAACTCTGTTCACAGCTGTGGAACAGCCTCCCAAGTTGTCAACTAATACATGTAGGGACAAGTTGACCTTCTGGGAGCCATTTTATGGTGTCTTATCTCAAAACCTAAAATAAATTCAATAATGATTTTTTAAAAATAAAATATCTGCCAAGTATAATGGAAAGCACTCAGAGGGAACTGCTAGGTTTTCATGGATAAACCAACACAGCATTGACATAGATTATACTGCACAACTCAGGTTATTACATATGCTCTGCATATTACACACATTATAAATGATTGACAGAAACTGTATGTTTCTTTGGGGAAAAAAAGAGAACTATTTTAAAAATGAGAAATAAATATATATACATACATTAAACCCCCATATTTTCAGTAAAAAATATTTCCAATTTTCACTGTTGGCTCCTATGCTACTATTCCTTCCCTTCTACTTTTCCGTTTATCACAACATTTTTCCTTTAGAGTTAAAAAGACAGAAGAAGAAAACTCTCTCGAATGGAAAGTCCTTGCATTTCTCAGCTACAAACCCAAGAAAAACAGGTGGCTTTTGGAGAATTTTCTAGAAAAATACTATTTCCTACAAAATTGTGTTCTATGAGGAATAAATCTATTTGAAAAGGTGTTTTGCCATTTGGCATACATAATTTGAGACTCCAGTACTATAAATGCCTGCTCAGCGACTTAACCTTGAGCATTTGTGATATCTAAATAAGCTAAATTGAACTGATCATGTGCAAGACAAAGAATGTCTTTAAGTGCTTGTAGGATCAAGGACACAAGCAATTTTCTGAGGACCTGATTTTTATGCAAATAACAATTAACTTGACTAGAGTTTCTGTCTGTTGGTTACAAATGTGTAGAATTACACAGTGGAGAAATATTTTAAAGCACTGTTTATTTCCCAGATTGGAAACTTTCCCTTAAAAGCAGCAAAAAATATCTGACAAAAAGTTGTCAGATAGTGTATTAATCTTAATTATTCACTCTCTACAGGGAAAATGCCGCTGTCTACAAGACCATTCGATAGCAGAAATCTAAAATGTGACTTCAAATAGCTTAAATTTTAGATATTACTCATTGCTCCCAGTTACTATCATTAGCAGCTATGTGAAATACCTAAAGTCTGCAGTGAAGATCAGATCCCCCTTCTGAAAGACATGGGTGAGAACCAGTCCATTACTTACAGCATAAGCACAGAAGTCATACAAATTGTGATAAAAATTAGATAATAGTGTTTCCCTTTCAGTGGATGTGAATGAGGAAGAAAAGCATATATAGAGAGAATGATTTATCCAAGGTGACAACCCAAGGCCAAGCCAGGATGCCACAGCAGAACTTGTCCCTGTCCAATTGTTCTGCTACAAGGTTATCTTTTCTCACTCCCGTCACCTTCCCTTTCATAGAAATATTTTCAATACCACAGCTAGGAAATCATTGCGATCACCAAAAATGGAGCAGACACAAAAAGATTTAGGCAGTACATGTTGATTAATTTAGAAAGTGAGAGAAAAAAATGAATACTAACTCACTAAGGCTACTAATTCTAACTAAAGTGTTATGTTGATGTATTAATGCAGCTTGCAGGACTCATTTGCTGTATTCAAATAGCTGATAATCACTGCTCAGAATTCAAACTGTGCAGCTGTGATAGAGCCTAATGCAGACCGTGCCATTCAAACACAGAAATGTGTCTCATAGCCCCACCGGGAAAAACTCTTGTTTGTTCAGGAACACAACACTGTAGGGGGTTGGCTCTTATGCAGCAACACATGAAAAAATGCAGGAGCCTAAACAAGCTTTGGGATGTGCTTTGCCCTAGGGAGGGTGGGACTGGCAGGCAAAGGAGACAAGTAAGAGGGTGAGTTTGGCTTAAATCAAATACAGATACTATTTTCCAGAAAGGACACTGTCTTTGCAAGGGTGTGAGGAAAAGGACCTATGCTCACAGCTCCAACCTATGTGCTCTCCTCAGACAAAGCAGGCACGCAGCACCAGTTTTCTACTGGAGACACCTCATCTCACACCTTCTCTCTTTCCAGTCAACTGAGATTTTCAGGATCTGATTGATTCCTTGGAGAAATTGTAAGAGAAACCACTCCTTCAAGGCTCAACTCTGAGTGTAGCTGCAGTAGGCTGACTAAACAGGGAGAGAAACCTGCTGTGTCTAGAATATCCAACTGACATTTTCCAAAAATGTCAGCACATCACCTGTCATCAGAACATGATGGGGGCAACAAAGGTTTTGAACTTCTAGCAAGATCTGAAAACTGTAAATGGGTCATAAATCTTATTTCTAAGTTTGCAAAAATGGAAGAGCCAAACTTATACCCAAATTCCCGAAGAAAAAAGTAAATTTCATGTCTGCATAACCTCCACACTAGAGAGACTACAGATCAAACTTGACAGCTTGTGGTCACAGGATAGGAAGATCTTAATTCCAGAACCAAATTTCAAATCTAATTCAAGCTAGTAGTGCCTGACACTCATTTTCTGTCTGGAAGAGTCTGCTTTGCCTTCCCCAGAGAAAATCAGTAAAGCATTTCCCATGCCACAAGGACCTGTTCAGTGCTGCTCCTGTTCTGGCAGCTCTGCAGGGGTGGGACACCATCTTCAGCTGAGTGACTAAGGGGATAGATGGGTTGAACAATTGGTGGGGGGTTCAACATCACCACTGCCCATCTGGACCAGCATTTTCAATGTTAATAGAGACAGACAGAGCTAAGGCAAAAGAAGAACTTTCAGAAAACAAGCTTCTTGCAATGATAATGATTATGAATGTTTTCCATAACCTCAGTCAAGCTCTTTGGGCAAGATCTCCACTGACACTGCTGATCGATTCTTCGTACACAGGATTACTGAAAGGCCTGTGAAAACAAATAACTGGAAACATCTTCCCTCCAATTCCCTAATGCTGTTCACAACAGTTTCATATAAACACAACCTTACTTGTAACCAGGTGAGGGAAATCAGCAGTGCCTCATGGCCATCTCTTACATATTATATTCTGCTCCCAGCAGCTGTAAATTCAACACTTCACTAGGCATTAAATTTACTCTCAAGAAACATTTTCTAAGAGAGGTGACAGAGTTATTGCACTGTTGCAGCTGTGGAGTCAGATGGCAGTATGCCAGAACTCCAACAAAATTTTAAATTAGAAATTTGACCATCTGTTATAGGTGGGAAAAAGAGGCTTTTATGTCCGGGCTCCTCCCTTAGTTTTGTAATTTCCCTGGTACTGAAATGCACGGTCTGGTGTGCAACAGATGCCATATGCTTTCCAACGATTTCTTATTTGCAGCTGATAAGCACTGGAATGTCTTAAATATTGAAGAGAATCGGGAATTACTTCTTAAATGGCATTATGTTCTGCTATTACTCAGCCTGTGACAAAGCAGGGTAGCACTTTCCAAAAACTTCCAGTTACTTTGGGATATGCCCAATAATAAAATCTGCTGAGGTTTACTTACTTGCTACTTGAAATAGGATCAACAAGGAGAACACAATGTTTTTCACCACCTGCATCCTAACTAGCTCTTCAATCAATAGTTATAGCTGGTGTATCTTTAAATATTATGATAAACTGTTTAACAGCTTCTTTGGAATGTATGAAAAAAAATGGGAGTGTTTTCAGATAGGAAATCATGTTTTTGGTGTCTGACCTTCATGTAAAAATGTTATGAAATTCTAAATAAATACAGAACAGTAAACATTTTACTAATGCTTACATGAACATTGATTGTACTGCTTTTATATAATTCTAAATCACAGTCTAAAAGAATGTTAGAAAAGTACAAAAATGGACCTGAGGTATCACATTGTACATTCATAGATGGGAAAACACACAATGCATTGGATCCGAGATGAGTATGGCAGGTCCTGACACTAAAATGTGCCCATCAGTAACTCGTTTAATCAATAGTGAAGATGAACACTAAAAGAAGGATTCTCTTTAAGTGTATATTCTAATACTGAATTTTAATTGTATATATCATTATAATCCCCCATGCATTATTCAAATGATCACTCCTGTTCCTATTTTTGCTATATGAAGTGGGGAGAAGAACAAAGGCCCTGAATTATATCTAGAGCCGTGTATTGACTCAATAGCTGCTTCAAAGGCCAGTCACACTTATCAATATTAAACTTTAAAAAAAAATAAAATTCACCATTTCTCATGACAGATAAAAGACACAGACTTTCTAGAGGATATTTGCACAGCCCATGGGCCAACTCTTTCTTTCTTATTCTTCATTTTGCACAATGCTCTATGAAATATGTTTGGGGCCTCTGGGTCCATTAAATGCACATCTTTAAAGCAGTCTGGCTCAAAGGGCCCCATGAACAGGCTGAAAGAGCTCCCTTCTCCAATTTGAAATGGCACCAGAGACACTCTAAATATGTTTAAATCCCAGTCACCATGTCTGCACCCTGTCTTGGCCCTTGTGCACAGAACACAGCCACTTGTAATATTCACTGTGCAGAACAGTGTTTTTTCCAGAATGCTCTTTGAAATCTGAAGATGTAGCTGACCTACCTTAGAGTACTAAAAGAATCACAAAAATTATTATAAACAGGGCAGATTGTTTAGGGACAGAGAAGTCACATTTCCATATCCTTTCAGGATTACTACAGAGAAACGCCAAGGAAATTTAGCCAAGTCTAGTTTTAGTAGCTTTTATAAAGAGATCATACTTGATACTGGTGGGTAATTACGCAGTCCCTTAATCAACTTTTTATATCTGTGATCATTTTGTCACCATGTGCAGGTTTCCCACAAAAATTGGTTTGGGGCTAATCTCTTGATGATTTGGTGGCTGTGGAAAAACATTCTGTCTACATGAGGCTGTCTGAAACATTAAGATATCAAACACACAAATCTGCTATTGTGCCACTGCAGGACTTCAAAAATATTATTAATATGTATTCTGTAATACCTAAGATGTCCACAGGACTTTAAAACAGATGAACACAAATTTCAAAGGCAAGGTAAATATTAATTCAGTTAGATCAAAATACAAAAGGAATAGACAATGAAGAGCAGTGCCAAGAGTCACATAAAGGATGCCAGGCATTAACAATAAACAAGAAGAAAAACTCTTAGGAGAGGATCAGTAGTTCCTCTTAGCTACCCCACAGAATAAGAGTTTTCAGCATTGTTTACTGGCCATGTTATCTTTTTAAAACTGATTGCAAACCGTAAATCTAATATCTTTATTTTCAATTTAGGCTTTAGACTCTCATTAAAAGTGCTCACAGCTGGGTACTTTTAGAAGGTTTGGGGGGAAAGAGTTGGCTAGAAACACTCACTGTTTAGAACAGCATGAGTCTTTTATGAGTTTTTTTCCTGGTGCCATGCAGTTTTACACTTTTTCACCCATTTAGAACTTCATGCCTTCCCTCACAGCTCATGCAGCTTTTGGAAACAGCCATTACCCAACACATTAACAAGAAAACCAAACGCTTTGTGTCGAATGCCATCGTGTAACACTTACTGATACACTTATGCAAAACCCTGCTGCTGGATTCCAAGGCTGCTGCGCTGTAGATGCCTGAGCCATGGTTTTGTAGGGAGAAAAATAAGTGGCTCCTATGCTGAGCCCATGAACCAAAGCTGCCCTGGGATCACTCCTTCAGCATGTAGGAGAACTCTACCACTTCTACCTAGCTCAGGAACCGTGAAACCCCAGAGGGATCCAAAGAAATGTGCTTTCTCTCCTTATCCTATTAATTTCTTCTCCTATTAACCTCAGTCATCTTGCATTGCTCAGCTGGACAGCATCCTTCAGCAAATGGAAAGGACCTTTAAAATTAGGCAAGACTTAGTGATCAGCTTCTGAATTCACTCATCCTCTATTTCCAACCCTATTGTAAGGGTCTGTGCATCTTCCCTATTTTTGGATAAGGAGAAATAAACCACCTTTGACAAAGTCCCATTTTCATTGATAACCATAAACTGGCATAATTAAGACGACTGAAAGGATCCATAATTCAATGCTAGTATTAAAATACAAGGTGTAAACAAAATGAGCTGAAAAGTTCATCTTTGAGAAGCATCATGTAGAACCCATCAGCCATTTAAAACCTACTGTGGTGGGTAGGGAAATTTTATTCTATTTTATCTGTGAATGATCTCAACTTCATTCTTTCTTTGTCCCCCTCTTGTCTTTCTTTCCTTAGATTTGTCACCTCATGCTAATTTTTGTAGTAACTTAGGATCATCTTCCATCTTGAAACTTAGGTTGGAACACATTGGCAGCCAATACTTTGGAGAAGAAACTGGACTGGGGGAGGTATTGCAAAAAGCAATTTAGAATGTGTAAAAATTAATTATAACAATTTTAAAGAAAATAAATAAGAAAGTATAAAAATGGATTATAGGTGGTTGCAGGCTATACTTATAGTAACTACCTTACAGTTTTAACCCAACTGGGGGACCAATTCTCATTATCAAAAAAATGTAGACAATAAAGACAGTAGCAAACCTGAAGCAAGAAAGCAATTATATGAAAATGCAATTATGCAACAAGAGTCTACTTCATATATCCTTAAACTTATAGGCAGTGATGGGTCAGTAGATCTGTCTTTGGAAGCACTGACTGCAAATAAACCGTATTTTCTACATGCATGGGTAAAATTTATGCTTGTATTGTATGTGTTATAGAACTGAAACAACTTTTCTTGCCCAAGTTGAGCACAAATTACTTTATCTGAGCAGCAAGATGGTGACATTCTGTGAATCTGTCTCTTGAGCCCTTTTTCTAACCTATTATATATGGTTCAAACAATTCTTTAGATAGGTTATTAAAAATAAATGTAACATTTCCCTTCCTCTTCCCAGTATCTTCATTTGAGATCTAACTCTTTAATGGTGTCTGAAAGCAAAGAACTGTACAGTATATTACAAACTACGGTCACAAAAATTCTGCTGCACTCAACATGGGAGAATTTTTTCTCTTTCAGAGTACCTGAATGTTGTACTTCTTGCAGCTTTTCCTCACTATTATGGCATTTATGCTTCCTGTGTCTGACATTTCAAATATCTCTTAAAGAATCTTAAAGATTTTGGGCCCTAGCTTTTTTAAATGGCATTTGAAGAGGATTCTTTTAATGATGCTCACTCAGTATTACAACTTTATAATTGCATTATTTATATTTTAACTACTTATTAATACATTGTTAGCATCTTTTTGCAATAGCTTTCTACTACATATTTTCTATGATAAAAAAGAAACACTGTGGTTTTTTATGTGAGTAGGATTTACACTTATTATAAACTCTCTCAGCTTCTGCATCTGAGCAGTTGAGACATGCCTTAAACATGTCTCAGCTGCTTAAGAAGGAAATGTGAGCACAGGGCACAGGAGAATCTCTCAGCACTCTCTGAGCAGCCCCCCAGTACAGATAACCAGGGGTTCACGGCTGCAGCAGCTGTCATGAGTGCTTCTGCCCTGTCACCTGAGGGAAAATTCACATGATTTAACCCTGAAAAAATCCCCAGGGAATTCTAAAAGTCACGGAAAGAGAAAATGGAAATGAATACTGGTTTTATACCTGGTTGCTATAGTTCAGATTATTTTTGGATCCAAAATCCTCTGGGCAAGGATCCCTCCTGTAGGTTCCACATGACTGAGAACAGAGACTATCACAGAAGCAAAGGGGAAATCACAAACTATAGCATTAAGATTTTTTTAATCGTAATTTAATACATAGGACCACAGTCAGTCATGTGGAAGGCACAGTCCACAAATACAATGGCTGATAGTCCATGACCAAAAAGCCTTGGAAAAGACAAAAATGTCACAAAAACTGAACAGCTTCTTTGCCTGAGTGTTTACTGTTAACACTGGGGAGAGGTTCCTTCCTTATACATAAAAGCTTGGCACCAGATGACTGGTAAACTTCCAGTTTCCCAACTTGTGTAGGGTTCCTGTAGTGTGTTCCTTGGCTAATTAGCAGAAAAGCAGTCAGAAGAACAAAAGCATAGCAGAGAAAAATCACAAAACAAATATGGAAGAGCCAACATGACTTTGCAAAAGGGATCTGTACAGAGAAAACTGCTGGACTCCTCTGGAAGAGTAAAGGAGCAGGTGGACAAGGGAGATCCCCAAATGCCTAAATGTGCACTTGATAAAAGCCTTCATCAAAAACTTTAAATAAGCTAATGCACCAAAGTGCTGTTCACATGGAGAAAGGGTTGGCTAACCCCCCAAAAAACACTAGGCCATGGACTGCTACTTTCAGATCAGCAGGATGTACCCAGTGGAGTCCAAGCGGGGTCTGTGCTCAGCCTTGCTCTTCAATCTGCTCCTGAAAGATTGGAAAGGGTATGAAGAGTAAGGTGAAAAGACTTTCTGGTTGTGTTAGGGTGCTAAAACAGATGGCTAATGGAAAAGTTGAAGAAACCTTACAAGACTGAAAAATAGGGTTATAAAATGCCTGATATAATTCAATGCAGATAAAGAAAGAAACCATATGGAGAAAAATCCGACTTTCTATACACACATATTAGTGATACATCCTGAGACTATTATTACCATTTAAGAACAAAATACCGGTGTTAGACAGTTTTACAAAAATGTCAAGTCTGTACTTCATAGTGGTAAAACCCCCCTAAACTGAATGTTATGAATTATTAGGAAGAGAACAAAGCATAAACCAGAGTACATTATTATGCCACCATATAATCTAGAGTGCCTTTTTAATAATGTTTGCTGTCTGGTCCATTATTGCAAAAAGGACGCAGGAGAATGGAAAAAAAAGTTCAGCGACAACAAAAGGAAGATGAAAAACATCAAACATAGCTCTTCTGTAGCAAAAGTAGAATCCAAACACAGTTGTTTGCCTTTTCAAAGATAATCCTAAATATGTACCAAAACTCAGCATGTTTTTCTGTAGCTGCTGTACAATGAGACTCCTGATGTTTACAGCTCTAAAACAATTATAAACATTTGGCTGAAAATCACCATGTAGATAATAACATTATTATCCAGTACCCTTAAAGGAGAAAGTGGAAAAACTTTTTGGAAACTACTGCAAAGTCTTAAGAGTGTTTTGTCACAAACTAAATTTAAGGCACAATCTTCTAAATTACCCTACACAATTTGTGTTTCTATCCACTAAGAGTCTCACAGTCTCTAAAAGCCTGTTTAGCTTCCTCCTGAGATAAGGAAAAACCCCAAACTGCTATTTTTATTCTTTTTTTTACTAAATGCACTCCTAGCCATGTCCATTCCCACTCCCACCTCTCAGCGCCACTCAGAGAAAAGCATTTTCTCAGCATGGATGTTAGAGAGGAAAAGAAAACATTTCTAGGGATATAATCCATGCTGCTTTGTGGTCTCCATCTGGCATAATTTTGGCAGCATTTTGGCTGCCTCCCAAGAGGCACTGGGGTGGTTAATTTGGTGCTGTAAGAGCACAACATTCAAGCTAGCACCACACTGCTTCTTTTACTGCGCAAATCCCCAGTCCATCAGCCTGGATCTACCAGTGCTTTGCTGAAGTGTATTTGGCCATTTTGGCCAAATACGTCTGATCAACACCCACTCCAGGCAGGTGTCATACTCCCTCACCTTCCTCTACCTTCCCCACCAGGAGCCCTGACACAACTCTCCCTGGTTTTCCACCTCCACTGGTTTTCCCAGCCCAGGCTGAGATCCTCACCACATGCTACAGCAACAGGGCAGATGCTTGCAGTCTTCTCATGCACTGCCTTACATTGGCAGGGCATTACAAAAATCAGACACACATCTTCCCTTGCAATGCTGGGATGTCACCACGATCTCCTGAAGCTGGCCCAGAGCAGCCTTCATGCCTCTGCTGCAGGGAGGCAACAAAAACCAGAGAAGGACTCAAAAGTGAAGAGGGAGAGAGAGGAATTCTCAGACAGCTGAAGCTGCAGCCATGGATCCTCGTGCTTCACAGCTTACCTGAGTCAGGCCTGCATTGGACAGCTTTTCTCAAGCTCTGTTGCTGTATTTAACAACAAAACTGAGACGTGCTGCTCCTGGTTCTAAGTGTGCAACCTCACACGGAAAGGTACAATAACCAGTCTTACGATGCATGTATCAGAATAGGTTTTAGAATAATATTTTTAAGTTTTACTTTATGGGACACCCTTTATAAGCGGCTGATGGTGCATTTGAGGAAACATCTGTGCATTTATATGTGCAAGTTTCCTCTATATTTCACCTCTCTAAAATTGAGTCCAAATGGCAAGAAAGATAAGGTGAAGCCTTCCCTTTACCCACAGATAAACACAGTACGATTAAAGTATTCTTCCAGCATCGTAATGATTCAGGCAATAATAGAAAAGGGTTGTCTCTCCTTCCAGTGTGGGGAAGATGGAATTCAGTTGGACTTTTCTCCAGCTTTCTGAGTTCCCTCAGTGTTCACCACCTCCAGTGTCACAGACATATTTCCGTGCCACCTGTGACACGTTACATTCTAAGCCAAATACACTATCTAGGGATTTTATATGGAATAAAACTGGTGGGAAAGCCTGAAGGAGAAGCAGGCAGCTATTACACATAAAGCTGAAAGGTAAGTTAGTGGCAAATATGAGACCATGTTTTCCCGAAGTTCAGACAAGAGGTCTGAAGTTTAAGAGTCCTTAAGACTACAAACGCTTGTATTGAATTTCAGTATTTGAGGCACCACACAGAAAGGTTTTCATATATAAAGATCCATCAAATATGTCATCAGTATTATGTTACAAACGATTGAAACTAAACCACTTCACATAAGTAATGAAGATATTTTCCCAGCATCATTTCTCAATTTAAGTTACTATTGCAACTGCAGCATGACTTAAAATGTAGGGTCAAAGAATATTATATAGTAGGGTAGGTGGTTCAATGAGATTTTCATGGTATAAAGAGGTACCCCAAGTGAAGCCACTCGAGAGCCTTACTATAAACACATTTTAGTCCAGAGGTAAATCCTCTGAAGGGTCATAAGCACCTGAAGACAAAGGGAGTAAAATAAATAATGTCTCCTCAACCATAACTTTTGAATACTGGGAGAGATATTAAAATAAAATGCCATGACAGTTTATCAGGTGAAAAAAATTGCAACCTTTATGTTTTCACCTCCTTTTTCAATCAGGGTCTTCCATGTGTGAGCATGGCAGTGATTAATTTTCCTTGCTACACCTAGAAGATGTGAGGCTGCTCACTGAGCACCCTATGCCACGGCACACAGAGAAAGCAAAGAGAATAATGGGTTGGTAATTCACTGTGCCCCACAGAAGAAAACATTTAGGCCTTTTAAAGCAATCTGGAGCTAGGGAAGGGAAAAAAGGAAGCACAACTCATTAAGGCTGAAGCAGAAGGGACCAGGTCAGGAAAACCAAAAGGGATGTCCAGGAAAGCCTAGACATGACTACCTAGCTGCTTTAAGGCAAAGATTCTTATGGAAGAGGAAGATGGTCCCTACTTCAGACAGACAGCCTGCAGTGAATGGGACACAGCTCACCACTGCTCAGCAGCCCTGGGCCCCAGAGTGCCCCCCCAGCTACCCCTGCTCAGGGGCAGAGACCTTCCTGAAAGACTGGACTCACCCAGAAGCACTGTCTGGATATCCCAAAGCATTGGCAAAAAAAAAGACTATGTGAACTATGCTGTAAAGTCAACAGGGAAACAATGAGATTCAAAGAAAAGTACTGAAAAAAATAATAAAGTCTTTTTGATTGAGCAAATTGTTGGAGATATGCTCCACCAGGCAAAACTTGTTGCAGTGCTCTCTTACATTTTTCTTTCATTCTTAAATTTTTTTTTTTGCTTCCTTTTTTCTTTTTTTAATTGAAGGATTTTCCAGGCTTGTTTTCTTTATAATAATCAGATTTCTCGAGAAGTTACTGTCCTGTGGTGTTAGGAATTTCCAAGAAACAGGAGAAACAAGTGAAAAAATGAAAATAAACCAAACGTGTTGCCCTCCTGAATGGCAATGTTCAAAGTTGCATGTCTAACAGTGTTCTGTATCCCTGGTGTTAAAAAAAATCCTCTGTAGATATTCAAATTCCTTGAACAGTACATCATTTATCACACTTTCTATTAGAAAGTGCTGGGGAACATTTTAAATGTCCAACAATACATTCCTTTGTTTTCATTTTTCCTATTGGAGCAGAACTTCAATATTAATCTGTCTTGGGGTTGCAGTGGGATTTTCAAGAACTCTCCTTGGCCAATTTACTCCCATGGACTTCAAATAAAAACAGGATGATGAGCATATCCAAAGAACATATACCAGAAGTAAACTTGACTAAAAGGGTAAGTTTTTGAGCCAAATTAGGAAGCTGTATCCACTTACATTAGGAGCACAGTTGACATCCTGGTAACAATTATTTCCATATTTAACAGTTTTGGATGGGTGCTCAACTGAATTTTCTTTATGAAAATACAGGCATGGATACCACTGAGAGTATCTTGAAACCTCAAGTATGAGAAAAAGAGCCTGAAAGTGCTCTGGTCAGTCCCAGGAAGGATGGGCCCCGTCTTCTCTGCATGTATTGTTACATGTAAGTCAAGTAAAGTACAAATCAATAGCACCATTTTAAAGGCTCTACGATGTTTTGCCTTCAACTCTGCTTTTTTCTCTCACCTGGCCAAGTGTGGAAACAAAAGCAAGCCTTCACAGGCAGAGGTGAAAACAATGCATGTGTCTCCTTCCCCCTTCCCTCCACTTCATGCTCTGAAGGAGAAAAACCATCCCCCCTCTGAGGAAGCACTCATTTCCATGCCTGCCACAGTACAGCTGAGAAAAGGCAGTGAGGCAGAGACTCAGGAAAATATGAAACAAAGAACATATTTCATCTGAGAACTCATACAACACAGGTAACATTCAAGGGTGGGAGAATAACTGTGTCCTTTTCAAAAGCCCAGGAGTGTAAAGAAGCACAGGTCATCATTATTAAGAGGCTGAAGTGGATTGCACACTGCTTGGAAAGCTTAAGAAGTCTTCTCATTTACAAGTAAGAACTGTAAATGATCACAATGCTTTATAATTTGACCCCATCTAAATAATTCAATATTCACTGTGTCTGATGTAAAGCAGACTTCCATTGCAAATGTATTAAATCCAAAGTAATTAATGCTGAAACCTGTTCTCCAGTAAAATAATGCAATATCAAATAATATTTTCTTCCCCCGAATATATGGTTATATTCTGGTTATAGACAGTTACAGTCTTCCAGTGAATTCTCGTGCTGTGTTACACAGTGTTGCATCCGCAATGTATTCTCCTGAGACTGGAAAGCTAGCATACAACTCAGTGTAAATGTCAGTATTTGCTCAGGACTAGTAATAACAGAGATATGTGGCTGAAGAATGAGATGCTTCTCTAAAGCCCTAAAGATTTAAAGGAAATTATGATGTTCTTCAGAGGAAAAGATGATGTTCTTCAAAAGTTCCTGGATCAGAATTGAAACCCAATACTAGTCTTGGACACAGAGCCTGTGCTAATAGAGTGCTTTGTCAGAGTAATTGCCAAGTAGATGTTCAAAAAAGATAGCTTCTAGCTAACTTGGAAGTGTCCAGATGTTAAAAATGGGTTTTACAATTCCCATACCTTTTTGCAAAGACATTAGGTTTTAACTATAGTGTTTAATTATTGCTCAATCTCAGCAAAGCAAAGTCATTTTAGATAACTGGAAGTTATTGTGGCATTATCTATTTAGCTTTGCTTGACCACCGTCAACAGGAATAAGGCCATGAGACACCCTGGCCCTTTTTAATTAATTCCGTTCTCTTCCAGCTTTAAAGATAAGGAACCACCAGCCATTCCCATACCCTAGCTACAGACACAAAGAGCCAGGCATTGCTGCCACCATCATCAGCAGTAATTATTCAACATTGCAGCTATAGGCGTGCACAGAAGCCAGGTCGCTTGGAATGCTCCACCTAAGGCACACAGTAAGTCTCTTTTCAAACCCAAATACAAGACACAGGCTGAAAAACCAAGCTCTTAGGAGTGTGAAAGAAGCGGCTGGGATGAAGGTACCCAATGTTTCCCATGAAGGAAAGAGGGCAAGGAGACCTGGGTTTTATCAGAGCACAGTACAAAAGAGTAACTGAAGAGGACTGAAGAAAGTGCTGATGGCGAGGTGGTGGTGCTGGGTTGAAATGTGAAAGCCAGGTAAAAGGTATGAATTGCCATTTGCATGAAGGAAATCGCAGTGCAGAAAACTAGTGAGGGTTGAGCAAGTTGATGCCTCCCAGCCCACTGTCCTGCTTCCCCTAAAATTACATGGCAGAGCACAGGCAGCATCAGTACTACCTAACCCTGTACTTAAGGAGTTGTGACAAAAACTTTTTCAAAATGTTCTTCCAGTCACTTGTTACAAAAGAAACTTATATTCTGATTGAGAAGATACTGTTGGCAACATTTAACAGAGAGAGAGCTTGCCAGTTCTTCCATCATCTTGTAAAGCATGTTCTGGGGAATTTCCAATGGGAGTAGAAGTAGGCCAGCCAAAACACCATAAATAAAATATGAAGGAACATAAAAATCCCACCACTTGAAGGGCAAGACTTAAGCTGCCTTCATTGCAACTATGATAGCAGGAATTTTCTAAACCAGCACTTTTCCTCTGCTTAATTATGCAAAATACGTTTGGTTGGGTGTGGGAAGAGAGGAAATAAGGGATTGCTTGTGTTTACCACTAAAAAATAAAGCAGTTTTCTAAGCATGGTATTTCAGTGGTAACAGTAGAACAAGACTGGGACAACCTGTAAGGCTCCAGAACCATCAGAGGGAATCCAGACTAAGGGGAAATTCCCTCTTCTCTTGACTTCAATAAGAAGATGGATGGTGAAAAGAGGGAATAATTCCTCACTCATTGTTTATAAAGCAAGCAACTTATAGCAATGTTAACATACAGGTCTGGGTAAAGCAGTCAGACTCCCAAATAAAGGAGTTTAAAAAATGCATTGGGATTTTGCTAATAATAAATCACTCTCTTGTACCTACATGGATTGTGAGCAATGTCAATGGTTTTGAAAAGAAATTCCTTTCACTTGAACCTCAGCTGATCTTTCTTAGCTTATGGAGTATTTGTGAGTGCTGCTGATAGTGTTTTGCCACACACACAGAGACTGAAAGCCCCTGAACTGACAAAGAGGACACCGGCTGCCTCTTTATTGCTCCTAGAGTACAATAACAGCAGCCATGAAAAATCTGTCTCCTACAAATTGTCTTGTCAAAGGTAGAGGCTTCCTTTCTCAAAAAAATGTAATTCACAAAATGCTTTTGAATTGTAGCTTTTCACTTCCATTCACATTTAACTGACTCATCCAAAAAAAAAAAATCTTTGAATAACAATTTATTTTCTCTCACATATATACAATCACTAATATTTTGGCTTATTTTAGCATTCTGTTCCTCTGAAAATAAAAATTGAATGATTAAATTGAAACAACTGCTTGTCTATAAAACCTCAGTGAAATTCATCAGGAACCCTCATGCTTACCTGTTAATAAAAAGACTCATACAGAGCAAAGTCTTTTTGTATAAAATCCCATCATTCAAGTATTATGCCATTATATATTGTGTCTCTTAATTAGAAAAGCATCCTTAGAGCTTACTATTTTATTTTAAAAGCAAGTAAGCATTTTTGCCATAATCATAAGACTAAAAAAACCAAATCTTTGTGTTTTACGGTACAAAATTTACCCTACAATAATTACAGAAAAGTGAAAGAGATGCTTCTTTGTTATCTTGGGAAAATTACTATAATCATATTGGCAATGCAATGGGTTTTCCAGTATCTGTTTTATCAACCTCCCTCAGAACATTACCTTAGTGCTAATTTGAAGCATCGTTCCCAAATCTCAATTTATTTGTAAAACTAATCTCAATACCAAAAGGATATAATTTTTGGAATAGTGTTTGCAGTGTGAAAATCACACAAAATAGAGTTAGAATACAAACAATACCCGTATCTGTAATCTTCTATTATCATGTCAATTATCTGGCATTAGTAAATGCAACTAGAGTTTTATTCAGCTCATGTCCCCACTGCTCAGGGCTGTGCATCTGACATTTGTGCATTTTGTCCATTTGTCTATAAGCTATTGNNTTTTTAAGTTTTTAAAAGTTTTTTGTATAAAAATTTTCTTTTTTTTTTTTTTTTTTTTTTTTTGGATGGAAAAAAGGAAAATAAATTATCTGACATTTTCTATAATAGCCATCAGATGTTTCACAGTAAACATATTATATTAAACAATCAGGAGCTCTGAAAACCTCGTCATCATGTCCATGAATAAGGATGGAGTAGCAGACATCCTAAATTTAAAATATCAGAGGCACAGTCACACACTCTGCCAGCTGGCCATTTCTGCCAACAGTGCACATTTGCATTGTGGCCATGTATCAGATGGTAAAACGGAGCCACACAAACCACTCTGCCTCCTTCTTGCTACGAGGGATCCACCTCCTCACCCAGCACTCGCTCATCTGCATCCCACCAGGCTGTAGGATGCAGGATGAGGAGTGAAGCAAACCACAGACAATGTTTTATGGTATCAAACAGGGGGAATAGTGCAGTGCCAGTGCTTTTAAAGTCTTGCATCTTGTGATGCATGTGGCACTACTTAGGCCGATTCATACCCAAAGAATAAAAAAAACCAGTAATCAATCATGTTTGGTGGTAATTTTTATGTCTGCAGAAGCACTTCCCTGGTTTTGCTGCACTGTGTGGCCTTGTGATTCTGGCCAACAACGTGTCCCAGACCTGCTCTGATCTCCCTGATCTTTCCAGGCCTGGTCAGAGCCACTGTGGCTGAGAAGGCTGTGTAATCCCACCCCAGCACAGGTGATGGGAAAGAGATCAAGTGCCCTTTGTGCTTGGCTGCCATATGCAAGTCCCCTGAGCTTCACAGAAGAGGGTGGGAGCTCCTACATGACTCTCCTTCATCCTGCAGCACATCCTTGACAGCTCAGGTGAAACCACAGATGACAAGCAGTGAAAGACCCCAAACCTGAGATATTAAGGTCTGGTTCAGCTGCTGGTCACAGCTGGGAACAGCTGTTCACAAGTTGCACTCTGCTTGGGTCACTTTGAGAGAAACCTGCTTACAGCTGGGAGTAACAGTAGAAGTCATAGAATTGTTTTTCTGGGAGGCATGAACGATTCTTTTTTTAGCATTTTTTTTTTGTGTTTTCAAATTTCTTTGTCTGGATTAAGGGCAGTTTCTGCTTCTGGTAACTCAGGAGTTCCATCACTCGATACCAAAACTTAAGATTCAGTCCTCAGGCTCTTCCAAGCTCAGCACATACAGATAAATGTGTTTATGTGATTTAGTGCAAAATACTGATGTGGTTAAAAGCTAAACTCCATCTGTGGTGATTTTCTGAACTGAGGTAAGACTGTTGAATTCATGTCAGAAATAAGTCTTCACCCTTTATGTTAGTAAGGGTACACTTCATGATGTAAGTATACATTTATATTATATATAAAATTTTCCTTCCTTTCTGTTAAAACAAGCTTTGTGAGAAGTTGCTTTTAACTTTGAGGTATCTCAATTGATTTGGATTTATCTTCTTCCTTTTCACAGTCCAATAGCGTATTTTTTATTTCTGGTGAAATTACTAATGGTCTACAGCTATCTTCATAAGGTGTCAGATGATATTACTAATATCACTGTAGCAGTAAAATGTTTTCCTTCATGATTATACTATCATTACCATGAGAAATAGTATTTAGCAGCAGCACTTGCAAGAAAATGTAAGTAAAAGCATGCCACTTCATCCTTATTTTAAGCTTTGACATTTTTTCAAGCTGACCACAGTTGATCTTTGAGATAAAACATAAGAAAGCTTTTAAATTGAGAAAATAGGTTATTGCTGAGCTCTATTGTGAGTGTAAAGTGGGCAAAGAATTGTCATCATTTGGTCATGCTGTTCATGAGAGAACTGTATAAAATCTTGCATATTTTAAAAGATCCAATTTAATTAAAAACTTAATAGCACTTGTGAAAATTAAGATATGTATCTGCACAATTCCTTTATTTAAAGGTCCATTTTGGTTTATTTCCTCTTTCTTTCTTTATCACATTTGCATGAGATTTTTCTGTGAGGGCTAGAAATATCTTTTCTTTTATTACTTTTTCATTTGTCTTCTTGTTCTCTGATACTGTGCCCATATTAGTTGGTATGTTCTGCCTCCCACTTGTAAAACAAAAGGAATATTAGCTAGCATATTCCCAGTAGATAAAGAACAGCTAAGTCACAATAAAATGGCTTTGTAAAGGGCAGAGTTGGCTTTCATAGGTACACATGGATAGAAGTGAGTAGAGGAAAGAAAGAAAAGAAAGAAAAGAGAGAGAAGAAGAGAGACAGAGAAAGAGAAAGCAAGAGAGAAAGCAGGAAAGCAAGAGAGGGCCCAGAGGCAGTAGGCTGATACACAAAATGTTACTTTTGATGCTGAATGTGAATTCCATGTATTAAGACATTCCGTTCCTTGAAATATGACTAATTTTTTGGCTGTGCAGAAATTCGTGAATCTTAATAATGCATTCTTGTGGTCTGAGAAAGACAGATAAATTTGAGAAAACACCATCAAAATAAGTGACATAGTCTTTATTAGAGAAGTCTTTATTTTCTCTCTCTCTCTCTCTTTCTCTCTCCTTCTCTTTACAGAGTGTCTGGGCACTTGCTTTGCAAATGAGTTGATATGTTCATTTAATTGCAAGCAAAACCTACGGAACTTTCCAGTGCACATCTAGATCCCCACCTCATTTCTAGCAAACATAATTGAACCCCAGTGGTATTCCACTAAAACCAAACTAGTTTTCTTTCATTTTCAAAGTCAAACTGTAAAAGACACACAAAGTAATAAAGATGATAAAAATCAGTAGTTTCTGAAAAATGTTCTTTTTCAAAATGTCCATTGCGATTGAAACAGAAGAGTTTCAATTCACACCTACAGGAGAGCACATGATTCTAAAATCTTCACAACACCTGCTTGAACCAGTGGAGTCATCCTCAGGTACTTTGGCACAGGTGTATTCTGCAGTCACCAACACACTTCCTACCAATGACCCCCTGAAGCACACAAGGATGCTGTTGTGAAATAGCTAAACTGGGTGTGCCAAGAGCTTGCTTACATACGAACTCCATCTGCTGTCTTGAACATTGCTTCCCTCTCTCACAGTCCCAGTGAGAAAACTTTCTAACTCCCAGACTAAGCTCTGACCTCCCTGTTAGTCTGAGCAGAGCCACAAGACGGAGAGGCAAAGGCAGCAAAGCCTTTGCTAGTGGGTAAAGTCACTGCTCTCTCTCCTTCCAGAAAGCACCATCTGCTCTTTCAGTAAAGAAGCACTGTAGCTTATTACGATGCCATAAACTTAATTTCACCTAAAGTCTCGACATGCTGTACAGACCAACAGTACAAACAGGGGATTCCATGCTGCCACCAAGCTGTGCATGAACTACTGGTAATGCATAGGCAGAGCTACAGAGACACCAAACGCGTAATGCCCGGGTAATTCAAGGATAAACATCATGTCCCTGGGGATTCATGCAACACCTTTGCCAAATGTTTCATCTAATATGGAACAGAATCTTAGGAGGGAAAAAAATCACTCAATTTCTCCTGTAACAGAGTCACACTCATGCTCATCTCTTGAATCCATGTGTTAGCCTGCAAAACCTCCTTTTCCCCGGCATGTCTGAGAGATTCTGGAGGTGTTTTTCATAACCAGCTCCTATAACAGCATGCTGGAGTAGAAGTTTAGCTACCTAACTGCTGGCTTCTAGCTGTTATAAGGTATCTGAGGGGTCTGCATGGGCCTACAAGACAAGCCATGGGATTCCCAGGAGTACCATAAGGGTGCAGTACTTTAAATGCAGGTAGGCATCCTGATATGGCAGCACAGTTGTTAAAACAGCAGACATCCACTGTAATAACAAGATACCTAAATTTGCCATGAAGCAGCAAGCAGGGATGTTGTTACAACCGGTACCAAAACTGGCACCCTGTGTGCGAGGTACTTGTCATAACTTTCAATATCTAACAGTAGGCAGACACCTTCAGTGATGGGAAAACCACTCAAGAGATCCTGAAATATATTAGAGCCAGTGAAAAAATCACTGACAGCGAGAGGCAGTGAAAAACAATTGCTCCCAGGAACAGTGGAAATACTTCATGCTGAAAAACGAACTTGTTATCATCTCACACAGAAGATGTGATAGTCATCCCACGTCTCAAAGGACACTTGCTACACAAAATGTCCTGTCTCTCCTGACTGACGCCCAACCATCCATTTCAGGCCAGAAACTGCAGAGAAAGTACCTGCTGCCCTCAACAGAAGTGTGACAATATCACAAACCTGAAGCCTAGAAATTGGCCCAACACCACTAATATTGCCGTACCTATATACAGCACTACTTGTTGAACCTCTCTGCAACTTCCCTCATATTAAACCTGCTGTTTGAAAAACACAAAGCACACTGGAAACAAAATACTTCTACGAGTTCAGAACTCGAGAAATCATGGCTAGAATCCGGTTCATTTTTATCAGATAAGACCGTCTTAAATTTCAGTCTTCCAGAGTGGAAGGAACAGGAGGATCTGCAAAAAAACCCTATTTGGTCTTCAGAACTCAGTGCCATGGATTCCCTGGAGTTGATGTTTCAGATGAGCTCAGGGGTGGCCCCAGGTACAGAATGACCATTAGCACCTGGAGCATTGTTGGGCCAACCCTTAACTGCACATTTCAGCTCACTTTTACCTGAAATGAACCCAGTGCATGTTCAGCACAACCACAACACAATGTAAATCAAAGCACAGCAAGTGGGGACAACTAGCGGATTTGATTTGGACCAGGAGCCCTTTTCTGAGCTCAGATGCCAACTTTCAGAGAGATATCCTTGGCTGAGAGCCTCTCTCTCTCTCTCCAAGGGTTGGATGAAATCTCCCTGCCTTCAGAGAGCTGCTTCAGCTGCTTATCTTAGCTCAGGAAATGGAAGCTTTCTTCAGAATGGTGGCCTGTTGGTGGGAAGTTTTTCACTCAGTTAACAGTTCTCTGGCCAAAACATATACTGCTGAGAAATACTAAATCTACAGAGTGGAAGAAAAAGAAAAAACTCAAATCTATGCAGGCTCTGCCAAGAGCAAGTGATATTACCTTTGCTTCTACAAAGCTGTTGGCAATTTTTGTTGTATTTTAAGACTTTTTCTTCAGAATGTCCAAAATAAAACCAGCACAGAAGGAAGTGCAGGAGAAGACTTTTCTGCTGGTCAGTGCCTCTGAAGGTTAGAAGGTTAACTGGGAAGTTAACCACAGGCAGAGTACCTCCCAGAAATCTGCCTTTTTATTGGTATTCTTGGCTGCTCCCAACTGTAGCAACTGATCAGAGAAACGGCACAATTCTGAAAAGCGATTCATCCTTTCTGAATGGCAGGTATTTATACTGGACAGGATCTGTCTGTGCCCATTCACATCCTCATTCAAAAGCATTTATCTCCAAAAGTCATTCTTGATAAGATCATTAAAAAGCAAATAATCAATGCTTACCTCAAAACTAAAACAAAAACTACAGAAGCAGGTAAATTATTTGAACATGTATCTCCATCTTATTTTGTTTGCACTTATTTATGGCTCCAGAAACAACTTTGAAACTGAGCTTTTAACAGACACCCTCTCCTGAAAGGATCTGGGTTTCTCTTAAATTTTTGTTCAACTGTTCACCCCGAACTCAGGTCAGACCGAGCTCTTCCCTGAAGATTAAGGACACACCTGCCTGATAAAAGGAAGCACTGAGGGCAATATTCATAAGTTACTTCACCTCTTTAATGCAGAGAGCAGATCTACAGAGTGCTCAGAATTCGGTAAGAGAACATCTTCAGAAAATGTTTTACTACTCATCAATTAATTTTTACAAAGGACTTTGCAGATGGAAATTCGTTCTTGAATACATGCTATTGTAAGTCACTATGAGGTGAGGAGCACTCAAATACAGGAGCACAGAAGAAACCTCGAAAATTCTGCATGCAAACCTGAGTTGAGGAGCAGAAAACAACAGTTTCCAAAAAGCAGGATGGAAGGTAGCTGTTTCCATAGGAGCTGCTCACAGATGAAAGTGAAAAAGGAGGCAGAGAAAAAGGGAAAAATGAAAGAAAGCTACAATCGGTTAAGCCTTGCAGAGAAAAGATAAGGGCAGCAGAAAAGAAGAATGATTTAATGCTAGCTAAAGTGATTACAGAGAACAAAAGGGCTTTTATAAATTCACTGTGGCTGTGAAGGGGGAAGAAATACAAGTGAGAAATTATGACTGTTAATAAATAAGGAGGGAAACAATACAAAATAGTACCGTAAAGTAGCTGAGCACATGACTGATATCTTGAAAATCCCGAGTCTTTGATAGAAGAATATTTTTCAAAGAGGTGCAGGTAATTAGGAAGTTAGTAGATTCTTGTAAACATTATTTTCAATACATTAAAAAAAATGTGTAGAAAACATAAGTCACTTATTCCAGTGATTTAATTTCATCCAGGAACTCTTTTTGAATGAGTGGATTTCTTTAGCTCTACAAAACTGGACAGCATCCATGAAGGGATAATATTGGTTTTGTTTAAACCCTTTAGCAAAGCATAAAACTACCAATAAAAAAATATATATAAATCAAGAAAAACAGTAGCTTGTCAGGAGGTACCTACTGAATGTCATTTTGTCTCAGACAAACCTTATTATCACGGTAAAATACAATCAGTTTTCAACATAGTCCTGTGGAACCTACCACTGAAGCCCCTTAAACCACATTTCTCAATACAGATAAAAACTAAAGCAAATTAGTAAATTTGAATTTGATAAAGCATGACTATCATAATGTAATATTACCAATTTAAAACTTTGTCATGTGCAAAGATTCTGTTGCCCCGGGGAACACAGACAATGTGTGTGGACTGCAAGCATAATGCCACTTCTGAAAGCAGAGATTTGACCAGGTTTTGTGTCTGGCGCTTGGTAGCCAGACTCTGTGGCAGACTAAAGCACGCAGGTGATTTCTCCACCCAGTGGAGAGCCATGCTGCCCATGCTGCTTGTGCATGGCCACGGCCAACTTCCTGCCTGTGCCCTGTGTGCCCAGGCACGGGCACCCATCCTTCACCTTGCAGCAACTCTGCCAAGCCCTCTCCTCTGCAAGTCACACACTGAGGGATTTGCAGATACAAGGCAGAAAACACAGCTCAATATATCCTTACATGACATCCCTCAGGTAGCAAAAGGATACGAGTAGTTACCAGCAAAATATTGAAATTGCAGGTGACTACTGCAGACCTCACTGCAGAAGAGGAATGAATGGGAAGTTTCAGAAAAATTAGGAGCTTTCTCTCTGATTTTCATGTATTCATACAAAAAAACCCCCACCAAATATATTAAAAATTACTTGAGGGTTTTAAGGCACTCAATTCTGTACAAGAGGAAACAAAACGTGACCAAAAACCAGAATAAAATAGAAGACTATAAAAATATTAATTTATTTTAGCTCAATGGAATGAGCATCCATAACTGAACCCTGATTTGTAAATGCAAATAGAGCAAACTATAAAATATACAACACGATTAGCATACTTCAAAGCTGTGGGAAGCCATTCATCACTGAGACAAAAGGCTCCAACTCAGGAAACACCACTCAGATTTAGCAGTGGTGTCCTAAGCCAGAACTCAGTGCAGACAGTGGGGAAATCAGCTTTGTCTTAGCGACAACCAACTACTCTAAAGTCAAAATCACCCCTGGCATCTGTATGCTTGAATTGCCATGATTAATTAGTAAAACTCATTTGACATTGCCTGAGTGCTTCTCAGAGACCTCGAAGTGCAGAGGAAGAGACTCCCCTCCCCAAGGCTGCCCATGTACCTTGGCCACGAGTCCAAGCAGGGGCATAGGAGTGATGGGCAAGGTGACCAGAGCAAAGCTGTGAGGTCCCTCTAGTCAGGGCATGGGAGGAAGTGCAGAAAAACCCCAAATGCTTCTTCCTTTGTCTGAGAAAAAAAGCATTGAGGCTTCTTATGAATGGGTGTAATCAACACCATCGAGGCCCCTGCAGCCCAGGTCAAGGAGAGAGGGCTGGGTGAGAAGGAGAAAGGAGAGCGAGCACGGCAGAAGCGGCTGAGCAGAAAGAGAGGGGAGAAGGATAAAAAGAAAGGGAATCTGCTTGGCTATCCGAAGAGTTATGGGAGGCCTGAAGACAAAAGAGCAAGAAATTTAAGCTAGAGGCAGTCAAAGGTGTCAGCAGAAGGATTCAGAGAGGGAGGTAATAAGGTCACCATGACAGGCAAGAACGGGGATATTGACGGCTGCCTTTCACGGGGCTTTGAAGCAGGAGGTGGAGGTGTCAGCAGAGATTACAATAAGTGAAATGGGAGGCAACACATAGATCTTGGTTTTTCTGTTGGAATAGGGACAAAAGGCCAGCCAGGGTAAATGTTTTTCGGGAGTAATTATCAGGATTTAAACAGACCCTAAACGTGCAGGTCACAGAGGTGGTGGCAATGGTGCTGAGTTGCAGATTAATACTAGCAGAGGAGAGAAAGAGAGCTTCACTGTGCTTCTTGGGATTAGGTTTGGGGAGGGGGTTGTGCTTAAGAAATAGTAATAACAAAGCCCACTCCAAGCCTGAATGGACCTCGATATCTGGTTGTGACAAAGGTTCCCAGGCAATGCTACAATTCTTTACTGTTCCCCATACACACGTGCTGTCTGCTACCATTATTTCAGGAAACAGCACCAGCAGAAAGTGATGGAGAACAGCAGAGGAAAGAAACCCTATGAGAAATAAAATTCAGGTAAGAGGAAGGATCTTTGGTAAAAAAGAAAGCAAATCAAGAGGAAAGGAAGCATACTGTGCAACTGAGAGTCTGATCCTGAGTCCATAGAAATGTAATGCTCACATAAGCTGGCTGGAGGTTGAGGTATAGATGGGGGAGATTAAAAAAAAAAACATACTCTGGAAATACATTTTTTAAGCAAAGGCAAGTGTTACAATGACTCGAAGCTACCACAGTGAAGTGACTGATGGCAGGTACAAAGCTCAGTTCAGGTTATTTGTCCAGATCATTAGAAACCTCAGTGAGAGAAACTCACAGAGAAGAATTCAGCAAAATTATGTGTTTGAACAAAGTAAGAGGGGAAAGGTGAGGCAGCCTTAAGGATTCAGAACACGATTATTTGTGGGAAGGCAAAAGGGTTTTTTGAGGACAGAAGGAATTGATGGCACCTGCTCTGAAGAAAGGCATGCAGGCATATGACCTGAGTGTGCAGATGACAAACTGTGACAGAGGAAAGCAGGAAAAACAAGAAAATATTTCCAGCAACGGGTCCCCGGGTGGTCCTGCGATTTCTTCTGTGGAGGCACAAGGCTGACATATATGCCAGGAACAAGGCAGAGCTGGATGCTTTAACACACAGTGCTGAGAGAGGAAAATGGCAGCCCAGGGTTAAAGATAAGCTGGGCAGAAATGAGAGGAGAAGCAAATTAACGAGAGCAGTGAGGGAAAGGATGGGATTGGGAATTAGATGTCAGGGATTCTGACAGACGGAAGGTCACAAAAAGGACAGGTGAGGATGGGCAGGTGGGATGGGGAAAGGGCGTTTTGAAAGAAAAGTGGTGGTGGTGGTGGTCAGATGAAGGAACTGGGTTAGTGAGAGGTCAGAGAGTGACAGCCTCCCCCTCCCTGAGGTGGAAAGGGTGGATATAAATGTGTCATTTCCTCAGTATTTCATGCCTCTGTGTCAAAGGGCAGGATCCTTAATAGCACAAGCATTAAAAAGCAGGGCAGGTTGGAGGAGGGTTTTGGGGGTGTTTTTACTCTCACAGGACAAAATAAATGCCTACATTTTGCATCCTTTTTTTTTTTTCCCCCATGATCTAGTACAAAGCTGCATTTTAAAAAAACACCAAACATTTAAGGAAGTTTACAGCTACATAAATAGATAACAGCTCACCTTGACAGAGAAAAGCATCACAGCACTTCGATTGCCTTTAAGTATTGGTGTGAACAAGAGTAACTTGATTTTAAACTACCATTATTTTCAGCATTTATTGTAGTCCTTTCTTGTTTTACTGCATTTCTATTGTATTCGATAAAAAAACACATCACTTGTCTGGAAAATTAGCACCTACACACCTAGCACGTTTTTCCTACAAAGGAGATGGATTGATAAAACTTCCCAGTATAATGGCAAGATATGTATTCTGCACAGAACCTCCTACTTACTTCAATTATGAGGAGAGTGAGTGACATGGGTATGAGGTGGTCCTCTGGCTGAGGGTCAGTGTAGATGGAGGAGTGATCAGGAGGACATTAAAAGCTCAGCTGGCATATAGGGGAGCTTACAAACACTTGTAAATTGGTTAAGCTGTGGTCAAACTAACTCTGGGGATGGAAAGAAACCTGTTAGAAGAAGCTTCAGGAAACTGTGGAATACGCATTAAAATCTGCCTTTTTGTTCACAGAGTTTTTGAATTTTAGTGCTGTTTTGAGGCTGAATTTTAACCTTCAAAGCTTTGTCTTCAGACACCAGCTGGTAAAAATCAATAACTTTAGATTTCAAAATTCACAGCATGGTTTTATAAATGCTATTTTCTTGTTTAGTGAAAGTTAGTTGCTTAACCGAACACCAAATTTCTCTGGCAATCCTCTGTGGCCTTTCTCTCAGAGTTCCTCATTTTTTGAGCCCCAGCCATCACTTCTCAAGAACTATCAGGCAGACACTCAATTCTGCAAATAATGACTAAGTGGAAATAAAATGCCACGTTAGCACCCTGAGCCTCCCTGACACATATTGCTCTGAACAGAACGGAAGATGTCGATCAGAGACTTCATGGTTGTTATTTTGCCCTCTCAAAACATTTCCATGAGCTGGGTTAATATTCCCCAACATCGTGGCTGTTGGCTTGCCTGTGCTGAGAGAACGACAGCATCTACAGATACCCACCACTGCAAGCACTCACGATTCCTTATCAAATCCACACACAGAAAGAGCTCTGCCTCCTACTCAAAAACTTTGTTCCCTTAAAAGAACACATTTCCCTCTCAAGATGTCAGCTGCTTTATTAAGACTATTTATAGATAAGTAAAATGAATAGCAGATGGCCTGTGCAGATTAGGATTTTGAGGCACGCTGCAACCCATAACGTCTTGTCTTTGACGTGGTTAACGTGGACCAGGAACAGCCATCTGCAACCTGGAATGCTCCTCTCTGAATTTTCTCCATTAGCAAATGCAGCAGCAGCATTGGCTAAGAAGTATTGATCAGAAATCTTGATGGATTATTCTAGTTTTGATCAAGACAGAGGGAGGCACATGGCAAGGGAGCAGCGCTGCTGGGAACTGAACCGATTCTGGCAGGTTCTCCCCTCCACTGACTCACTGATGACTCTTCTTGTCTTCCCAGGCGCCTGGGCAGCTCCCACATAGTTTTTCCTGCCATAATAACTCACCAGAATAGTCTGCTTATTGAACAGATAGCTTTAAACATCTTTACGAGCAGTCCCCTAAAAGCAGCTGTTAGCTTTAAAGAAAAGAACTTCGTGTCTCACACAACTAAACTTCTTTTAAAAGCCAGGGTGAATAGTTACAATGAAGGTGAGAACAAAACCTTGTGAACAATAGTGTTCAATTTTTAAAGTAAAAATTAAAATGCTAATTTGAGCATGGTGCCTTTCTATTTTTATTTCACTTATACACAAACTCCCTAAATTATAACTAGCTTACAGGGGAGGCATTTATAATTAACTCATTTTCCTGACAGGTTTATTCTTGTATAGTACCTAAATATTCACTTAAGACTAAGTTATCTGTGCTGTATGGTATCCTAAAGTAAATTGATACAGGAGGCTGAGGAAGGTGAAAGCCTTGAACAAGGCTAATAGACACTTTTGTTATGTGGACAAGAGAGAAAAGCAGATCTGGTTCATCATTTCAACTTTTTTAATTTTAATTTTTTTCTAAAAGAATCATAATTACCACTTAGAGGAAGACAGTTGTATAACTCAGAACACTCATTCCACAGCCATATTCTTTGCAGAGACTCTCTCCAGCATCAAAAGTCTCAGAATGCTGTGAAAAGACCTCAAGGAATTAATTTATTTACCTTCAAAGCTAAAGGAAAAAAGTTGCAGAAGCAAAAGCCAGCCTCTGCTTAAAAATACAACACGTTCGTTCTTTACATTTTCAAGACAGGAGCACAAAAACCCTCACCAGACTCATGCTCAACTCAGATGTGACCTAGAAAAGAAAAACTAGGAATAAAGGACTTATGCAGGTAAGAAGCTATCAGAAAAGAGAAATTCCTAATTAAACTGACTTGTCTCTTTGTAGTTATTTGCAGCAAAAAATTCTCTCAGCCACTGGGTTTAAGTAACTTTTCTCCCATCCCATCTCAAGTGGAACAGTTTATGTGATATTCCAGCACTGGAGTCACTTAATACCACTGATATCAACCAGGACAGAAACTGATTGGGAAATCCATTTCCCCAATTCCCAAATTCCAATATCCTCCAGTTTCTCAAAATAGAAGTACATGTTTCCTGCTAGTATGAGACAGTGAGGAAAGTAGGTTTCATCAAGAAGGATGATGGCAAAGAAAAATAGCAGCAAGATCTGTTATTTCCAGTCTTGAGCTTATAAAACTCCCCCAAACTACTGTGAAATTAATGAAATGTTGTTTGGAGCTATAAATTAAAGTTACCCACATTCATTTTGGATTTCTCTGTTCCCAACATTTCTCTTGGCCATTGCTGATGATCTTGTCTGTTCAATTACTCCTAAGACTTGGGATTTTCAAGCTCTCATTACTGCAAACCATGTCAGCATTCTGGGCTATATATTAAACCATAACTTAGCATCCTCTTTAAGGAACAGAAGAAGCAACCAAGGAGGGTCTAACATCCGAGGAGAAAATGCCTGTGTTGTGTTTACAGCAAAGGGACTTGGTGAGGCTGTTCCTGCCTGGTCCCTTTGTAGGGACCCTATATTTCATTTTCCAGCCTTTGCTGAGGGCTGGTGTTTGGAAGTCTTGACAGTGCCGGCAGCTGACTAGCAAGCTTATTCAAACACAGCTGTGGAAATTAAGATGCGAGGTCCATATAAATCTCCAGGTAATGAAGAAATTCAGATAAGTTGTTGAAGTTTGTTGGAAGTAGCTGAAAACAATTCCTCATAAAATTTAGGGCATAAATTAAGTTGCTGGGAGATTTGCTCACTTCAGTTGCAGGAAAAGGCTGGATGGTTTCCCTAACTCTCCTTTCTGCCTGGAGGGGTGTCCATGCAGCACCATACTTTCTAAATGTATCTGGTTCTTATTTCATGCTGTCTCTTTAACAGTCTGCTATCACCCCTTCCTTCTTATCTAAAGTGACAATATCCGCATTGTCACTTCCATGATCATGCTAGAGGAATTCTGTAGGAAATACTGATTTTCATCTGCTGGAACCAGCTTGATGGCAAGGCTTTGGTTCCCCCTTTCCCCCCACGTTGAGTATTGTCCATCATGTACCACTTCCTTCAGCAGAGATGCTGACTGGCATGTGAGTGACGTGTAAAGCTGGCCACATTTGCTTTCCAGCCAGCTGACCAAATTTTGCTGTTGTTTCACAAAACCTATTCTAATTCTGGGAAAATTCACGTCAGCTTCTGATCAGGTCCTCTCTTGGCATCGGGAATTAGCTCAGTTTGCTAAGGACAAGAGAGCCCCAGAGGGGAACTGTGTTTCTCTCTGGCAGAATGAAAATTAAGGACAGGACAAGCTAATCAGGAGAGACTGTGTAATAGATGCAGCTCCTTATACAAATAATACAGCTTCATACAACCCTAAAAATTCATGTTAGGCTGATGTTGTCCTGGGTAACATCACAAAACAGCAAACGGGCAATGAAATGAGTATGCTGAGGTCTTTGTTTCTTAATTTTTATTATTGTGATTCGACAGTTTTATGACTGACAGCAAACTTGATACTGTCTCTGGTGAGATTACTTTTTCTTTGTGAAGGGCAATTCTGTTGGCAAGTAGACTTTTGCAAAGAACTTCATTTAGAATTACATTTAAAAAATCATACACAGGTATCTGTGACACTAATTGCAGGGATTGTGATATCTGTGGGGGTATTTTCAATGAGATGCTCAGATACCTCTTCTCAGCCTGACACCATTCAACACTTTTATCGACGGTCTGAGAGAAAATAGAGAAAATATAGTCTTCACCCAAAGAAAGTTCACAGGTCATACAGCAGATGAAAGGGTGAATGATGACAATGACAGAGGGAGGCTGGACTGCAGAGTGATCTGTTTTGGCTGGTAGCTTAAGTTTCCTCAAACTCCCAAAGGGCTTTTAACACCACAATACCAAGTCATGGGCTACGGTAGGAAAAAGAAAGAAATGATGTTGTTCATGTCCACAGAACAAGGAGCTTTGTCATGGTAAAAATGTCTCCGAAGAGGATTTAGAGGTCACAAAAATGAGTTTGAAACCTGTAGCTAACAGGAACTGACACTCCTGTTCCCACTTCCCCCCTCAAAAGGGAAACCCTGATAGAACTCCACTAAGAGATTTGGGATGAGTGAAAAAAAACAGAATCTGCAAAGCAAAAACCCTACATAAGTGATTGCTGAGTTGTTGAGCTCATTCATTATCTCCTAGATCAAAAGGCATGAAGATCTTTGAGACAAGTGACCTGTTGGGCTGCCCTCCTGAGCTGCCCTGGAATGACATTTTCCATCCAGCCACCACTCCAGCCTCCTCACTTCTTGGAAAACTGTCCTGCTGTGGATAACAAGCATTTCCCAGGAGAGAATCCCATTTGACATTTTGAAATAGTGGTGAAAGAATCCTGGAAACATCCCCATTTTCAGCCTTACTCAAATTCAGAAACAGCCTGAATTATTATCAGGTACTGTTTGAAATTCTCCCCAATTACTCCTGAAAGGGAAGATATTTTGTTCTCCTTCTCACTGTTTCTTGATATACATGTATCATTTAGCTTTTTTTACTTCAAAAGAAAACGTTTATTGAATGTTTCCCTGAGTTGAGCACTTTTCCATACGACTATTGGTGATATTCTACTCTTTCCACATAGTAATGAAAAAAATCTTTGCTAGGTTGGGTTTTTTTTTCATTCTCTTGTGCCTTGAAAACATTCTGCAGTGTTCTTACCTCTGCTGGGCATTGAATTCTTCTCATTTGCATCCTCTTGCTTCCTTTTTTCAAACCACCACTCTTCCTAACATGAACTTGTATCAACATCCTCATTTTTCATTTCATAAACACATATGTGTGTAAATACACACACAGAGATACATATATATGTGTATATATATATATATCTACATATATACTTATATACACACACACTCCAATGGACTAGACAACCTCTGGGGGTAGTTTGCAACATAAATATTCCATGATTCTATGATTGTGCACACATGCATACAGTTAAATAAAATAATGTAAATGGACCTGTTGATGTGCATGTGGAACCTTTAATTTACCCCTTAACTTTGCTTCTTTCCCCTCTGCACCAGGCTCTGGATGGATAAGTATATTCAAGCATTTGGTAAAGCACACTTGGCATTTAATCTTAAAAAGAATATGCATGCTCAATTAAAATAGCTTTTCTTCAGAGCTTAATTAGTATTATCAGCTTTGTGAAACTGGCTCTTTTAAAAGCCCAAGTATATACATACACACTGTCCTAAGACATACTTGTGTGAAGTTTATGCTTTCATCGTATCAGTCACGTACAAACAAAAATTATTATTCGTACCTCACCAACAACTTCTTTTGTGTCGAGTTCCCTTTTTTCTGTGCAGGGCAGCATTCCTCTGCCACAGCCACCTCTAGGCAGGGAAACTGCCCCTGGTTTTCTAAGAGAAGAGACATCAAAGCACCGCTGAACACGGACCCTTCAGCCATGTCGATGACATTTTCCAAGCACATGTACAGCTGCTGAATCACTTCCCTGAATCAGGTGCATCTTCTTTCCATCATTTTTGGGATTTGCCAAAGCAAAGACCAACAGCACCCTGCTTCCAGCCTCTCCCCGCTGCCCTGGTCATGCCGTGGTGCCTCTCTGGCAGCTTCAGCCCAGCCACTGGGACCCACCTCATCTCCTCAGCAAGCCCACCTGCTCTGGCTTTGCTCCCCAGACAGTGCTGCTGGAGCCCCCAAACCTGAGCAACAAAACAGGACTTAGGGATTTGCAAAGGCTTTCCTTATACAGGCAATTAAGTGCTCTCAAGCCCCCCACCCATCTAGGACTAGTAGAGGAGGAACTCTGCTCTGCAGTATTCAGAAATTGCAGGGGCAAAGCTCTTGAACCTCGGCTGCTTGTGTTAAAACAGAGCTTCACGTACACACTAAACATCAGTGCTGAGTTATGTGAGCATCCCGAGTCAGGTGTGCCATCATGTACCCCCCAGAGCCCCGTGGTGGCCTGGGACAGCAGCCACAGCACATCCACAGACACGGAGCACAGCTTACACCTCGGAGCACAGCTTACACCTCGGAGCACAGCTTACACCCCGCGTGTCAGTGAGCTGGAGACAGGCTATGCAATTTCTGGCATCGAGCTCTAGCGACCTCTGTCTCAGCTTGAAGCTCAGGAGCTGATGATGCTGTACCCAAATGCCTCAGCAGAAAGATGGCTCCTGACAGTAGAGAGCACTTTAATTTAGGAAACAATAGAACAACAAGGTTTGGCTGCTGGAAGCAGAAGCTCAAACTAATTCAAAGCCCCAATGTGGAGTAGATTTCACACTGAGGAGGACAAAACACTGAGACAACGTACCTGAGGACTGGCAGACACTCTGCCTTTTCAAGTCTTTAAAAATCAAGTTGGGGATGTCTTCCCAAAAGCCACATTTTAGCTCAGACAGAAATTATGGACTTTTATACAGGAATTACTGGATGAAAGTCTAGACGACGCACATGCAGAGGTCATGCTACATGCCCATAGCAGTCCCTTTTGGATTTAAAATTATATTTCAGATTACTTTCCCTCCCATTTTAGGTTTTGTGACTATTTAAAATTGTAATTTCTCCTGGCTTGAAAAAGGTAATACACACACACACCCATGTGCTTTGAATGAGTTTAACTAAGGCTTATGTTTGTAAACCAGCCATAATCTGAATTACATTATATTAAATCTGTTCAATATTCAAATATTCAAATGCTATTATTTGCAAGAGAATTTTGCAACTCTGCAATAATGCTGTTTCCATTTCTCTGAATATTTTCATTGACTGTATTCAAAAGACTACCTGCAAAAATCCAGCTTTAAATATTATCCTCAGTGAGAGACTAAGGTGGAAGAAATACACAAAATCTTTCAAATTCCCTTTGAATTTGTCTTTAAAGAGATAAAATAATAAAATAATATTAAACAGACCTTCAGAGACAGAAAAACACTCTTTTTCCACAAATAATTAGTTTTATGAAGTCATTTGAAATCCAAATGCCCTATAAAAATGCTATGTATGCTTTTTGCAATGCAAAAATTGGTGTAATCACAAATTTAACACAACCTGAAGTGTATCGTTTATTGAGTATCCTTCCACATATTCTGTTGACAAATGAATTAATTTAATACTTATATATCAGACACAATTATTTTTATCAACTGGAACTATATGTTAATTATTCAATAAATATAAGTTCACAGGACTGCTATGCCATGTAAAATCTGTAAAAATACGTTTTCCCCAAAAGTATTTAGTAGACTGGCCATTTATTACCTTACGAAATAATAGCAACATTACAAGGAAGAGTTAGGGAAAAAAGGTATGCTTTATGACACATATTAATAAATTGATCTGGTAAATATTTTGATCTTCTGTTTGTCTATTTTTTTAATTACCTTTTTTTTCTAAACAAAGTATTTGCGTTTCTTGCTAAGCAAATAACATTTTTAACACAAGTCCTCTGTGAATATTTGTCACAACACAAGTTCACAAATTGCAGTGTCTTTTTTTCCTCCATTCTCTCAAAATATGTATGAGGGAGGAGAGCAAGTTTAGTACTTTGTAAAAAATGCAGACAATAACACCTAAATCTCCCATCATAAACATGAAATATGAAAATGTAGGGATGAAATTAAAGTGTAGGAACAGGCACTCCTTAGCTTTTGTTAGAAATAGTAGGAAAACCTGCCAAACGCATTGCTTAAAATCCCCATTGAAACTGGTCCTAAACCACAGGAATTTGCTGTCCTACAGCTGCACACAGACAGAGCCTGCTATTGACACTTGTAACAGGGCAGGGCGGGCAGGGAACCACACCACATCCATAATTAAGAGTCTGTGTCTCCAGGATGTGCCTACTCTAATGATGTTTCCCAGAGTGGATCCAAACAGTAAGACCAATTTGTCTGGAGTTTTCTGAGGTCTGGAGCGAAAAGAGGAGGAGACATAATGTTTATTTGTTCACACATCAAACCCGCCCAAGGAGGCTGGATATGGAGCTACTGGACAAAAACCTGTCCAAATACCCTCCCCACACAGCCACAATCAATATCTGCTGACTGCTGTAAGCACCTGCATGCACTTCACACACTTCAGAGAGGGGATTATGGGATGTCAGTGAAAATGACTCCAGTAACTTTACACTGCAGCTTTAGCAGTAGGACTAAAAGGGGCATCCAGAACAGCTGAAGGCAACACTGGGTGCAAGTGATGGATAAAATCATAACTCTGTTTTTTCACTCATCCTGGACTAAGCATGCTTCTTGGACAAGGACACAATTACTGTGCCTTCCCCTTGCTGTTCCTAGCACTGGGAAATAAAATCTTGCTTGAAATTGTCATGTTCCCCTGATTGCTGGGTCACTTTCAGGTAAACAGAGAGAGCAAAAAATGTAATTCATGAACAGCAAAAGGTCTTTGCCCTGCCACAAGAAAGTCAACTTCTGTGCAATATGAGAAAGGCAAAAAAATGTAGAATAACAAGAGTGATTATAAAGAGTAAGAAGATCTTGGAAGTGAGTTTTGGTGAAGGAAGATGATGGCCAAACGCAGAGCATGCCTGAACACACAAATACTAGGAAATGCATTGCCCCTTGCATATCCAACGATGGTGTTTGTGACAGCCCTTAGACCCAGAGGCAGCACACTCCACCTCCTGCCAAGGTGCTACATCTCCTGCTGACAGAATTCATACTCTGCCTCACACAGTTTTATGTATCTGGTCCTCCAATTTTTTCTCTCTTTGTGTTTTTCTACTCCTCAACTTTTGCTTCACTAACAAGCCCATTAAGTAGAGGAATATAATCAGCATCCAATTTTCCCCAGGGGATGGAGAGAGAAAAGGGAAGGATCCTACATGAAAAATGCCATCGTTCCGTTTAATGTACAGCAGGCAGGTACCCAAATACCACGTCTGTGGGCTTGTCACAGCAACACATTAGCAGAACAAAATGAGGTGTAAGGGCTGCCTTTATCTTCTCTTTCCATAAGCCTGAAATACCACAAACCTAAGGAGGAAAAGACGAGGAGAAGGCTGCCTCTAAGAAGAATCTCAGAGAGGAAAAGGGTGGCAAAAAGCGAGACAGACACAAAAAAACCCACAAAAAAGAACTACAAGACCCGGAAAGATCAAGTAAGCAACAGACTGCAGAGGAAGTTTCTGAAGTCTTGTGTCCACCGTGAAAAGCTGGAGATGCTGACATGTTTCTCACGCACACGTCTATTGCCAGAGGATGGGACAGTGGCTGAAGTCAGCAATGAGCTGTTTCCCAAGGGTTGCAAGACCATTTCTCCCAAAGAGAGATATTGCCAGAAATATTCTTGCTCAAGAATGCGTCCTGTTTCTACCACCATTCTGTTAACAAAATAGCAGAATACACTGGCAGTAGTACACTAGCAGTGCTATTGCTACTCTAGTACACTGCTGCTAGAGCACATTACAAGGAGAACGTGCCTTAATAGGCACAAGGCCACGAGCTTCAGCCAACCCGACAAAAATTAGATACAACAGAATGCACATGCCCTCTGTCCAGCACTAATCCACCACGTTATTCATCCATCAGACAGCTCAGTCAAACCCAAACACCGCCTGAATGAAAGACACCTTAAATCATGTTGTCCCAGGGACAACCTTAACATAAAAATCACTGTATGTACACTGTAAGAACACCAACAAAGCATTTGCTTTGTTTTCCTCAGAGTGTGGAGCATGAATTATGGGAGCAGAGTAGGACCCAGATGGCCTTGTGCAATGGAAAGGAGAACAGACACTCACTAAAATTTCGTCTTCCCCTCTAATTCCAGGATGGGGCAGCAAAATTTCGCCAGAACCAGGAGGTCCTTTTTCAGTCTGCCAGGTGCATTCAAGGGAGAAACATTCAGCTAGAAGACTTTCTGATTAATCTGTCACTGGCCTGTGTTGCTTTTGGGACAGCACACCAGGATGCTGTGTTTCCCGTGGAGCTGAAGAACTCATAACTGTGTTTCCTGTATTTAATGTATGTTTGACAAATACAGCTGCAAAAATTAGATTTCACAAAAGGGCCTTGGTAACACTAGAAACTTTTTTTCATCATTTTTTATCCAACAAGTTTTTTCTCCAAAACATGCATTCTCTTACACTTCTACTATGCAACAAGGTGTTTCGCTTCCACGAAGAGAAGAAATCAAAACACAGAATGATACAAAGGGCATTTAATTACAAGCCCATTACTTTTTAAGACCTGGACAGAAAGAAACATCAATTTCCCGAAAAATGCTGTAACACATTAAAAAAATAGTAATTTCTGAGTTGTTTAAAAAACAACTTCTATATTTAAACTTTATCACATAATTTTAATATTGAAAAAAATTCATATATAGGTAAATAAATTGATTTGAGAACATCAAATCAGGATAGTAAATTTCATCACAGAACATCTTGCTGTTGCCAAGACAAAAGGCAATGAGGATCAGCATGTCCACATTAAGCTCTGACAGTGTAATAACATAACATCTATGTTGGAAATAATTAAGTAAACAAAAGGAGGAATAAGACTTATTTTTCTAAGTCACAGATATAAAATTATGCCATCATTTCTCTATAGAGACTAGGGGACAAAAATATAACATTGGGTGATTCCGTATTTATAAACAACATTTATCCAAGGAAAAAAGGGCACAGTTTCTTTGTCACCAGTTTAACTGTCTTCATCAAAAATTTGGAATACCTAAGAAAATAAACCAAAAAATTAATTGTAGTTTTTGAAGTAGAATGGCCTCCAAATGAGTTTAGAAATTTCTGTCATGTCAATCTCATTCATTTTAATATGGTATTCTAGGAATAAGAGTATGCTCAGAAAATCCCGACAATATAATTTCTTTTTAACTAGAAAGCATAACTAAATGTTCCAGTGAAAAATCTTAATCAAAAATCATTAATTAAATGTTTTGAATGAACTAGATATGAATGATAATGACAAAAAACCCAGCTTGTGCATGTTCCATATTTCTGATTCCAAACCAGAAAAATACCTGGCCATCTTAAATTTAAAGACTTGATCTTTAAATCACTGTATGTTAAGTCCAGCATCATCTGTGATTTAATTTAATTTTTCTGAAATTAATTAGGAGATTCTTAAAGGTACCAAAAAGCATTAGATAAGTAATTTCAGCTTTGAAAAATCTCATTAATGATAAATATATGGAATGAAGATAACACAGTAAATTAAAAACTTTGTGAGTCTTTCAGGGAGGGGTTTTTCTAAGTATTCTTGATCTAATATCCATATCTGTTAAGTCTGAAACAGTATTAAATCCTTTTGAAAACATCTTCATTTTCAATATTTAAAGTAGCTGAGCACTTCAGCTCTGATCTAACAAAACAGTTAAGAACATAAGTATATGACTGTAGAATTAAGCACGTGCATATTTTCAGTATTAAAGGCTTAATCTGTCATTTTTCCTCATGGTCTGTTAAACAGAGAAAAAAAAAATTATTTCCAAGGGGAAACCATAATAAGTGATGAAAGAATTTAGGTAAATATACACTAGCAGGGAGAACATTTGGTTCTCTGGGTTTTTAAGAAAGAAAAAAAGAAGAAAGAAATTATATTTTTGACGAACGGATTTCTCCTCTCCTGCTTCCTGATGTAGGATGCTTTTTCCAGGAATCTTCAACATGTTTCCCTTCCCTAATTATTTACTTTTTCTCTCACTTAGCCAACTCCTCAGCTAGATGCAATATCACCCCTTTCTTGCTTCTTCCTCTTTTCCAGTTTCCTGTCCAACACCCCGGGTGCTGCCCACGACCTCTCCTGCCCAGGTCCCAGCACTGTCCCCTCCTTGCTGCCTCCTTCCTCACAGCCACTCACTGCCTCTTGTCTCCCAACCACACAGTTTTGCTTCTAATGGCCAGGAAGAGTTTCTATTTTCACCCCATGCTTTCTTTTTTGTTTGAGGCCAGCAAGATTTTTACACTCTTTCCAGGCTGATGTCTCCAAATTCTGTTATTCCTATTCCTCCTGTCCCTGTATTTGCCTCTTCCTCTTTCTTCAGCATTTACCTTGAACTAAAGCAATTTTAATCTTTGTTCACTTCTGACTGAAGACCATTCCTTTTTTGCTTGTTTTCTCCTGCCTCAGTCCCTTGATCCAGACTTAACAATGAACTCTTCCTTCGGATCTTTTAATCTTCAAATTCCTTTTCTCTGAGGAACAGCTTTTCTCACCTGCCATTCTGCCACACCTTTTCTGATACCCAGCCAATTGCCCTCTCCATCTCGTTTTACACACTGACCTTCAGCAGATCCTTCCTACATCAACACACACAACTATTCCATTTCCTAGGAATGCTCTCTGCTTTCATTACTTTCCTGCTGCCCTGTCCCCTTTTGACTCCACACAGTGAATTGTGCACAGCTGGCTTGGTAGCAATGTGGCTGCAGTAAAATATGAAGTTTAGCGTGAAATGAAAAATTTACTGAAAAGCAGGACAAAGAGTCCGACATTTCACCCACCCTCATCTCCTTTCAATCAATGTCTTCTTCTTGGACAAAGACAGACAACACTATGTCTTATTTTGAAGTCCTTGCCCTCATCGGCCTAAATCTATTGCCTTTAGCGAAGTTGTTCACCCGCTGTATTTTTCACAAGTGCACCTTTATGTGGCTCTGACTGTTCCCTGTCTTGACTTCACCTTTCTGGCAGCGTGCCCGCCTGGCTGAAAAGAGTCTTAATGAATTGAAAATACAAAAAAGGAGCACACAAGTGTAAATAAAGATAGGCAAGACAGGAGGAGAACAAAAGCATTGCCTGGGCACTCTGGCACAAAAACAGGAAGGCAAAAGCCCAGCTGGAGCTAGCAAGGGACATTAAGGTTAAAAAGAAACTATTCTACCAGAATGCTATTTGCAAGAGGAAGGTCAGGAAAGATGTGAGTCTGCTGATGAATGGGGAAGAGACAAGTAACAGGCATCAAAGAAGAGGCTGAACCACTCAGTGTCCTTTCTTACAAGTCTTCATAGACAAAGCCTGCTCCTAAGTCCCAGCAAATATCAACGCCATTCGGAACACACAGGGCCAGTCAACAGCAAAGTAGCAATAAGTTAGAGACTACTTAGAGAAAACCAGGTATGTTCAGATCCACCAGGCCAGGTTTCACCAAGGATCTGACAGAGCTGACTGATGTGACTGTGAAGCTGTTGTCAATCAGCTGTGAGAAATGAAGGTCAGAGGGCAAGCTCCCTGATGACAAGGAAAAGGCTGACATTATTTCCATCTTTACGGAGGAGCAAGCAATGCAATGAACGCGCCCAGGGAATAATTAGTGGGTCAGCCTTACCTCAGCCCCAGGTGAACACCCTCTTGTAATCCATCTCTGAAGACAGGAGAAGATGACTAGCAAGAGCAGCCAGCATGGATTTTTCAAGGGAGAATCATGCTTGACTCCCTCACTCTCTTCCATGAAGGAAGAGTCTGGAGGGAGAGCAGTAGAGGTGCAATATATTTAGACTTGTGATACTATCTCCCCTTCTGAGCTAAGGAAATACAGGTGGGATGGACCCATTGGCTGTAAACTGACTGGTCTGTCAGGTTCAAAAGGTAGCGGGTCAATGGTTTGACATGCCATAGGTGGCCAGGAACAGCAGGGACATGTACCCTTCATCCAGGGCATGTGCTGAGACAGAAGTTACTATGGGCAAACACGCAGGACACATCAGGTTGCGAGGAAGGGCAGGAGTAGATGGATGGAACAGACACTGTGTCCTCAGCTTCCCTACTATCCAGTGCCTGGAAAGGCTGTTTCCATAAACACAAAGGGGAAAAAAAAACCCTGTATATTTTATGCAGTGTTTCAAATCAACTGTCTTGCTAAAGTGGAGAGGGTTCACACAGCTCTTTTAGAAACAGCCTTTTTTCCTTGGGGTTTGTGCTCATGAGCCAAGCTGACAGATGCAGATCTTGTAAGCTCAGGTGATGAAGCAGATCCCAAGAGACACTAAGTTTCAGCAGGTTAAAAGCCATTAATGTTTCCTTTACTTGTTTGATTAGATGATTAAAATTTCCCACCAAGTGTGTTTCCAGAGATGCGAACTCGGAAAGAGAGGACTCCCCTGAGATAAAAGGTTTATGTTTTGGTTTGTTTGGGGTTGTTTTGTTTTTGCCATTCAAAGTGAACTCAGTTGCTCCCCTTTTTTAGCTGCCATGCTTTCTTGGTTTAATCATGTGGGGTTTTTTTCCTTATAACTGTGTCTTGTTTTCTTTGCTTGTTTTGCTCCTCCTAGAAAATACAGCAAATCTAATAGCTCTGTGAGGCTTATGTATATTGTTGTTCTCGTGACTGCATTAACGCTGACATTTAATGAAAATGTATTCCCTGTATTTTGTTAGCCAAACATGCAACTGCTTTTAACTTGCAATAACTGCATAAGCCCATTAAGAAATGCTTCCCATTATGCTACCATATTACTTTACAGATTTCACATTCTTTAGTGGAATAAAAAGTTTAATTGCTCCTCAATTTTGGGAATGACAGTGCTTAACATCTTGCATTAGATTCCTGCCTCATCTTTTGCTGTTTAACTCTGTGTCTATAAAACCTTTCTTGCAGTTAAAATTCCTTTTGTGCAGATAGATTCTGTCGGGAATGTGGATGGCAGGAATAAAAGTAAATATATTTAGTGAAGTGTAACATGAAGAACAAGGCAAATTAAACAAGAAAATGAATCATAAGCAGTGCTTCTATGCTGGCTATATAAGACTCTAAAAAAGCAAACAAACTCTTTCTTTCTGACAGGCTTCTTTATTCCACAAGATTTCTGCCCATTTTGCAGAAAGAGAAGTACTGAAATTCATTATTTCATTGTTGTGATGAAAATCTATGCCCTAAGACATATTTATGGCTGTAGTGAGGTCTGTCCAAGCTAGGGAGACATTCAAGTTTCACTAAGGGGTGCGAGTTCATGGAGAAATACCAAGAACCCACTCAAAAGTGAATCCATATGTAAAAGACATATATGCACCTCTGGCCAAGCAAAGAGGTAAGAACTTTTTCCTAAAGGCTTTATCTTCCTATTTGGTTGACCTCTGGAGTTCATGCTGCCCCACCAGCTGGGCAGTGAAGCATTGGCATTCCTGCTCCAGGACTTTCTCCAGGTGGAGCAAGGGTACAGTTTGCAGGCAGCTTGCTGGTATTATTACAGGGACAAGGATTCCTATCTCCTTGCAACCCCTCCCTGCTTTCCACCTCATGGCCCTGTCACATCTAGTACTTGTCACAGAATCACAAAATCACAGAATCACAAAATCACAGAATCATTTAGCTTGGAAAAGGCCTCCAAGATCATCAAGTCCAATGTTTGACCAATCTCCAGCTTGTCAACTAGACCTTGGCACTAAGTGCCATGTCCAGTCTTCCTTGGACACCTCACTGGAAGGTGACACTAAGAACCAAGAAATAACACTAAGAAAAGAAAATATCCACTTTTTCCTGCACTAGGGTTCTGCACTTTTCAGCGAGGTGACCCAGCTGAGAGCAGGGTGCATTGAAGGCTGAAGTAGGTGAAACCCTTGGCAAGGTCAACCTTCAATACCCTCTCTCATAAAAGCATTCTCTGAAGTGGGATTTCTGCCACATTTAAAAACCAAGACGAACCCCCTCCCCAAAACTAAACTACAACTTTCCCTTCCTGCTCTGCAAAAGTTCTTCCAGTGTCACCTAATGATATTATTCAGCTGATGCTTCTAAGATACATAGAATAAATACTTGTTTCACTTCTATTATTTTCCCTTTCATAGCAAGAAATAAGACAGTCTTACTGACCTTGGAAAAAAAAGGCTGTACAGAGCTTCTGTAGGATAAGTTGTGAAAGAATCTCAGAAACATGCCCATGAAAATGAGGGTATTTGACTTATTGGAGAAAATGAGTTTGACAGTCCAAAATGTTGGCATTTTCTAACTTCTGAACAGCTTCTCAAGCAAATGTGGAGTTCTTTGATTTTAATGCAACTTTCCAACTCTGAAGTTGCAACAATACACAGAGCTGGGAACTGTATTTTTAGTTAATGGTGTATAACATTTTCCATCATAAGATCAAGTTTTAAGTTGCTCATAGCATGCAGGCTCATTCTTTTCACAGAAAATTTCCAGCTGTGTAGTTTTTAAGAATGAGGTTGGGGCACTTACAGTGTTTTGTTCGCTTGTGTGGTGGTTTGAAGAGACTGAGTTGATGGACAGAGTTTTAGACCAATCACTTCTCACGATTTTGCATATAAAAGGGCACTGGTGAGGAGAAGTCACTCTCTTCTTTTCCGGTCCCTGAGTTGGGAGGGGTGGCGGGCCTGGGCCGGGCCAAGCCGGGCCGAGCCCCTGCCCTCTCCCCATCTCTCCTAGGGGATGAGGCATGGCACCTCTCGGGGTGCTGCAGAACCCCTCGGAGCCCGTGGACAGCTGAGAAACAGCCATGGCTGCTTGCAACTGTAGCCGAGACCATCTGGGGCTGACGGGCTCCCCTCCCCCACCCCACGTGGCGGCGCGGCGCGGACCCGGCGGGAGCCGGGACAGCTTCTACTACCAACGTAAAGGACACCGAACAGCTCGCAGCATAAAGGAGAAAAGGCTTTTCTTTCCACCGCAAAGCCCGAAGAGAAATCAGCCCTTCGACATGGAGGCTGCAAGGTCAGAGAGAAAGAGAAAGCAAGTCACGTGTTGATGGAGACTGAAAAGAGGGCGGCAGCGTGTCTTTTCGCGCGCAGCTTAAAAAGGCTTCTAGCACATTGTGGTAAGACTGATGTCACAAACTGTTTTTTGTTTCTCGGTCAGAGACATGGGGGGAAGAGAATTCCATGTGTAGCCTGCAGAGGGGAAGCGTGACCACGCCAAGGTCACTTGGGAGCTGTAAGAGACTTTTAAAAGAGTTGTTGGTTTTCAGGCTGGAATTTGTTTTATCCTTAAAAAGACACCCCATGCATGGCTTATGAGAGCAGTTGTGGGAAGACTGCAGAATTCATGAGAGAAATATATTTCACGGCAGCAGATTTCCGGGCGGGTTTGTTTGCTGTGGCAGTTTGAAGTACCACATTGAAGCAGAAGGAACCTCTTTTTCTTTCAAATATGAAAGAGACTTAAGAACTGCAATTCTGACCTAAAATCATATGTGTTATCCTTTGTGCGAGTTGGGAGATTATTGGAGGGAGGTGCTGGAGAGAAAGAGAGGGTTTGCTCTAATTTTTATCATTATCATTCTTTTTATTACCTTTAATTTTGTTAGTAATAAACTTCTTTGTATTCTTTAAAGTTTTGAGCCTGCTTTGCCCTTCTTCTAATTCTTATCTCACAAAAAAGTAAAAGATGCAAACTAAACCACCACATTAATTGGTGCGTTGGCCAGGAAACGAACTGAACCCCCTACAGCTTGTTTGGGTTTTCTTTAAGTAACTAAATTGTAGCTATTGCGTTACTGTGTTTGAGCATGTTTGCATTCAGGAGCTGAGATACGAGGTGCAGTGCAGGAGGTATGATTTCCAAGGCTCAGGCCGTTTTATTCTGCTAAGTGAAAATACATCCAATCCACCTGAAATTTTAAGTTGCTATAAGAGGTTTATCTGTTATACGCCACCAGAAAAATTGGTCACAGGCTCCACCTTTCATGCACGCTCTTTTCATGATGTCCCAGGTGAGCTTTGGCTTCAGCCCCAAAAATCAGTGCTGGAAAACTTGTGTGTCTGTCCTACTTGTCATATTCATATGATCTCAGTGGTCTCCTTGCCCAAGAGCAGAGAACAGTCTGAGTAAAAAGCTGAGAAGTGGCCGTGAAGGAAAGAGACCCGGCAGGTCCAGCATTGGTGGAAAGAAGACCACAGGAAAGCCAGAGGAGAGGGATCACCGAGTGGAAGAGGCAAGGATGGATAGAAGCCACTGGAAAACATGGGGTCCCAGACCTGGAGAGAGAGCCCAGGGTTCCTAGGTTTTTGCTTTCCAGTAAATATGTAGAAGAATTCCATGTCTGTTTTTCAGGAAGCTGGTTGATAGAGAGCTACTTTCAGTGGTACCCATTACGCCATTAATTCAAGTGAGAGGTCTCTGCCAGGATTTAATGGTTTTAGCCTTCCTCACAGCCACTTAAAAAATCAGTCCATCCTTAAAAATATCTGTATTTTCCCTAGCTGTTAGTGGAGAGTTTTGTTCTCTTTTTTTTTTTCTGAAGAAACTTGTGTTAAGCAAAGCCATAATAAAAGTGCAAATCAAGTGTTCAGAAACAAGAAGATTCCTGAATTAATCTTGTTTGAGCAAATGTAATTTTTATGTTCTTGTGCAATGCTAGACAAGTTTCTCAAATCAGATTTTCCAGACATGCTCACTAATTGGGCATTTCTCATCGTCTGGATGCTTTTTTTCCTCAAAGCAATTCAAGCGGGAATGCAATAATTCACAGCAGTGGAAGCTGTTCATTGAATATATCAAGTTCTATTGAAAAAATTGAAGTACCCTAATCCACTATTTCCCTAAAATCCAAGTTTTCACCCAGATTTCAGTCTAATTATCACAAAAAAAAAAGTGTAAAGCAGTTTTCAGTCTGGCCCACGTGTAAGTTTTAGAGATGTTTGAAAACATATCCAAAAAAGTTATCGATTATGTTGCTGAGGTCGGAAATTTCTGAACACAGAAATTTTAACAGCAAATTTATTGTAAAAATATTTACAAAAATTTCCCTAATATCTGTTCTCTTTAATATATTTCTAAACAAGGTTTTAAATTCCTTTGGTAAGACAGAGTTAAGAAAATAGTGTATAGCAGGATCAATCAGAAAGAAATGGGACGTAGGCCTGAGTGCAGAAATAGTAACCAAGGAGGCTCGATGCCATGGCAGATCTCCCCCAGCCATGGGGATGTCACACTGCCAGCATGACAGTCACCATATATGACAGCTCTTTTGTGGGAATGTTCTATTTGCAGGAACAGAAAGAAATAGCTATTTGTAAGTTGCAGAACTCAACTAGATATAGGAAACGAAACAGCGGCTTACCTAAACATCTGAGTTATCCAACCAAAAAAACAAAACAAAACAAAACAACAACAACAACAACAANAAAAAAAAAAAACCGCAAACGTTGTTGCAGTTATTTGAGGTCTGAAAGATCTTAGTGCCAACACTGCATGTTCTAAAGCTATAGACATTTTCAAAAAGGAAACAACAGGGATACACTTCATTAGGGGAAAATGTACCAGTCTATATCAAAATCAAGAATTTATAAAAATATCTTAAGTGGTTACTGATTTCAAAGGACTAAGCACCTTTTCATTTTTAGAATACTAAATAGAAGTTAATTCCAACAAGAGGGTATTCTCCATGTAAGAGATTCAAATGTAACAGTTAAATCTCGTAGTTTCCAAATTAATACGAAAACCTCAGTTTCCTCTTGCAATTCACTCTCATTAAAAATCCTTTAGCAGATCTATAAATTAAAAAATCATTGTGATGCATTCTTATGATACATAAGCTTTTGTAAAATAATATTAGATTCCTATTCTGTATACAGAAAAAGGAAATAAATTAACTCCTGGGTAATATCCCTGAAACATTAGCAGTATGAATGGTGCTGGAGCATAATTAGGTTTGCAGAAACTCCCTCCTCTGAACACCCATACACTATGCTATTTAGGGCTAGTTTTGAAAACTGTAATTAAACAGTCAGAAAACCACTGGAAAAGAAACAAAATAACAAGCCACATAAAAGTCACAGGGAGAAAACAAACAAACAAGCCCCTGGTTGATCGTTTAGATTTCTTAATGAGTTCTGGTAATTCCAGTAAGTTACAGAAGCCAGGAAGAACCTGAGCAGCCAGCTCCCTTCCTTTCAAACTTTAACAACTCTATTATGCTTCAAAAAACCAAATCACTGCTCAGCTCACTGAAATAACATTTTTCTCCTGTATGCATTCTTGTCAGATAAATCTATAGCTAATAATTCCTCTCTGCCTGCTCACTTATCCATTCTGAGACACCAGGAGAAACACAATTCCCAGAGCTCCTGCTAAACCCATTTGCCAGCCTGGAAAGGATTTTCAGGGGCTGGGAGTTTATAGTCGGGCTACAGAATGGCATCCATAGAGCAAGGAATATTTTCCTGTTTCATCACCTCTGGCAACGATGGCTGCTACAGGGCTGGAAGAGCCACCAGGTTTGTGGAGAACTGGAACTCCAGCTCGCCCGGAGCTGACAGCATCTCTGTAGCCCACCCCACCGGCAAGCTGGACAAAGCCACTGGACCTGGGATGCCCAGCATTTCAGAGTCAGAAACAAGCCTTATTTAAGGAACAGACAGGAGGCCACCTCTTCTTCAACATATTCATCCATCTCTCCCTGTTCCCATCATGCCACTCATGCGGTTCGAAGCAGGTGGAAATTATTCACGGTTGCCTGCTGGGGATTCCCTCGGCAAATGTAACGCTGGATTAGAGAGCTCAGGAGCTGTCTTCCTGGCGGCTCCGGGGCCAGGGAGCACAGCTAGCGGACACTCCGCCAAAATACGCCTGGTGTCAGCTTACAGCTCTTGAGGGAGACTTCCTAATTGCCATAAATTAGCCGCTATTACCTGGTGGACGGCAGAGAATCAAGGAACTTTGACTTGTTGCTGTCATTCCGCCCTCGCCCAGATGCTGCAAAGGACATCTTAACTTTGCCAGGCGCTCGGACAGCTGGCCAAGTGAGGAAGGAGCAGAACCCCGTCCCCCCGCCAGGAACAGCCACTCAGGCCAGGGAGATGGGGTGAGGAGGGGCACCAGACACGTTATCATCCCTGCTCTGCATCATCTCACTGCTGGGGCACTGAGATACCTTGTGTCGCTGCTAATCTGAATTTAATCTGCATTTTCTGTTTGAACGCAGGGTCACAGCCACACTCACTTCACAGCCTCGGTCACCTGTCTTTAACAGTGTTGTACACACCCAAAATGGCAGAAAAAAATTCAGCCAGCACAAATCTTCATATAAATATAGTAGGACAAAACCAACCAACCAACCAGGTAAACATGCACATGACTGAATTCTGCCCTTTGTCTCACACTCACACCTCTGAGATGGAATAAAAGCCCAATTTCAGTCCTGGGGTACACAAACACTGACTGAGGTACAGTTCACATGTAAACCCAGGCTGAACTGGATATAAACACATCAGTGTGGCTTGGAGAAATGTAGGTAATTGAGCCCATGACTTTGGTACAGCTTTGGCTGCAAGCCAATGGAATATCATTGTTTCTACACCTCCAATCTGTAGAGCTGTCTGAGACTAAAATTTACAGGTTCTTACTCCTTACTCTACCTAGAGAAATCTGGTTTTCACAGGGACCATGATCTGGGAGCTCCCGTTGATTTTAGTCAGTGGTCAGCAATCCTAGAAAAACTCCTTAGGTGGTGGGCTTTGCTCTACTGTTTAGGCAGTCAGACCATCAGCTCCCTCCCCTATTTGTAGAAATCTTTTTTTATAAGTGATTAATGGAAAAATACTAAGAAATACTAAGAAAATGAAAGACAATTTGGGGATTATACTTGCATGATATACATGAGATTTTTGTTGTGTGCTTTGCTAGCTGCTTAACAACCTACCAATCCTCACCCCCAAGAAAAAAAAAAACCAAACCAAATAAGAAAAGGCCAAAATCAGAGGACAACATGGCATAAAGGTCTCCTTTCTCCCTGGATCTTTTCAGAAATAAAAGCATTTACTCATAGAGGACACACAACAGCAGGTTCAGGTTGCTTTCCACAGTAGAAAAGAGATATTTTCCAACATATTTCTTTCAGTTACCTGGAGTCACAGAAATACATTGATCCCTTAGGCTGGAGAGGGGACCCACAGACAGATTTTCCACCTGTGTCGAAGTGGCCCCACGCCAGCACAGCTAGACCTTGCTGCTGCCTTTCCTCCCTGCAGAAGCAGCCTGTACATTATGTCCTCTCCCAAACACCCTATTCTGAACCTAATCCTTACAATAAAAAAAACAAAAATGAAAACAAAAAACCCACAAAAAAAAGAAAAAAACCAAAAAACCAACAACAACAACAACAACAACAACAACAAAAACCCCAACAAGAACACCTTAAAAGTGGAAAATGAGCACAGAAGCTACCTTTTCTTAGTCTTTTCTAGATAGAGACTCAATGCTTCACAAGGAAAATCAGAGAAAAGTCATGAAGAGCTTTTGGTGGTAAAGCTATTCTGATCTCTTGTAGCCTGAGTAACTGAAAGAGGCTAAGGACACATTTTCAAGACTTTTAAAGAAAGATGTAATTATGGCATAAAGCTAGTTTTGGTATCTTATAATCTTTCATTAAGTAATTCTGAATGCACTGTAGGGTGACTTTAAATAGCACAGAAGTATCTATTGGCATAATACAGAATACTAGTAAGTAACTCCCATGACAGAAAAGCCTATGTATTTGTGAAAGAACTGTGAAAGCAGTGAAAAACTTCACTTTCCTAAATTAACTCTGATCTCCAGATTTTGACACTGAATTTTTGAGCCATTATGTTTGAATAATATAAGGGGGTTGGTATATAATACACTGCTTTAGATTAGGTTTATCAAGTGTCTAATAAAGCAGGATGTTCATCTCTTTTGTCTTCTGGGTGAGGACTCTTTTATTACAGTGTAGTATCTTTTGTTTTAATGCTGCTCTGCAGTGGATTGCCAGCTCATTAATTTTTCTGCTATAACACCCAAATCCCTTTGCTGATCAGTGCGCTGAATGATTGATTCCCTGCTCCCAGACTAATTTTTTACATTGGACTGCATTTACCATCTGGTAGATAAATCATCCAAAACACTCAAATTCGGAGCCTGGTTCCAGTGATCCTCTTTGTTTGTTCAGTCAGCAGCAGGAATATCACTTGCAAATGTGGAGGTTGTGTTCTCTCACCTGGATAACTGCTCCATATTGCAGACACAGGTTTTAACAAAGAGCATTGAGATAACAATAAACCTCTTCTCGTTAACAAAAAAAAAAAAAAAAA
>VWZT01001046.1:744029-794085 GCA_013397055.1 Pachycephala philippinensis
CCGCCCCCGCGGGGAGCGGCGCGGGGTCCCGGGGCGGCGCCGGGGCGGCAGCGGGCACAGGCGACAGGCGTGCGGGGATAGCACCGATGGGTGAATGGAGCAGAGAGGGTCCCCAGGGGCGTCGAGGAAGGAGGACCGCTGGCACAGCGTTTGTCACTCTCCGGGATGGTTTTTTATTATTCACTAATAAGCCGGTGTGAGTGGGGTTGGGAAAGAAAGCAAAGAGACCATCTCTGCTATTGATTATTGTAAGGGTTGCGTTTAATTTTTACTGAATGGAAGCCCAGCACATATAGCGGGATCATTTGTACCAGTCCAAGTAAATTAATATGTTTACGGTGAAGGCAGTGAGTTTTGTAACACTGCTTTTACTATCTACGTGTTTTCCAGTCCCTTACATGGAGACACTTCAGAGGTCAGAAGCACTGCACAGGTACAAGGTACCAGGCACATATCTCGAGTGCAGATGCTCAGCATGTATCTGTGTGGCTGAAAGCTTTGCGTAAATTGACAGCACAGTGACTGGTTTTACATAGTGAAAACAGGAGGCAATGCTTTACATTCAACGAGATTTTTTCCTGTCTCAGTTGTCACATTTCATGCAAGTTTTTTAATCCACTGTGCAAACCGTTTGTTTTTCAGGAACAAAAACTGCCTCTTTCCTTGATCTCTCTGCTGCTACATGCCGCTGATGGGTTGTAAGGTGTAGAGCTTGTGTGAGGAGATCTGGCTTGCACTAAGGTATAGCTGTTGTGTGAGGAGACCTTTGAGTAGTTTGTTAACCGGAGCAGTCAAGTGCAAGGCCATAAATCCAGGAGTAAGCTTTGGGAAGGCACAGTGATCACACACATAAAGTCAGATTGCTGTCTGTTTAAATACAGCAATGAGGAAGTCCTGTATTACTAAGACTGAGAGAGCAATTTCCTTTTGGCATAGGGGGTTCAGCACCGGCTGCTTTGCCAAGTAAATGTTCTTCTCTAATTACTTGGTGATGCTAGACGTGAGAAGTCCTCTCCTCCTCCCCTCTTTAAGGTGGGGCTCATTAACTCGCATGGAACTGGTTCTGATGAAACTGGGCTGCTGAGGTGGCCAAGATGCTCAGAGCTCTTTAGGTTTGCATGCTGCTGTCTGGTCTGCTAAGCAGATAAACCTTTGGGATCTTTGGGTCATGGGACTGGCACAGATGTTTTGCAGGTAGTATTTTGCTGTTCTAGGAGCAAATGCTCTGTATAACTCCTTCCATAAACACATCTAGATCCATCTTACACTAAATATGCTGTTTTCCTGTACGTTTTGCTGAAGGGCTGGACCAGAACAGCCCTCGTCTCAAACACATTCAAGACCAGTTCATACCCATCTGTCCTTGTGCCATCCAGTGTTTCAGTTAGTCATTTCTCTTTCCCTTGCATTTAAATCTGTAATACATTTATAGGCAGTAGTCATAGCCACTCTTTGCTGGTCTAACCTATCAGTACATTTTATTAGTTTCCTCCTGTAAGACAGAGCCTCAGTAACTCAGGTTTTACTGCATTAGATAAAGTTGGGATACAGCTTTCTTCAGCATAGCTGGAATCTGTAACAGCTTTTCAAAAACTATTGCCAGTCTCTGCAATGGAAGTAGTCTCTCCTGGTTTCTTCCAAAACTACCTTTTCTAATACAGCCAATTTGCTTTTTATATGGCCGAATCTCACTGATGGTTCAGGTCATCCTGTGAGTGACAAATACAGGCTACTCCTTGTATTTGTCATTTACAGTCCATAATAATAATAATAATGCTTTTTACGGTCTAAGTGCATGACCGTATGTTTTCCATTATTGCATTTCATCCAATTTCTTTTATTCCATTCCTCAAGATTATATAGTCATGTCTTCAGTATATTCTGAACCTCCTTTCAATTAACAGTCTTGCACAGTTCTTTGTGTCCACTTCCACATAAATGAAAAAATACGCAAATACAAACTGTTGGTCTCAGAACAAATTTTAACAGTAACAGAACTTCTCCCAGTTCAAACATTCCCCTACCAGGGCACTGGGTAGTCGGCTGTAGGGAGTTCCCAATTGAATTTACAGCTTTGTTTCAGTTCCCCATGTCTTTCAGCTTAGCTAGGCAAACTATATCCTGGACTCATAGAATGGTTTGGGACGGAAGGGACCTTCGCTACCATCTAGTTCCAACCCTCCTCCCATGGGCAGGGACATCTTCCACTAGACCTGGTGGCTCAAAGCCCCATCCAGCCTGGCCTTGAACACTTACAGGGATGGGGCATCCACAAACTCTTTCAGTTTAAAGTCGCTGCCCCTTGCCCTATCCATATAAACCCTTGTAACAAGACCCTCTCCAGCTTTCTTGTAGGCCCCTTTCAGGTGCTGGAAGGCTACTATAAGGTCTTCCTGGAGACTTTTCTTCTCCAGGCTGAACAACTCTAACTCTCTGAGCCTGTCATCATAGAAGAGGTGCTGCAACCCTCTGGTCATCTGTGTCTCTTTTCTATACTTGCTCCAAAAAGTCCACATTCTTCTTATCCTGGAGGCCCCAGAGCTGGCCACAGCATTCCAGGTGGGATCTCACAGGAGTGGAGTAGAGAGGGAGCATCACCTCCCTTGATCTGCTGGCCACGCTTATGTTGATGCAGCCCAGCACATGTTTGGCTTTCTGGGATGCAGGTGCACATTGCCAGCTCATGTCGAGCTTCTCATCAACAAACTCCCTCAAGTCCTTCTCCTCAGGGCTGCTCTCAATCCATTCTCTGTCTGTATTTGTGCTTGGGATTGCCCTGATCTGGGTGCAGGATCTTGTGCTTTGCCTCATTGAGCTTCATGAGGTTCACACAGGTCCACCTCTCAAGCCTGTCAAGGTCCCTCTGGATGGCATCCCTTCCCCTCAGCGTGTCAGTCGCACCACACGTCTGGGTGACACTGGCAGAGTTGCTCCCACTGTCTCCCACTGTCCTTGCTGCCAACAAAGATGTTAAACAGTGCCAGTCCCAATACCAGCCCCTGAAGACATCACTCCTCACTGGACTCCCCTTGGACATTGAGCCATTGCCTGCAACTCTTTGAATGTGACAACCCAGCCAATTTCTTATCCCCTGAGTGGTCCATCCATCAAATCCATGTCCCTCCAATGTAGTGACAAGGATGTTGGGCAGGGCAGTGTCAAACACTTTGCACAAGTCCAGGTAGATGATGTCAGTTGCTATTCCCTTATCCACCACTGCCATAACCCCATTGTGGAAGGACAACAAATTTGTCAGGCATGATTTGCCCTTAGTGTGAAAGTTTTAAACAAGTCCAGATAGACTGTAACTAAATCTTACAGGGTTTGGGTTTGGCTTTTTTTTTGGTTGTTATTTTTTGACTCCTGGGATGAATGACATGCCATTTTTTATCTAGAAAAGCCACATCTGAGCAGTGCTGTCTGTCTGGAAGCATCTCTAGCTGGTTTAAAGTGAGTGATACAGTCATACTTGATTGGCAAATTCACACTACGCCAGCTGGGTATTCATTTCTATTCTGTTCTCTGATACATGTATTAAAAAAAAACCCTAAACACTTTCCTGCCAGCTTTAAAAGCAAAAGAATTCAGAAAGAATTTGAGCAAGCTGCTTCTGCAGAGCAAATTGTTGCAGACAGAGGGAATGCCACACCAACAAAATGACAGATCTTGTACGTCTTTGGGATCACACTAAACTCTGCCACATTTGGTAACTTCCATCTTTACTTTGTCAAGTAAATGTAACTTCATTGCAATTATCCAACAATTTCACTTCTGCTCACCTCCAACTTCTCTTCTGTCAAAGTAGGAAGCCATACAGATTGTTGAAAATTGTCATCCTTGGTGAGCTCTTGAACACCACCAGCAGTTTTTCAGTCCCCTGCTGATGCACACACAATTTCTGCCCCCGTCCCCCCTTATTTTTCTCCAGTACTTCTAGAAATGAAGATGTATAACCAAAGGGAAGCAGGGAATATGAAAGAACAGAGAGAAGCTGCCAGACCAGAGAGAGTGATTTCATTTGCCAGAGATCTGGATGCAATACAGATACACTTAATTGTGAAAGCACAATTATTTAGTCTTGGAGAGCAGAGATCTATAATTTAGTGGAACCACCGAAGCATTGTTAGGAGCTCCCTGTGGCCCTATGCATCGGACAGTAGAATCCTGCTCTTGCTGGGTATTTTGCCAGAGAATTGTACTTCTTAATCTCAACTTTCCTTCTTACCCCAAAAAGTCCCTTCCCAACTTCTGGAGTTGTAAAGAAAACATCAAAAATATTAAGAGTATAAACTGGAACAGTGTTCACAGAAGCAAAGATGCACAAAAATGTTGAGGCTGGAAGGGACTTCTAAAGGTCATCTGGGCCAACGCACTGTGTTCAAGCAGGGCCAGGCTGAGCCGATTGCTCAGAACTGTGTCCAAATGGTTTTTTAACATCTCCAAGGATGGGCACTCCAAAACCTCCCTAGGCAACCTGTGCCAGTGCTTGGTCACCCTCCCAGTGAAAATGTGTTTCCTGATGTTCAGAGAGAACCTCCTGTGTTTCACTTTGTGCTCATTGCCTCTGGTTTTAAATCAAAGATGTTGTCTAATGAAATCTAGAATCAGCCTCAACAAAAGACTCAGGAGTTCTCTCATACAAACTGTTTCACTTTTGTTACTTGATCAAAAATACTCAGTTTATCCAATAGTTGAACTTAATTAATCTGTCTCTCTTAGGGGGTTTGTGCCCAAAATCTCAAATGACACCTACCTAAATCTGCCACCTTCAGTATTTGCAACTTGGATAATACAAATAAGGACCTTCAGTATATAGTCCCACTGTATTCTGATAAAATAAAATGAATGCAAAACCAGCAAAGAATGAGGTGGCACTGGCTATATCATTTAGCTTCATACATAGTTCATTAGCTATTAAAATTTGTATTTAATTCAAATTTTTTTTCAGCACCACAGAATTTTTTCTGTGTTATTCCTGAGTTCCTCAGCAATCAGATGCATGGCCCAGGATTTACAATGATGTCAGATTTGGGAGTCTGTCCAGCAGAGCCTGCACAGGTTGTTCTTGCCACACTTACCATGCAAACATAACTGTGGAGAGGTTTTCTTGCCTGGAAGGCTGAACAGAGGGAGTGTTTAGCACAGTACTCTCTTGCTCCTTTCCATCCAGGACTAGATATGTGGCACCAGTCTCAGATCAATACTTGCCCTCTGCCAAAGTTTCACATGTCTAACTTTTGGTGCAGAAGCTTGATCAAGTGATTCAAGTGTCTAACTCCACTCAAAGCTAGGGGAAAAAAAGTCAGTTTAGGCCAAACTGAATTTGCTGTCACAGTAATGAGGACAGAGTGAGGGGAGGGCAAGAGCTCAGTAAAGCTGGGCTTGATGCTGCTGCTCCTAAGAGGTTGGAAAGACTGATGCCTTGATGGGGCTACCTAGAAACAGAGGCTAGACAAAATTAAGAGGATAAAAGCAGGTATTTATTGAAGGGCCTTCAGGTACACTTTGGACAGTCAAAAGCCCTCAGAGAGGCTACGCTCAGGATGGACATTTTTTCGTTCACAAGTTTTTAACACTTTTATAAATTTGGTCCATTTGCATATCAGGGTTCATTCTCCAATTATAATTTCAGGTAATGAAGTCACTACCCCAAGTTTGTTTCCCCCCTTTATAGGCTTTGTTTGCATATTTCGGGGGATGAGACAGTGAGGTGTCCTTGAGTTCCAGGCCTAGAGAGGATTTGTGTTGTCTGACCGGAATGGGAGAACAGTAGCTAACAAGCTAGATGGTGTTTTAGAGTTACACACTAAAGCAGTACAGGATCTGAAAAATATAAAAGCTAAATCCTAAGGCATCAAGTGAAGGCTGACTACTACTTGTGGCCTCTCCATGCCAATGTAACTTCATCAAGGCTCTGGGGCAAGCAACACAGGCAGTGGAGCAGTGGCCATTTTACTGCCCCCCAGCACCCTGCTGCCCGGTTCAGCTGTGTCCTTTTCCAGTGCATAAACCTGCCTCAATGCCTCACCAATTTTTGAGGCAGCAGCGTGCTCAGGCTAGTTATTATTGGGAAGCTAAGAACTTTTTCTCTTGTGCTATGCCACTCTGTTTTGTGTTTTCTACCCCACTCCTGTAGTTCTTCTCTATTCCCCTCCATTTATTTTAATCTTTAATTTTTCAGGTGTTTCCCTAGATTTTATGCTTTTCCCTTTTCCATTCACTATGGTGCCAGATCTGTTTCTCTTCTTGGAGTTGTTTTGCCTCTTCTTTCCCAGAGTATTTTTATTCAGTCAAAAGGCATGACTAAAAGCCCATTTGGGTCAATAAGATGATTTTTAAGAACCAAGCTGAATATATATTTCTTCTCATTGAATTTCCTGTCACAATGTCCCCATGAGTCAAGAAATATTACTGAGCCCACTTTGCTGCTGGGAAAACCAGGACACCGAGAGATTTCTTTTTCTAGCAGCAACCACGGGACACAAAGAATTCTGTAGCTATTGGAAAACAAAATCCTTACTTTTCAAAACCCAGTTTCAAACACATGCTTCTCCATCACACTTTGGTTCCTCCCAACTCTAACACCTTCTGTTGACTTTTATTCAGAGCGGTGGCAGGAACAGTAGGGGAAGCTTCAAAATGTTCTCAGGGTTGGCACAGATTTGTTTGCCCATATCACTTGTTCTCATTCATCCATTCCGAACAATTTTGCTTCTTTCTTGTCTTACATAATAAAATATGAGCTGTCACTTAGCACCTTCACATCTTTTAATCTTTACTAATTAATCAATTCTTTAGTACATTAATCAGTTTGTTACCCTTTTCTCAGTTTCTTCAAATCTGTTGACATCTCTCTTCTTCAAATACTTCCAGTATTTGATCAGTAAAAGTGATTTCCAGATGCTGATAAATGCTTTTGTCACTTATTGATCAGACTGTTTTGGTTCTTTGTTAGTGAATTGTATTTAAACTGCAGCTAATTCCCGGCACAGTAACCTGTGTGTGCCTGGGTGTACCAGGAAGGTCACACCTTACTCAGTTCTGCAGGTTTTCCACTGTGTTCATAAAATCATGACAATTTTTCAATCCTGCTTTTAGCTTTTGGCATTCTCAAAGGCAAATATATAATTTATTTCATTGAACATTGAACAGATCTCCATTGCTCCAACAGCTCTCTGTATTCTGCATCAGATGAGTATTCAGTTTGCTTTAAGTTTAATCTTCAGTTAATGAGGACTAGGGCTCTTGCCAATTATACCCCTTTCTTTGAGAACACCCTTTGCATTGTTATCTGCAATTCTTAATCAAAATGCAAAAGCAGATTAAAGAATGACATGTTTTATGCTGTGTTTAATTGTCCCCAATGACTGGTTTTAGTAGTACATTATATGGTAAAATATTCTCAAACATTTTTGTCAAGGGCTTCTCTAATGTCAGTTTTATTTTGTTTTAATTTTTGCTGCAGAAACACACAAGTGGATGCAGCATACAGTTTGTCAGCCCACTGAAGTCATATAGAAAGGGACTATTACTTCCCTGTGCTGTGACAGTATGTAATTCAGAATTACATAAGCTTGTCTTTATTGTTATATTTCATTGCCTTTCTCAGTCTAATTTTCTCCAGCCTTCTGCTGTTCTCATACTCTGGTTTTGCATAACTTTTCAAAGTTTATTAACCATTTTCATCATGCTGTACATTGATTTCTATCATTATACAGTTAGCCTTCTCAAGCATAGCCATATGCATTGTTATGAATGGCTATATTTCTCACGCTTGTATCATTACCAAACAGTCCAAACTTAATTTTCTTACTTATTTTAATGTTTACACAACACAGACAGATTACATTGTTCTTGATCCACATTATATATAATGCTTATAAGCACAAAAGCAATTACATTATCATTATGTTAATATGTAACAATATACTTAGAAAAGCAGAACTGTCAAAAAGGAGAAAGAGGAACTGTATATTTTTTTAGCATAAACAGTGATTGTGGCATATAAAAGAAGAATTAGACAAGGTGCCAACTCTAACCTAATGCACATTAAGGTTAGTGAGATGTTATGGTCTAAAATAATGACATGCTTAAATTATGATATATTCTTACCTTGTTTCTCCATAAAAATTCAGAAAGAACTTCTGAAACTCATGGAAGCTCAGTATGTGTCCATTAACATAGTAATATCCTTTTTCCAGTGGAGCACATTTCTAAGTATTTGCAAGCCGTGACTTATAAATGGGAGGTTTATTGGATTTCCAGAACCTTGTGAAATCTCCTTTGGTGGATAATAAAGCCAAATGAATACATTTCCAGAGGAACTTGTCTAATATGATTACATTTGTGCCCAGAAATATGAGACTATTAGGGATTTAGATTGTCCAGAGCATCAGCTCTCTTGTTCCATGTGTTTCTGTCTGTCTGATGTCTGTTCTGATGTCTTGATCTTTTCAAGGTATGAACAAGACCTATTGGGTGAGCTCTCACTCTGTGTGACAAGTGACAACTGATGCACCTTAAATAGGGTGTGCCTGGAAAAGTGGCACTTTTGATTTGTGCATAATAATAGTTTTGTAGTGAATTAGGACGATTTCACAATGGCTTGCCTTCTTTATTTTTTAAAGGTAGCTGTGCAAAGCATTTCCATCACTTATAAAACTGTAATAAAGGTCTGAATCCAGCTTCAATCTTTTTTTGACAGAGAGATTTAATAAGTAGTCCCTTCATATGAATAGTGAAATTTCTACTTGGAAAGATAGGAGATGGATAGAAATGTTTGCAGATGGAGCAGATTTCTTGACTCACTGTAATTACATGATTTGTTTGTTGACATCAGAGTCTCCTGTCCCAGCTTCCACTCAAGAAATGTTGTGTCTCTTTCCCTAGATGGATATATTGCAATGAACATTAATTTGTTTGAAGACCACCTGCTTCTGACAGGTTAAAAGTACTTTCTGCTTAAAGACTGAGCTGCTTCTGTGGGATACTCCCACCACAGCTTTGCTGGGTTGCAGTGGCCCGGAACTCTGGGAGTATCTCTCCAGACTTCCCAGGCCATCAGCAGGCTGCAGGGCTTTCCGTCTTTGGGCTGCTCTGCCACCTGGCAGGGGCACAGATTACTCTGCTGTAGGGATGAAACCTCATTGCCAAGTTAACTAAATACCTGGAGTCCCTGTTGTCTCCTAACATATCCCAGTTTCTCAACTGAAATTTGGAGGAGGGCTACCTTTTACTTTTCAGAGGCACATGGATGGTGTAAACACATCCAACAAGGAACACTTGCACATGCTCTTGAAACAACATTGCTCTGTATTTAATAGTTGGGGTTGTTTTGTAGAAAATATGGGCAGCATTAGGGTGCAGATTCAGTATTGCAGTACAGTCTCAGTTACACACAGTTTTTTAATGCGGAACTTTTGCCTGCATCACAGGATGCTTCTAAGCTTGTAAGGTTCAAATAAGTCCTTCTCCCTGCCCGAGGATATGTGTTTTGTGTCGGGAAGTGGCACTAATTGCTTGTAAGTAGGGAGCAAGCTAAATTGTCTGAAATATATCAATCAATATGAAAGCACCAGCTAAAACTATTAAGAGAGATGCACTCCATCTTACAGAGAGAAATTACATGACTATTGTGCAGCCCCAAGAGATGCCATGAAATGTTATTTGTATTTGATTATTTCCTCCCTCCCCAAAAGACATGCTGTTGTGGATACCGACGTGAGTCATAGTTAACTTTCAGAAGATCATTAATCCCTTTGTTCTTCATCAAGTCACGCATGCTATGCTGATGCTTCAGATGATGAAAGGAGTTTTAGTTCACAATACCCTGAACTTGCTGCACTTCTTCCTCTTACAAAGAGAGAAATGGAATTGCATCAGAGCCACAAAAAGTGCAGATTGCTCTGAAAAGATGTATTTTACCAAAGCACTTTCTATGCCTACTATCATGGTCGGTAGTGGACTTATTGTTGACACAGCTCTGGATATTTATATTCCTTCAGGAATAGCACAACATGATTCTGAATGTCGTGTGGAGCTTGACAATGGGATTGCTACCAAAGGAAAGAGAACTTGTTCTGAACCGTGTTCTGAATTTCAATCTGCACACAATGAACTTTCACACGAATGCTGATGGGAAGTGAGAAATAAGATGCTTTTGATGGTTGAGTTGAATTTTATGGATCATTTTTTAAATCTTGTATTGATTAGTAACCAGTATCACTGAGATAACTTGTTTCTGAAAGAATGTTTAAGTGAATTTGTAGTAATGATGGTAGCATCTAATCTGCTTTTAAGGCTCCATTCTTGGAATAAGAAATATTTCTATTTATTCAGCATAATGTTTTAAATTGAGCGAGAGGACATATATCACAGTTTCTCAATTCCATTTTTCTCTCTGTCACTTGAGGTGTTTGAAATGTGCAACATCTATATTACTTATGTACATTATTTTGAAATACATTTTAGCATGCAGGAAAGTCTGTTTTCCAGATGGATGTATCAGGTGTATTGGTGCCAGTGCCCCCAGAGATGCACCTGGCATGCGCTGCTGGGGATAAAGGCTCTTGCTTGAAATAGCTTCCTATACATACCATCTTTTCACATTATACCCACTTCCAGCAAGAATCTATGCCTGGGAACAAATGGTGGAAGGGCTGTTAAAGTCTCCTTATGCTGTACAATATCACAGTTTCTCTGGCATAGCTGCTGCTGGATGAGCACAGAGCCAAATCCGGTCAGTGTAACTGAGGATAAAATTCTTCTCACACTAAGAAACAAGGCGCTTTGAATTTCCCTCCAGACTGCACATGCACTTTTCACAGCCTCAACAGACAGGAGTCTCCCACACCATCAGTATGGGTGTTTTTTTATCCAGGTCTTCACTTCCTCTTCCAGGACAAGACCCATAATTTAAGGTCGTGCTGCTCACCCACTCACAATTGTGAAAAGGACAGGCTTGCTACCAAGAAAACAAAAAAGGACAAATCAATGTGCATGTCTCAGAGGTGGATTTGGTTTCCTTCTCCTTTCACTATGCACCACTAGGCAGGATCAAAATCCAACTTATGTTTGCCTTCTGGGAACCTGCAGTACCCAGAGCTGTCAAAGCCACATCCTTCACTGCCTCCCTGAAAACCCTCTCTGCAAGGCAGACAGTGGGCCAGGAAGAAAAAGAAAACTGTCATGTAGGACTTCGTTTTTGGAGTTGGGAAGAGTCTGAAAGCTCCTCAACAGGGAGCTTAGCAGACCTCCCTACTCATCTGAGACACTGGCCATGGCACAGCTGGCACGGTAACAAGCACCATAGCTGATGCTTACCAGAGCCACAGGTTCAGACAACTCAATTTGTCACATCTCTGATTTATTTTAGTGTACAGTTGAAACGAGAGATGCTGAACTGTGAGGAACATTGTAGTCATAGTGATGATGAACAGCACAAGTGCAGTTGAGCATATATTTTATTAGAAAACTATTGCTGTACATGTTCGTTATTTGCAGACTGACTCCTGTAGGCAATAAACTCTTGTAAAATATCACTGTCCTGGTGGTGATTTTTTTTCTACATTATTGTTAGATTAAAAGGTTTCCGTTTGAAAAATCTTCCCCCAACCAATGCTTATGTGGACTTGGATTTGTGTTTTTTAAAAAGATGATACAACTATCCCCCGGAAAAAAAAAATCTGTTTCCCTTAAGCATTTAGATGCTGAGTTGAAAAGCAGCTTACAAATACCTATGATACATAACTAAAAATCCCATATAATTCTATTGGATGCTCTTAGACATCTAAGAAAAAACCAATACAGCTGATTTGCTTCCATTTTCTATAGACTATTGTGAGAGAGAGAAAAAGGCTCCTGTTAATTTATGCTATCTGGGAGGAATGATGCATGAGGTGCCTTCCCAATAAAGGATTAGAAGTGAGATAAGTTATTAATAAACTAATTTTTATTTTCAGTTCAAAAAGTTCTTATTTTTATGGCTAGACAAATGAACAAACATTTCTGATATTAAAAAGGCACTTTTCCACCAGGAGAGGGAAATAAAGTAATCCAGCACTACAACAGCATGATGTTGCTATTTCAAATGTCTTATTATCAATTTGAGCTATCTGACTAATGAGATACAGCAAGAGCTCTGTTAAAAAATAGGTAATCTTTTTAACATTATAAAAATGCAATTAGAAAAGGAAATATAATATGCAATTAGGAGGAATTTAATATGAAGATACAAAAATAGGTTCTTCTCATGTGTAGGCTCAAAGACTTATTCATAAATTTGTTGACTCATAAGATACAAAAGGCCAGTCTCATCTAGGGAAGAAAATGCTGATTTTGGAGATACTGTGCTGCGCTTATCAATGTCCTGGCTAAATCCAGGCTGGGATCTACTAACTACTGTTTGTTCATCCAGCTACTGCATATGTTTTGTGTATTGATACACAGACTACCTCAGAAAAGCTGAACTTGGAAGAGTAGGTACAAGGAAACTGAGGAACAACATCTGGAAGTTTAGGTAAGTTCTCAGACTAGGGTACATCTGCTAATTTTTTGCTAACATCTTCAAATGCCCTGAAGTCTAGGGGAGCCTCATGCCTGAGAGAGCCCAGCATCCAGCAGTTTCCACTTTTGGGCTCTCTGGAAAACTTGTCTGCCTATTTTGAGGTCTAAATGTCAACAGCTTGCCAAACTCTTCTTCGAAATCCAGTGCTTAGAGTCTGCTTCACTTAAAATAAAAGCTGTGACAACGACCATTCTAATTCGCAGAGACATGCAACTTCTGTTGCAGCATCTTTGCACCACCCTTCAATTGCTCCTAACTTTGGTATACTAATTTATTCTGGGTAGTAGTGTTCCAATTATGGTTTCAGCACAGCAACATTTTCTTTTGAAGTGAAACGCCAAGCTCTGTTGTGCTATTTTAAACTCTGCATGGTAAGGCATGAAGTAGTGAGCCCTTTATTTAAAACAACCAGCATTTTTTCATTATAAAATGGCTTGTAGCAGTATTTAAGGAACTGTGGTTTCTCTATGATTTATTGTTTGGTGCCAGGGTTGGCCTTGAGTAAAAAACCAGGATCCCTTTTTTTTGGCTTTATAAAATCCAGTAACGGGCAAGTTATCAATTTCCAGGCCCTTGCTCCTTCCATATATAATTTGTTTTGTCCAACCTGGAAAACTGACAAAATCTCTTAAAATGGTAGAAAATCACTCTTATGCTGTTCCAGCATTTCAAGACAGCATTGTACACAGAGGAGGGAGCGATGCTGATTAACCAGCACTCTTTTGCCCCTTCAAATCATCCGAATATTCCTTGGTTTATAGAAGGTGTGCCCCAAATTGACTGTGTACAATTTACCTGCTCACTTCACGGAGCCCACAATTTCTCAAAGTCACACCTGTAGCTGCAGAGACAAAAACTTGGCAATGCATTGCCAAGGTCAAGCAAGGTCACCGCAAAGCCTGTGTTCACATTAGCAGGCATTGCAGCAAGCAAGAGAAGATCTGTAAAGCAGCTGGTTCTGAGGACTTTTCATCCTTTTAATAAGCATTTGAGGATGTCTTCCTTCAGCCAGGTTAAAGTTGGTGCCAGGTGCACCACTCCTATTGGCATCTGGACTGCACCTTCCAGTTTAGTTTTATGCAAAAGGAATTAAATTTGTGTGTTCAGGGGTTCCTCCATAATGGAATGAAAGCAGGACCATTAAGGACGACTGGGAGATGCACGCAGTGCTACTGATTCACACTCAAATAACAAGGTAGATACACCCAAAAGAGAGTAAATGTCTGTGTTTTCTGTGTCTGGAAGGTGTCATTTCTCTGCAGGGAGGTTTGCTGTCTTCTGCTCCACAGACAGCTGTGCTTCCAGGAGGAAGATGATGAAAATACAATGCTGAGTGAAGAGCTGTGGATGTGTGGTTCCCAAGCTGCACTGAAGTGCTGGGGAGATGTGAAGAAGTGAAGAGAGAAGGCTAACCTATGGATGTTTACTAACAAACGTTATAGCTTGAATTATACCAGTATGATCACTAGCTTTACTGATTTAATATTTATTAACAACACAATGTGTGAACCCACAAATGGCACAATTTGTGAGCTTTGCTCTCTGTTTCTAAGGCAGTGGTAGAAAAGGCCCTGTGTACTGCTATGCATTTACAGAACACTGCTATTGATCACCTTAAAATGTAGAATTGCACAGCAGAGTTGTATCAACTTATGTTTAAAGAGTTGTTCTGTGAGGTTTGATCATCGTGTTTCCATTGAAGCCAAAGCCCAGCTGACAGGAAGCACAAATATGCGGCAGCTGCAGCTGTGGCTAAACCCTCCTTTGATTTTGAACTAACTATTCCAACACCCCTCACCCCAAGCTCTGTTTCCAAGAACATCACACAAGCCGAACCCTGGAAGAAATGAGCACTGTTTAGAGAACTAGCATTTATCAGTCACCACAAAAAGTGTATCTGAAGTGGAAGTTCCTTTTTCCTTGAAGCAAAAGGTTTCACAGCCCAGTGCAACACCTCACTAATGACTCTGGCTGATATTGTGAGATGCTAATTATGAAAGTGCTTATGTGATGTACTCATAATAAGTCAGATTGCAAAAAACAGGTAGATATATTCTTGAAAGATCTGCTCATACGGGGGCTGAATGACAGGAAACCAGCCACACAGTCCCTACATAAACTTTAATTTTTCCATTTGTCTGTGTAGTGTCGTCCTGGATCACCAGTTCCTTTCTTTCTTTCTCTGCCCTTGAACTTTTTCAGTTGTAGGGCTCAAATGCTGCAGTCTATTTATTATTTATCTTACCATGGCACTTTGGGAGAGAAGCACAGCTTTTCATTCAAGGCCTTGAAAAACAGCATAAAAACATTTCAAGCAGAAATCAATCACTTGTTTTCACCACTTTTGGGGTGTTTTTGCCTTTCAGGGTTTTAGCAGAGTAATTGTCAATGTAGTTTAGCAACTCTTCATGCTGGCAGTATCTTATCTGAGCCAGTTTTCAGCTGTGCCTAATTTTTCAGGTAGTACATTAGCACACAGACAAAAGGATCTGATCTTGGTTTTGACAAAATACCTATGGAATGATTATAATGTCCTGCAGATGTGCAAGACAATCCACTTTTTTCCCCCACTTTTTTTTTTTCAGTTGGGTGCCAGGCCATGACACAAACATAACATTTCTCTGCTACCAGCTTCTAAAAAAGCTTTTGAATTTCACTTTTCAGATCATATTTGAACTTTATTATATAGGTTATATAGGCTCTTATATAGGGGCTGCATAAGTTATTTAATACCTATATTAAGGTAACTTACTTATCTTAAATTCATCAACTTCAGGTAATTTTGAGTTTTACTTATGGATTTTAGGCTACCTGGGCTATAACAGGCAAGTTAAAAATACAGTGAGACCAGAGAATTGGAAAGAAATTGAAAACGTGCAGGGTGCAGGTGCCCAGGCGTGAGGAGGAACGAGTGGCAGAGAGGAGGAACAAGTGGCGGAGAGGAAGACTTACGGACTGACTGCAGCCCTCATTCCCCATCCTCCTGTGCTACTTGGAGTTGAGGGGAAGGAAGGGAATTCAGAGATGAAGGAGCAAAGCTGACCGTGGAAAGAAGTGAGGGAGCATTGTAGCTTTTTTCTTCATTGCTCAACACCCAAATGTATTTTATTTGGCAATAAATTAAATTAATCTTCCCCGAGTTGCCTGTTTTGCTTGTGACAACTGGTAAGTGATCTCCCTGTCCTTGTCTTGACACATGAGTTATTTCAATCTAATTTTTTCCCCATCCCGTTGAGTAAAGGGAGTGAAAGATCTGCTGACAGTGTGTCTGACAGCCCTCCGAGGTCAACTCACCACAACCAGAAAGCATCCCTGTCTGACTAAAAGGGAGCAATCAGAAAATTTTAGGGAGCTGAGACCTAAATCATATGTTGTCATGAAACCTAATGCCTTCTGAGTTCATGGGAGTTTGATGTTGCCTTGAGACTATGACTGGAAACACAGGCATGCTCTATAATCCAACCTCTGCTATCTGCAGAGTATGTTATGTATTTTAAGGTGAAATAAAGAATACTTTAAGTTTACCAACAGAGGCTCAGTTGAAAGATTTAGTGTTTCTTATAATATGCACTGTGAAAAATCTTAGGAAACCTAAGGGAGCAAGCTTGCAAAAGCCTTTGGTAGGATCAGTCAGTTTCCAGATGAACTGAGCTTTAGGTAGGCTATTTCCATTCTTCTATGACAGAAAGGCTCAGTGGTGGCTGACAAGCTTTGTGAGTTCGTGAAAAATTCAAGAGCAATCCCTCTGCCAGGACTCTGTGGACGTGATGGCAGCTGGACAGAGCTGGAACAGAGGTTGCTCAGTAAATCCTCAGAAGCATGGGAAAGTGAGCCAGCAAGAACCAGACCCCTCGAGGATCCAGCTGCACAGCAAGCCCACCACGATTCCTCAGCAAATCCTCTGGTTGCCTTGCATTTGTGACTTTACCTGTAATTTCTGCATCTCACCATCCCCAAGTAAGCAGTATATATCCTGCAATTGCTGCCCTTATTCCAAGGCCCCATAAGGTTCAGACTCAGATCTTAATTACCACACACAGAAAATGTGTTTGCATTTGTTTGATTATTTTATACTTGAGAGTGTTTCATCTGTGCTGGAAACCTAACTTTTATATCAGTTGGATAGTTCTGAATCCTCAATGCTGAGTCAGATATATTGCACTTCATATATATGAGTCATCATCAATTTTATCATTTTAGATCAAAAGAAAGCAAGCCCATCTGGATTTTGTGGCTTCTGTGACATGCAAAATTATAATAAATCTGCAGTCCCTTTATGCACATACTTTAAGAAAGTTGTAGAGGTTTCTGAAGGTTCTAGGTCATATGAGATCCAACTTTCTTTAGCTGTTTTCATCTTCATATTTTAGAAACTTGTATTTGTGAATAATTCTACTTATATTAACTCTACCCCAGCCAACACCAGCACAGCCTTCAATCCACTTTTATATGAACTGTCAATCATCTCTGCTTTCAATGGAGGAAACTGTTGTAAAACCTTCTGTGGACTGACACAACTTTGTAACATTATGAAGAATCTCCTCCTTGTCTTGTCTGAAACAAAGTCATTTATTCTGAAAATATAGATGTGTATCATACTTTTTGTGAACTGACACATAACAACAAAAACATATATTCAGGGAGATGATTATATTCTCCTAACCACGTGCAAGTTGTACATATTTTGCTTACAGACTAAGTCAGTATTCATCTTAAGAAATGAGAATGTAATACAAAATCCATAAAAAGCGTGTAAAGATTATTGATATCTGAGGTTAAATTTTGACTGCAACCAATTACTCCACAATAATAGTGGCCCTTTCACATACTTCTTAAAAGAAATTGAGCAAGCAGGCAAGAACTAGTAAATAAAATGATAAAAAACCCCACTTATATTTCTATTCTGGATCAGTATCAATAGCTGGTTCCAGAAAATCACATAATAATTAATTGTTCTCTAATGGATTTCATTGGAGAGAGACATTTTCTTTTTAATTGTCATGACATTCAGAATTTAAATACAGGAAATTTTATTGCATAGATGCACAAGTTGTCACTGACTGCCATTTCAGCCGCCTAAGTAAAGACTGTAGCATCTCAGGGCGCAGCTGGCAATTAGTGCCAGAATTACACTTAAGTGTACAGCTACACTGGCAATTTACATCAACTCTGCAAACCATTTCACATGCTGCTAAGGCATTTTTTTTCCCTGTCGCTCCTTAGTCATAATCCATATCATTCTTCTGACTGTTGGAATTGTTTTATTCTCTGCAAATTGTTCTAGTTTCTCCTCTTGACCCCAGTCCTGGTAATGGGCAGAGGAGAAGAAGTGGAGCGCTAAGATCAAGTGGTACCTGATATTGCCAGTTTGCCAGTCGTGTGGTGCATGATAATTTGGCTTGACAATAAAGAAAGCTGTGTGGGCACATGAAGAAAATCCATCCTGGTAACTGCCCAGGGGCACGTTCCTACCCCAGAGTGGATGTGATGTGCTTTTACAAAGAGACAAGCCATCTCTGGTTTACCATGAGGAAATAATGTGGACCAGGGTCACTGTCATGGAGCAGCTGATGCATAATAATTTCTTATCCTTCAGCAAGGTATTCCTGAATCTGTAATTTTCCCTCTCAAGTACGGCAGCTGCCAATTCCCACAACCATCAGCCAAACTCCCTGCAGCAACTGTCTCTATACTGACACCTGCACTTCTGCATGGAGTTATGGGGCAGGAAGCTTGAAATGAAGAGAGCAGGCTTGCTGCCACATGGGAGGAAGGTGGGAAGGGTAAAGAAAGTAGAATTTTGGATGTGTGGAATGGAGGAGGAGCCTATGAAGGTAGGACTATGTGGTAAAGAATTACAAAGGACCCTTGAGGCTTGGAAATGGTGAAGTTGGAAGCATGCAGTTGGAAAACAGGGTTTGGTGGATGTACTGCAGAGTGGTAAGGACTGATATGGCTTCTGATAACTAGAGGGGTTGGAAAGGGATACAGTAGCTTTAGAGCTTCAGAGGAGAAGGTGTAACAGTGGGGTGCTGTCAGGCATCTATGTAGAGGATTAATCAGCTGGACATAAAAGTAACTCAGAATCCCATACATTCTCCACATGCATTTTAGAAAACAGATCTTATATCTGTGGACAAAAATGAAGCAATGCAGACCCATCCTGGTATCTAGAACAGTGCTCGGGAGTCAGGGTCTTCCACGCACTCTCCCATGTGGTGTAGCTGTGCAACCTTGCTACAAACTGCTCTAGGATGGGACCTTCTTGCTCCCTTTTGTCTTTCTCACTGATTAGCTTTGCACAGAACAATTACAGACACCCTGGCCAAGGAGAATGTTCTAGCTATAGAAAAGATGAGTTACACACTGTCAGCCAGAGCAGGACACCTGATTCTGATCTTCCATCTCTCTTCTGTGGACCATTAAATTTGTGGTGCTCCTCCAGGTTTTGAATAAAAGAGAATGGACAACACCCTCTGTTTACAGCCCTCTGAAGTAAAAGGCTGTTCTACAGTTTCTTTTTTGTTGTAGAAAGGGCTTATGCACTTCATATTAAGGTTAAAGTATTTGGGGTCAATGAAACCCTAAATCCCTGAAGTCCAGCACTGGGTGGCTAAAAGCTAGGGATGGTGCTACTTAAGATACTTCCGTGTTTCCTTACAGCCAGAAGTGACTCCTGGCCCTGATCTTAGAGCCATATCCATATCTCCTCAAGGACAGAAAATTCAGTAAATGGAAGTGAGGACCTTACACATTTTCCTAGAATTAGGTATGTTAGCAAGCAACGTCCAGTGGGTGGATGCCTTGAACAGATAGGCCATGTTGAGCCATCATTATGTCGGGCAGCAAGTCCTGAGACTTTCAGATAAGACTAGGTCTTTTACAGTGCCTTTCAGTCTCTGTAAGTGCTGCTGTACAAAAAGAAGCACCAAATATTTCAGCTTTGTAGAGAACAATAGCAGTACTTTGAGAAAGGGAAACCTTCTCAATAAAGATGCCATTATTAACATTTTAAAAGAAAAAGATTATACACTTGAGAGAACTAAGTAGCCAGTTATACCAGCTTTATTAAAACTCACAGCATGCTGAGCTCACAGTTTAGGAAATTAGATCCCTGCTCATGTTCACACACATTAGAATTTTTTTTATGAATATAAAGAATATTTTTTTTCCATGCTACACGATTAGAAAGAAAACAGGACAGATAGTATGATGAAACTGATGAAACAATTGTTCCAACATTTCAAGGGACAAATGCAGCCACACCTTCGTCTGCTTCCTTCTTTTAGTGATGGCAAATGGGAAATTCCAAAGGTCCTTAAAGAAACATTTTTTTTAACCTTAACATATATGCAAATCCAAAGTTTTGTGTAGCAGTGTAGATTTCAATCTGAGGTCCAACACCAAGTGTCTCATTTAAGACATCATTGAATCTAATCTCTCACAAGGTGCCAGTTAAACATCACACATACTTGCACATGCTTTCAAGACTTTCTTACTCACAGCCCTTCGTGAGCACGCTTTTGTCTTTAAAAGTACAGTCAGACCTCATGCCTTTCCTGCCCAAGGATATCCTATATGAACATTTTAAAGTGCTGCTACTTGCTTTTCATTCCATATGACAGTAAATGTAATAACCTTTTCTGAAGGCAATGGGAAGGTGCATGTCTGTGGAGTGGTGAGAACTTTCTGACAGCATTGCTGAGCTCTCGTTTTCAACTAGTTTTACGCAATTCTCATTTCTAAGACTTATGTGCATAATGACATAGCAGTAGAATAAATCTAATGTAGGCAAGCAAGAAAGTACAGTGTGCTTTCTCTATGCTCTTAATCATTATACAGTCTCTGCTACATTGAAAACTGCAGCATAAAGTTCATTTCTTGAAGATTATGACCAGCGAACATATTCATACAGATTTTTCTTTGAAAAATCTGGTATTCTTAGGGGATACATGTTTTAAAACAGGGCCAAGGACCATTCTTTGGCTGCATGGGGACAGATGACACAATGTGCTTCATGTCCAGATGACTCTCTCTTCTTCCCCTAAACAGAGTGGCTTTGTCTAAACTGCCATTGAAGGATTCAGCACTTGTGAGGCCACAACTGGAATCCTGTGTTCAATTTTGGGCCCCTCACTACACTAAGGACANGGCCCTTATCACTCTCTGCAAGCACCTGAAAGGCAGGTGTAGCCAGGTGGGGGTTGGCCTCTTCTCCAAAGAAATAGCAATAGGACAAGAAGAAACGGCCTCAAGGTGTACCAGGGGAGGTTTAGATTGGATACTAGGAAAAATTTCTTCACTGAAAGGGTGGTAAAGCACTGAAACGTGCTGCCCAGGGAAGTGATGGAGTTACCATCCCTAGAAGTGTTCAAAAGACATGTGGATGTGGTGCTGAGGGACATGGTTTAGTGGTGGACTTGGCAGTTCTGGGTTAACAGTTGGATTCAATCTTACAGGTCCTTTTCAACCTAAATGATTTTACTATTCTGTGATTACTTCCAGTGCTTCATCTTGAATACTTAGCATTTATTTATGCAATGCTATTTCCTCCAATTTTTGATGGAGTTTCTGTTGCTTTGAAAGAACTTGAATCAGGTTAGGATAAAATGATGTATTTCAGTGTTTCTTTCAGTTTGTTAGTCATCCCAAAAGAGAGTTGCCTTTCTATTACTGGTCTCATGATGGTGCTGCAAGGCATTGTCATTTAGGGTTGAACACATCTCACTTCATCTGCAGTCCATTCACACTCCAAAAAGACCAGTAATAAGAAGTCAAGCTTGAATTTAGCTATCACAATCTGCATATCATCCACTGTTTTAGCCTGGGTGCCTGTGTGTTTTTTAGGGGTTGGATTTTAGTCAAGTAGGGCCTCAAATGCTGGCTTCACCTTAGGTTTACATATGTCCTCTCAAAGATATGTGGAAACACAGAAGAAGAATCCATTCTAATGTGTTCAGGGATTGTGACTGTTGGTTTACTGGTACTTCAGTGGTAGATAGGACCTAATTGCTTTTTTGCTCTTTTAGTAGTAATGCAGGATTGTGGCAGAGGCTGGGTGTATCCAGATATGTTTCCACAGCACGGGACATACTGGCTGTCATTGAGCTGCTGCAACCACCTCTAAGAGGTCTTTGCAAACAAGCAAAACAAGTATTAATTAGATTAGCCATTAGAGGCTGGAGTGGCATCAGCTATTCCCTCATTTCTGTACTAACTGATCCTAAACATACTGATGTCATTGAAGGTCTTTCTATTGATATTCAGTGAACTTTGGATTAGATCCTGGCTATAGCTCAGTTATGGCAGACAGTAATGATATTATGCTTTTGTGATGATGTCATATTATTATGCAATATTGTAAACATAACGTAATAGCAATGAATGCTGTTTGCATTTTCAACTCAAGTGTATATATAACAAATACTGCACCTGGTCCACCCTGCTTTCTCTCATATCCGTAATATTCCCATGCCATAACAGTAAAACTTCGCAATTCCCTTTAAAAGCCTGCTGGACTTTTTGACTCCATTGCATTTATCAGTAACAAAGTATTCATGTTGTCTGCAGTATAGCCTTTGACAATTTTAAATATTGTGCTTTCACATTTTGTGTTCTGCTTTGTTACTTTCTCAGTGTTCACTAAGTCTTACTTTACAATATTTGATATATAGAACTTGCACAATATTCCTCTTTTAAAATTCTTATTATGTACAGGTTTCTCTCCTCTCCCACGTACACTGTCTTAATTTTCATCACTGCTGTCAAGCTTGTCAAAAAAAAAATCTAATATGAACCAAGGACTGAGACTGCAGATATGGTGTAGCAATATAGCAAGTTACACTTTACATGTATTTTCTTAGGTAGATTCAAGCCTTCTGCTTATCCTGTAATGCCAAAGGGATTTTGATCTGCTTAACCACTGTGAGGCATGACAATAAGTACTGTAGAGCACGGTTATGGCACAGCACTGCTTTCTGCCCCTGATACAGTAAGGTAGATCACACATTACTGTTGAAAAGGTAGGTGTGCTATGTCACGTGCCCTAAACTCTTCATACTTAGACTCACCAGCCCCACTGAAGAATGTGCAGGAGATGCTTTTCTTCCACTACATCAACTACAAAGTCCTAAAATTCTCTCTCCTCTGCTGCTTCTCTCAGCAGAACAGAAAAAACAGAGTAGATTGCCCCTTCCTGTTGCCACTGCAGATGCTTTTAGAAGGGGAAGACTGCGCAAAGCAGTGCAGGAAAAAGTGGGTAGGAAAGAAGACAGAGAATGCTGTGCTGTGAAAGATGTAGGATGAACTTAATCTTTGGCTTAAACCTTTAATATCGTCTTTTCTCCTTAGAAAACAGTGCAGTTGACTCCACAGGGAGTTCACTATTCACTGAACTTCTCCACCACTCTCTGCTCAGCCCCACGGTCTGTGGCATACTTGAAGGACAAGAGGGCTAGGATTGGCAGATGTAGGAGACAATCCTTCCAGCATCTCAAATGCATCTGTGCTCCAGCTTCTGGTAAAGGAAAATGTAAGGAATCATTGCCCATACAACACAACCATCTCCCGACTCCGAAGGATGCTAGGAAAAAACCAAATGAGGAACTGTTCATTTTGCTCACCTTTTCAGCAGTGCATGGGGAAAGGAAGATGTTAAATCTAGGCTCTCAATCAGTGAAGGCAGAGTTCAGGAACTGGTCACAAGTCACAGGCTTAAGCTCAGGGTGCCTTGATGATATTCAGGCACTGAGTCTGCTGCAGGGAAAGAAAATTGTATTTCTAGAAGCTACCACTGTTAATCTCTTCTTAGAAAAGTTCATTAAAATAACCCTCATTAATCTTTTAATGAACTCCTTTGGAATTTTTCAAATGGAGCATGTATCTTCTGCAGGAATTTATCTCTGACCCAGTACATGGTCAGGGTCAGTTTGTGTAATTCAGTTTTCTTTTGCTTTAAAAATGTTATGCTTCACTTTAGTTTTCTTACTACCTTTATTATCATATATACAGATTTAATTTTTTATGCATAGTTTTAAAGAAAAGAAATAACAGGTATATAATTCACATATTTCATTCTACATTGGATTTATTTGTCTTTTGGATCTCCCTGTAATTTTAGTAAGTTTGGGTGTAAAAACTATACTCGTCAAATTTCATTAGAATTATGATATTGCAGAAAGTGTTAGTAGACTTATCTCTGTCAAATGATGTAATACAAGTTATATTTCAGATTATTTTTCAGTTCACAGTGTTTTTACAGAGCTGTGTTCGAAAGACACAATTAGATAAACACGTTTCTTCTGGTGTGCTACAAAAGCTTGAGATTATTCAATTTCTGCTCAAATAAAATGCAAAATCCTTTTCAGTGACTGTTCAGGAATTAGCTGGCACTTTCTTCTTACTCTCACAGCATCTGCCATTCCTTTCTTCGCGTAATTGATAGAATTGATGGCGTAAAATCAGCTGTTCTTCAGCAACACTATGTTTCCTGCTTAGAAGCAGAGAATATGGGTAACCTGTAACTGCTATTAATTTTTTTTCAGTAATAACTAAGCCAATTGGTATTTAAGTCAAACACATAGCCATTACATCAGCAGCCCATTGGCAGATGCTAACAGGCAGCACATTAACTTACGGAGGGATAACTATGTTCAACCAATATTAATGGATAAGGATTAATTAATATGAAGGTCAATATAGCATGTGTAATTTTTTGAAATGACTGGACTGCAGTCATTAGTGCTGGACTGCAGCCCTGAGGAAGCCATCAAGAAAAAATAAATTACTCCAGAAGGGAAAACAAACAGACTGAGTCTTAGAAGAGCTCATGGAAAGAAATCAAAATGCTTCATGCAGAAGTAGAAACTTGCTTTGCAGCATAGTTCTTCCATGAAGACTGAGATGACAGAGATCTGTTGTGTGTGATCCCTGCTCAAGTGACATTCCGCTTGTCCACGGCCATCAGTCAATCTGTCTTAAACTGACAGGTTTATCAGCCTCATAACTAGAGAAAATAGGAACGCTCATGTAAAGAAATAGGGAATATTTCCACTCAAGATTTATGAGCTTTTTTAAGAAAAGGAGAAAAACCACTGCATGCTCACCTGAAAAACCCCTTGCCAAATCTCAGAAGCCTAATGGGCTTATTCACTTGGATATTGAGGATTATTTAACTTCTTGTTTGTTCTACAGGGGGGTATAGATATAGATATAGATACATATATGAATATATGCATGTGTGCTATTCATATGGGCAGCACTCCAGGTGTAGTTAAAGATGTTTTCTACAGAGCAAAAGAGGGAACAAAGATCCATTTGATATATTCTTTGAAATGGAAGGGAGAGGAGCTACTGCAACTGACTATTCCAAATGGTCAGGTTAAAGGGCTTATTTATGAAGCAACCTCCCAAACATCTTATTACTGACATGTGCTAGGAGGCCTTTTTTTTATTAATACTAGGACTAATATATTTTCAACAGCTCAGTTTTTAAGCCCATACCACAATTGTGATGTGACTTAGTAGGAATAACTGTTGTTACTACTCTTATGTGACTACTTCTCTAAACAAAACTTGTGAAGCCATGGTTGCATTTGTGACATTGTGACAAGAAGCAAAGAAAGAGAATGTTTATTTTATATAAATCCAATTTTATTTAGATTTTTACAATATCTGGTCAAGTGAGTTGTCTAGCTAAGATGACAGACACTAAAAAAACCAAAACAAAGTACAAAGGAATAACCATTTGGAGATACAGTCTTTATTTTTAGTTCATAGCTTTCTTAGCCCAGGTAAGTATTTGAAGCTCTCAAATATTTCATTTTAGATTGTATCTGGATAACAACCTGATATCTGTAATTTGGTTTCCATTTCATTTGGTCACACATTTAATACGTGAAAGAATGACCAATTTGACTATTACTAAACAGGAATAGTTTAAAAATGCTTTGATTAATTCTCAAGTATTTCACAAAAGGCCTTGATTCCCTTGGTATAGATTTACAAATAGTGAATGGCTGAGTCCAGTCTGCTTGATGAGTTTATATGATCCATTACTACTTACTCAGGTCCTGAAAAATTAAGTGCTCTAGAACAGTGTTCCACATTACAATTGAAAAAAATACAAACAACCATACTTCTGAACTGTATTGTTACTGGGCAGAATCTGCTATCAGGATGCTACAATGAAGTTATAAATAATGCATGAAATTGCCTCATTTGATCTGTTTCCAGACCTCTCATGCTGTCAGAATCCAACAGTGTCTCACTAAGTTATTTTAGATATTTCACACAAGGAAGGTTTAATGCTTTAACACAGAGTTTGCTCATTTGATGTTTTTGGCATTAAATGCCGTTTGGGTTTAGAAGCAGGAGGCAGCAACATGCTGAATATCCAACTCAAGCATCCTACAGTATTTGCCACACACAGTTAAAGCCCCAGACAAAGAGCACACCCATTGCTGATCCCCGTGTGCTCACTGTCATGAAGCAGAGCCACTCCTTTGAAGGGTTCAGTGGCCTTTGCCATGAGATCTCCTGACTTTCCCTTACAGGTCATGGTAATCCAGGACTCAGGAAGCTGCAGACTCTTCCTGCTCTGGCAGGCTAAACTGGTACATGAAGGCTTAAAAGCATTGGTATTTTTCTGACTTTTTGGTATTTGACTTTTCAATCCAATTGTTCTCTCACACCACTATCTCTGTACAATTTAAAATTTACAATGCAGTAATGCTCAAAGGAACCAAGTACCTTTGTAACCTCATTGTATTAGGCACTGTCTGAAAGCTTATGAATATACATTTCAGGTCTGTAGTCTTAGGGAAGAAGTGACTAGGATATAGATTACATGTAGACCATATTATGGTAAATGTATACATTTGCTTCCTAGGCACTTTCTTATTTTCCCTTTTGCAGAACATTATTCCTCAGCACTGAATTTCAATCCAGTATATGTGCAGAAGTTCTATTTTTTTCGTTTCCTGGGCTATCAAGATACATTATTTCTGGAAAATTACCCATGTTTTTCAAAGGAAAAGTTAAAAACTGGAGTCCTTTCTCATTTTTTTAAGGACATGGCATTTTTAAGCAATTTGTAGGGCAAATTGTATTTTCCAGAATGATACATTCCTTAATAAACTTCTTTATCTGGGTCAATTCTCCTCATACTCTAATGGGTGGCCAGGACTCTACAATATCAAGAACAAATTCTTAGATCAAAGTCCAGTGACTCCAACCAGTAGTAACTCTGCTTCAGCATCACCCAACAGCCAGTTAAGCCAAGTGATGCCTCTGCCTGTGATCTCCAAGGCCGCCTTTATTCCTCAACCTGTCTCTAATCTAGACTAACTTCCACTTAAACCAACAGAAACTAAACACAACAAGCAAAGGTCCTGCTGCGGCATTTGTCCAAGGGAATAGAAGTTGAACGTCAGAGACATTCAAGCTCCTCTGGAATGCACAGTCTTCTCCAGGGCACTTTTTCAATTGTGCAGCTTCAGTAATGATTGTTTTCAACATCTTATTTTCTGGTTTGTGGTACACCACTTTCATCCACAGGTTTCCTCTCTTGGCCACCATTTCAATTACACTTTCACAGATTTTTTTCTCTAACAATAGTTTCTGTCTTCTCCCAGGTTCCACATCTTGGTCTTACAAACTTTTAAATTCAACACAAACAAAAACTGAACTCAGCATCCTTCCCTTAAAACTCTTTTCCCCACTTTTTGTTCTCTGTATCTAATGACAGGGTCACATTTTTGCTTTATAAATCATGGTGGTGAAACTCAATTGGGGTCAAAACCAACATAGGGAGATGATATTGAATTGCATAGGAATTATCATCTCCAAAAGAGACGTACTACCACGGAGACATACTATGAAAACATAGTAGGTATAGGTTGAGGGCAAAGATTTAGGAGTGTAAGTTTTCTGCCCATTTCACTAAGGCACAGAACCCATGGAGGGCTGAGAAGGGAGAGCTGGGAGGCTTCCCCCAAAACTACAGCTCTCCTGGGCTGCCTCCAAGACACAGAGAATGTGGTCAGTCCTGGTTTACAAACTCGTGGCCTCTGGAAGGTGAGAGATGACCTCATGATGCCTGCCAGCCCACTTCTGGTCATTTAATCCAACCTCCTGATAACAGATGAGTCAACTATAAAGTATGGCTGGTGGAGAGGCACTTTGCATCCCTCCCCTTCGCCCATCTGGAATGACACTGGGCATTTTTCCAGGCCTCAGAAATTCCCCTGTACCACCAATCCTCTCCTCTTGGCACACAATCTTGAGAGTGTTCCTGCAGTGTTGGGGACCAGCCCCATGAGCAGACTTGGAGGCCTCCCTGTCCTGCACAAGTTCCTAAAGGCAACGTGAACTCCAGCTTCAGTTCCCCTTCTGCACACTGGAGGATGAAGCGCTCCATTGCCTCCTCCAGATGTCCAATGGCACAGCTCCCATGACCGACCCCTGGGGTACTGCCATCCCAGGGGCACTACAATCCCTTCTCCACTCTCTTTGGAGACCTATCAGCTGGCCCCATCAGTGTCTTGTGGTGGGGATCCCCCTCAGTTGTGGTGTCACAAATGGCTGAGGAGAGGGAAGAAGCAATTTTCCCTGCCCTGCTGGCTTCCACCTTGTCCACAGCTGCCTGCTGCCTTTGCCACGAGGCACCTGGATCTGCTGGCTGAGCCTGGGGGAGTCCAGGTGCTGGGCTGCACGGCTGGTCCTGCACCATGGGCACCAGCCTCCCCTTCTGTGTGACACATCTTGTGGTGACAGCTAGATAGAAGTGCTAAAAGTCACTGAAAACTGAAAGAATCCAGGTAAACAAAAGTAATGTAAAATGTAGGGTGAAATCCACACAAGATAAATAAGACAGACATCAATTATTTCAACTGTGAGACTTTAGGAGAGCACACAGTCTACACTCACTAGCCTGAGGGTACACCTATACCCCTCTAGCCTGAGTGAGAAATCCAACACACCAGACTGCATCAGTTTTCTACAGAGATGTGAATTCATGTGTGGTTTCCTGGGAAATTTCACTCTTTCTTTCCGTGCAAGCACATTAGTCTTAGTTGTTGTCTCCTCTGTCTCCCTAGTACTGGTGGAGTTTATCAATTCAGGGTCTGAACTCAGATATGGGTAAAAAATTGAAGAAACAAAAGCAACCAGGCTGACTCAGAAAAGAGGAGGACCTGAACTTTTACCAATCAAGACAGAAATTCCATGTAATACATATATAATCTGCCTTACCAAAATGTCTTCAAATCTTATACGCTTACATGAAAAATTTGGCTTTGATAAATAGAAATTTCTAATGAAAAGAGCTTATGGTTGTAAATACAGCCTTTCTTCACTGATTCCTGATGAGACTCTTATGGCTTACAATGTTTTCATCTTAATGTTCCATTAAATTAATGGGTTAGTCTCCACCCCAGCTCCATTACAAAACAAATTGCAGTCAGCAAATAGCTATATTCCTATAGCACTAAGCAGGTCACAAAGCCAAAAACAAAGTTGTATGAGATCCAGAAAAGTGGCAATAGCTGTTCCATAAATCCACTAAAGGCATAATACTATTTACCTTGAAGATGACTCCTATAGTCAGTGGCAGTTCAGAACTCCAAATGACAAAACCACCTCTAGTTCTGGCTTGTATCCTTGTAGAGGCTGCTGCAGACCCTGTCACTGAGTTTTTCCCTGTAAGTGTGTACAGACCAAAGGGGAACTCCCAAAAGGAACTTTTTCAGGGTGTTCCTGTAGGAGATGATGCGTCTCTCTCAACCTAAACCTACTTGTCTGGGGCAAGTTTTGAGGGCTGTTTGTATTCTGCCTGAATTCACAGTACAGTAGCTGTGGTGTAAACAGTAAGCAGCATGCAACACCTGCCTCAGTGAGTTCACACTCTAGCCTTCAAAAATTTAAATAACCTCCCAAAAATTTAAAGAAATTTTGAGTAAGTTAGGCTGCTGTAAAAAGAATGTAGGACATCACTCCTTTTTAATAACAGAGACAGAAACATATCCCACACTTGCCCTTAAAGGGATTCATGATTTTGACTCAGTGGTTCTTACCCTGATCACAGCATGAGAAGTAGGTTGTGCCTATAGCCCTCCTCTCTGTCCTGAAAGAATCATGTTTGAAATGCTTAGTATAAGGAAATTGAACTGCAAGTATTTTCTTCATATTAATATTATTTAAAAGAGTAATTGGTAAAGTTAGTGATGGTTTTCCCCTTTAATTAGCAATGTATAATGCAACTTTAACTACAATTTAATTACATTATGAAAGCAGAAGGTATTTTCTGAAAGCTCTTGAAGGTTTTTTTCTCTTGCTCTTAGGGAATTAATCCCATTAGTATTAATGGCTTATCTGCTTAGAATCCTCATATATTACGAGGACTGAGCTAAAAGTTTAACTATTCTTAAAAATTGTAATGCTTGTAAATTAGACATGTTCTACTAAATCTTAGAGACATTAAAATGGAAAAAGATGTATCCAATTTCAATGTGATTTTGGCTAACTGTGCAAGAGAAACTGGACTTTTATTTATCTTAAGAAACATTGCAGTAATGTAGATGATCAATTTTATCAAATTGAAAATAGCTAGTATACCACTCTAAGGAAAGATTTTGACATTGACAGAGAACACCTCTTTCCTGCCCAGAAAAGAAGGTGTGAAAGCATTCTTATTTACACTTCTCAAAAAAATGAGCTGTTTCTTTTCCCCTTGGCTGCAACAGAGGTTTCTTCACCTTAGCTCCTTGGTGTTTAGATTTAGATGGTCACATGTACAGCATTCCCTTGTAGGGGGGTGTCAAAGAAGTGGCCTTTGATCCTTGTCATGAATGATGCAATTCACCTCTCAAAGCAGCTGTTCCAGGCTATCTGTCAGCTTAGGTAGATACATTTATTTGGTTATACTTAGGTCATGGTTCCAACTAATCTGTGGGCTAGAGATCCACATGTCCAGAAAAAAAAAAGTCCAACAAAAAAATCATGAATTTCTGATGCAACTATCTCACTTTCAAACACAGCAAAAAAGGTAAGAAACAAGAGATCCTAAAATTCATTCTGAGCTAACCTGCAATAGAAACTCAGACATCCAAAGCAGGCTGTAACCAAGCCACAAGAGAATCCATTACATCCCCTCAGAGGAGAAATTTTAGAATAACAACAGAGGCAAAAGACCAGCAACACATTAAGCAAAGTAGAAAATGAGACTCTAGTGAAAATTTAAGTTTCCTTTAAAAGTACAGTATGCAACTCGGTGTTTTGAGTGTGAGTATATTTGCATTCTAAGTCCGAAGTTTAGACACAGACATTGATCTGTAGAAGCAGAGGAGTAAAGAAACAAATACTGCAACTTTCTCAGACAAAAACTGTGGAGTTAGCCCACCCTGGATTCCCTAGCTGAGATCAGTTAATGTTAAGAGGAAATAGGCTAACTGGTGGAAGACACTCTGGCTTTAGCTGACAATGAGAAGCTCCTGATACATATATTTTTTGGAGGAGATTGATTCAAATGAATGGTTTCCTACCAGAAACCTTTTTTCCTTCTCAAAAACAAGTCCTACGAAAGAAGCTGAAAGAGCTCCACTCTTTCTTTGTGCATGCAAAGGGAAAAGTACTACTACAGACACATTTATCCCACACAAACTTTCCCTCAGTTTCTCTAGATACACTTGAAGAACAATTGCAACAAATATGAATTTGTATTTAGTGGAATGGTAGACTTTGACAGAGGTTCAGAAAAGGGGACAGCTGTTTTTTTCACGCAGTCAGGACTCCCTTCAAATTTCTGATTCCACTTCTGAGGAGTTTCTGTGATAAACAATGTTGGAAGCTGCAGCAAGAAATCTGAGTAAACTTTGGTGACACTTTTCCTACTGATTATGAATTCGGTGGGAAATAGCCACCATAGAAGAGAGGAGAGGTGTCCAAAATAAACACGTAGCGAGCTATGACTTTCTATGTCCTGATAGAACCTCAGCCTCCTTGTAAGGCAGGAAGTTCTTACAAATCTCACCTAAAGTAGTGGCATCCACTTTTCCCACACCATTTCTGGGCGCAGAAATCATCTTTGTTATTTTCAAGCAGAATACTTTAACTTACTGACCCTGGTGAATGTGTAACTGGGACACTCAGGAAGACTGGGGTAACAGGGAAATTTCAAGCACTGTTGGATAAGCAGCTCATGCAGAGTAGTCAGTTTGGTGTCTGCTTTCTGAGAGTACTTCTGAATAATGCCACTTTATGGATGCCTGGCGGAAGCCCTCAGAAGAACTGACCTTTCTCCCTATAATTTCTTTGAGACCTCAGGGGAGAGCCCTGAAGGTAATTTGCAATTTTCCTGCTGCCAAGAATGTCTTTAGAAATGCTGCAGTACACATCCAGGCAGCCCCAAGGCTATAATGATTTAGAATAACTCAAGGTTTGTAATGCATGTTTGTTTAAAATTTCTTAAGCCAATTCTTTGTCAGCTTTGAATGTTTCTAATTTACAACCTACATCACTAGCCTATGAGTAATAAGATGAAAAATGAAATGTACATGGGATTTATGAACTCTCAGGTAGTACAATAGTTCTCATCAATAAATAGTGGAAAAACCTTTACTGGGTGAATTCAAAACTATACTGAAGGAAAAATTTAAGGATTAAATTTCCAGACATACTGAGCTGATCTTTTCAATTTTCAATTTTTCTGTAATTTGATTAATACACATTCACTGCTATTATCTTATACATTCTATATTATTTTTCTGTACTTAAAATTCTGCCTGTGTCTACACTAATCAAGATTATAACTATCCATAAGGGTCTCTAAATAATTATGGTGGGTAGTTAAAGCTTCAGTGAATCCAATGCAACTGAAACCTAGAGCAACTGATCTGCAATTTGATTGCAGCAAAAACTATACAGAATGTATACAAATGAGGTATCTTACCAAATTACCTTCTTATAAGTCATGGGAGCACTAAAATAAACTTGACTGTAAACCTAACACTGCTGATTTATACACAGATGTGATGAAAAGACAAAATAAGAAGCCAACTAAAGTATCAGCTGAGTATATTTAATACTTACAGATGGCACTGCAATCATAAACGAGTAAACATTTTATTTTTGTGGCGGCAAAGAATAAAAAACAATCTAAAATATTAAATTCAATATAAGATTTTTTTTGCTTGTTTTAAGCATCACATACATATTACCTGAGATTCAAAGCATAAGGCATATAAACCCCTATGACATACTTAAAAACAAAAGCAGATATAGCACTGAAAACAATCAAGAGGATTTTATTTTTAACAGCAACAGAAAAATTAATCATGTTTCTATTCATTTGTGAACAGTTCACACTCTCAGGCAATCATCTGGCTTCTATGAACAACATTGTTGAACAAAATTCAGCCAAAAAAGGTGCCTGGACAAACCATCAGTGGCAATACTGATTCAAGCAAGAAATATAGAAAATTACTCATATGCACTACTGAGCTGCAAGAAAGAACTACTAAATTAACACCAGTTGTTATTTGGCTTTTGTGAATACAACTTCATGGTATTTTTATTGCAATGGCTCATTTATCACTTGCTTTCCCTGTATTGCTTAAAAACTCTTACTTCTAATTTACTAGCAAGGTTACTTGAAGATATCCCTTCTTGTCTTTAATCTTTGAGAAATCCCTTCAACAGATTGTCAACCTTCCACAACAGGGACTCATAATCATTGTACCTTATTGAAATGAGATAAAACCAAGGCAGACAATATTGATTTTAAAGATACTTGAATATGGAGGGAAGAACAGAATCAGATTCACAAGAGTACTAAGGCTCTGCATTTGTATGTAGAAGCTTTATTTTCTGTGAAAGCAGGAAGTGGCTGGTGTTAAACTGGAGTTAGATATGTAAACATATTCATAAGCACTGAGAACTATGAAGAATGTGGGTTGTAAGATCTGAGTCACCTCCTCAGACTTTATTCTGCTTGTACTGATTTTGCCCACGTAACACTGGAATGAATTATTCTATTTTTTAAAAAAATTGCTTCATGTACAATTGCCGTATGACTCTGACCTGTCTCCACTGTCACTTTACAAACACCTAATGATTGCTTAATCTTTCCTCCTTCACAGTCCAGATTTAGTCAAAGCAACATGTTTCTGAATACTTACTGTTTTCTTACTGAAAGAACTACAAGACTTAAAACTTGTATTGACTAAAAGCAACATTCCTTCTTCAGCCAGTGTTTCCCCCCACTATTTACCAGAACATCAGGCAGAGGCGCAGTTTCCTTTCCAACTTAACCTTTTGAGAATGTCAGAGAATAACTTATACTTCTCCTTAAGTTACATTTCAGAAATTAGCTTTTGAAAACAGTTCACTGAAGCGACTAATCCTTGGAAGTTCAAACTTCAATGTGCTAAGGGCTCTCTTGGTCTCCTGTTTTTTCTTTAGTCTTGGTCAAAGCTAAACAGAGATGGCCAATCAAATGCCTGCTTAACTTTTACATTAAAGATAAAAATAAAAGATGAAGGATATTTAGTACTTCAAGCTCTGGAAAATGAACCAACAAAAAAGTAAGAAAAAGTCAGCTGGGTTTTTAATTTAGTGAATGAGATAAAGTAAGTCAAATTATATAAACGCTGAATTTCAAGAGATTTTCAAATAATAAGATCTATTAAAATGTGCAGTATCTTATGTGTAGGAAGAAAAATCTTCACCACTGTAATTAAACCTTGACTAATGTGGAGAAAATTATGTCTGTAGATGCAGAAGGATAATATTACTTCCTCATCTCCCTATGAGAATTAATTTATGTATTTCAAGAATGTTTAAAAATCCAAATATATACAACCTGCAAAACCCATAAATCACAGGACAAATAACATGAATTCAATTAGAAGTTTATATTAATCTGGCTGAAGTTTATATTTGTCTTAGTTATCCAAACTGCTACAAAATCTGTCCTGATATATCACTGATAAAGCTAAATTGATGGCTATTCAAATGAAATTTCTGGAAAATAAACTTAATTATTGTAATATATTTCATGAGTCTTTGAGAAGATGAAGTGGGTGAGGAACAAGTCTCTAAGAATCTTCAAGGAAATTATGATTTTTTTTTCTTTTTTTTATATAGTTGTAACCAGCATCTGTTAAGGAAAGATCACAGAAGTTGAGACTGGACAAGAATAGAAGTTGCTCTTCTATGAGAAACAGCACTTGGCAGTGAGTTTCTGGAGAAGCAGGACCTTGTCACAAGCTGTCAGGAGACCAATACCATCTCCCACAAAGTCATGGCCACGTGTGTACAGCAGAACACATTTCACTTCAGCACATCAATGTTTTTTAAACTCTAAGCCTAAAGAGGTACAGAAGGGCATATCTGGACTTTCAGATGCAGCTCACTGTGCCATGTGTGTCACTCCCAATGAACTCTATCAATTAAGTGTCTGTGCTGCTTGGGCCTTACGAAAAATAACTCTCAGTCTCTCTGTGTCCAAAAGTAATTGACAATTTATCCGTAATCAGCTCCGTAGGCCAGAGTATATGTTTCTAAATGAGAATTACAAATTTTAATTAAATAAAACCAAAAATTATTTGGTGACCTCAAATGTGACATTTCAGAGAAGAAAAATATATTAAATATATCAGACAATAAAGCACCAGTGTAGAAGACAAGCTAAATTTTTTGGAATTGTCTTCATAAATAATAAACTTAAATGGTAGGAGCAAGAAAGGATTTCTCAAATGGTGAGCTTTTGGCCAAGAGTTAAGAATTTTTATAACAGGAAACTGGTTTCAGCTCATTCATTAACTTCTAAAAATTGTGCAGCTTTTGTGACACTTTGAATCTGCTTAAGTAAGGGTTTAGACTAGTTTCAAATTGCTTTGGTTTGAAAATTGTTACTTTAGACATGAACAATGTTCTAAACATTTGATACGTATCATTACCAATATAATCTGTGACAAAACGGGTTTTTTATCTGTTCACATTTCACATAACTTTTTGAGATCTTTTGCTGTTCCATAACGTACTTGCTGCTTCTGGGACTCAAAATGCAACACAAATTCATCTTATATTTTACATTATCTAAGTCATCGTTTTAGCAGTCCTGTCTCCCAGAACTATACTTCCTACATTCATGGTGTTTGTTTCCATACTGCATTACTTCACAGCTACTGGATTGGTGACTGGCAGCTAGACATTTGATTGCCTTGCAGTCACAGTCCACATGCCAACACTTCCTTTGCAACTTTTGCAGGAATCACTGGTTGAATATACAAATATATATAAAGAAAAACTGCGTGCATCTTGTGTTGTTACATAAAGCAGCACGATGAACATCCAGAGGATTGGTTAGGCACAGAGATGTTTTTCTGGAGAATGCTGCACCTTGCACATGACAGTAAACTGTCTGTGGTCCTGCTGGAGACAGGCAGTGGGATCTGCCCTGGTTCCAAGCCTGGCTGCTGCACTCACATGAGTTAATCTGCAGAGCTCCCCTGCCAGCCAGCTTCTGCTACTCGACAGTGATCCAGTGTGTTAAATACATTCAGCACAAGAAATGAGCCCCTACTGCTACGACAGCTCCACAGTTTTCTGACATCTTCACAATGATTATGAAAAGTCAAATCCTACCATTCAGAAAATCCACTCCATATTCAAGTTACTGCAAGTTTATTGACCAAAATTGTGTAATGCTATCAGATAGAAATTTTTGGCTGCGGTGCATTCACTGACTGGTGTAACTCAGATTTCTCTAAATGTCAGATTGATTTATAAAAGCCTGCTATCTCCCTTAATCTTTTTTTCTGATTTTATTCCATCAGCAGACTTAGCCTCCTGGTATTGGAGGAATAAATATTAGTGGAATATAAACTTGGAAATCTGCAGAGGTTTCTGATGTCATTAGTTTAAGATGGGAGATTAAATCACTAGATGTTCTGGAGTCCTACAATGACCAGTTATTACATTCACAAAAAGGTTTCCAAGCCATGCCAGATTGACTTTGGGTTTTTTCCTTTGTAAAGGGTTATTTATATCTGACCAGTCTTGTTTTAATGGGCTAAACAACAAAGGATCTCTAAGTAGTGCTTTCCTTGTGTAATTGCTTGTGCACCTGTCCTAGATGTCTTCCTGTTCAAGCTCATGTATATTCCTTGGGAACAGAGAGACATTTTTATTTATAAGCACAGTAAAATGTTCAGATCATACTGACAAAAAGGCAAGGTATGGAATGAATTAATTACTTGATCAGTTCCTATTCCCTACAGACTTTCTAAAGGGGAAAAGATTCCTTTGGTTCACGATCCATTCAGGCTTTGAATTCTGCCTAGAATGATGATTTAGGATGGCTTCGTGATATGCACACAGTGCTCTCAGATGTCAAGGGTTTTGGCAGGAAGTGCAAAACTCTAATCTGTACAATATACAGTACATGAGAAAAATCATGACTCCTGACAATTTGAAATTCTGCCAATGCTATAGAAATTTTATAATGGCACTAAAAGACACCTTTCTAACTCAAAGACCCTTTCCTGCCAAGCTTCCAAAATATGCAGCTAATCATGATGGAAGTGGAGCTGTTAAAAGTTATAACCATTTTATTTTATTACAGAAAGCACTAGACAAACTGTGTTAGAGGCTGCTACTCCTTCTATCATAATGCCTATACAGTAATGAAATAATTATGTCAAGCAATTACTTTAAAAATATTCTTGCAAATTTTGACTATATGGTTCTAAAAAGCTGTCTATATTGAAGACTGAAAATTCAGTGCTTACATTTAGTTTGATAAGTTACCAAAGACTTACAAGCTTCCGACAGGCTGGAATTTTTCTTTTTCTGAAAAAAAAGGGGGCATCCTCTTTGTAACCACCATTTAAGTACTGGAATGCTGTGATGAGACCCCTCCCTCTTCTCTCCAGGGAGTGACTAACTCCAGTGTTTCCTCAGAGATCAGGTTCTCCAGCCCTTTGATCATCTTCCCGGCCCTCCTTCAGAGACTCTCCTGTCAGTCCACTTGTGTCTTGAATTGTGGAGACCAGAACTGAACAGAGTATTCCAGGTGTAGCCTGACATGTGCTGCATGACTGATCGTGTGAATTTTACAGGTTGGAATGACCCTTATTAATGAAGACATTTATTGTTATGGCTTCTAAACCTGTTTTTAATTATATAAAATTAAGGAAAATAGAAACCATTGCTCATTTAAAGCAGTGGATTTTAGGCTTGAGTAAAGAGCTTTGGGAGGACAGGCTGTGCTTCAAAGGAAATAGTAAACAATGCCATTTATAAGACACAAATCCTGCAATTTATATAAAAATATACTGAGAGAAAATGTCCACAGAATTGAGAGCTGCAGATTTGGATAACCCTACACCATAAGCACAACTATCTTGGGAGCAGAAAAGATAGAAAGGAAGAGAATGCTGCTTTGTCCCTTTTGGAATATGAAGTTTTAAAAACATCAGACTTTCTACATAGAGACATCATAAATTATACAGTTGCAACAGTAGCAAAGGGACGGATTTTTTAGGAGAAAGAGTTATTAGCCATGTTTTTCCTATAACTGTAGAGAAGAAGCTTTCATTCAAAATACCTATTGCAAATGTGGTTAAAGACACCACAGATAAACTGCTTTTAGAAGGTTTATTTGCAAGAAAAAGAAAATGGAGTTTTAGACAGTAACAACGGAGACCTACTAAAGCTTCCACAAGATTATAGTATCCAAAATATTAAAGATTGGCAGTAGCATTTTTTCCTTTTCTTTGATACACAATACGTGTCTTTTTGTCCCACTGTTTAGAAACAAACCTTCCGGTCTAAAAAATTCATTACCCTCTTACCATTTTTAAAGCTTTCAAACCCAGCAACTTTTAAAGCTGCTTTTCTGGTTTTGCTTGCTATTTATCTGTTTTCAAGGAAGATGGTAGAGTTGTTTAAACTCTCTGCTTGCCAGTTCCTAATTATAAGCTTTTGCCTTGTTAAAATGTTTGCATACATATTCTTCAAAAATTATTATTTTTCCACAAAAAAGACCCTAAATATAAAAATATTGTGTCCAGAGTCTGTAAAATTTAGTTTTTGAAAATAATGTTCAAACATCTGTGGAGAGACACAGGGAATAGAGTGAGATTAAAATACTGTATTCTAAAAATTAAAAGACCTTGCCAGTAATGAACACTGACAGTAAACTGAATGATATGATGATTTTGCAGCTGCATTCTCAGCTGTCCATAATTAGAATAAATAGTACACATATATAGAACAATAATTATTGAGAATCTGTCCCAACATTGTGCCTCAGCTTCAAATGAACAATATCTATCCTACATGGACTTGTAGGATATGCATTCAGGCACAAAATTATCACCATAGAAAAGTGAAAATTAACATCTTAAAGTAAGAGTTTCTTCATGATTAACAATGTTATTTCCAGTAGAACTTAGAAAGCTAGGGTATTCCATAAATAATATTCTATTCTAAAATGCCATTTGGTTGCCATTGCTCTATTAGCAACAGAGTTTTCTTCCTCTTTCACTTGATAAAAATGTTGTGTATTACTTTACTTCAGTACGTATGAGAAAGATTAATGTCCAGAACCCGCTGTTATGTGAGAGGCAACCAAACACCTCAGGTGACAGAGTGGTTACCATGGAGAAAAAGTTAAGGACATATATGCCTGTTTACAAAAGACTTGTTCAAAAGACTGTGGAACAAAATTGTGTAGGGCCTGTAGGGCCCAGCAAGACTTCAGAAGGCACCAGACTTCAGAAGTCAGGTTAATTTCAGATTCTCCACTTATTTATTTTAAGTAAATGGTCTGATCCATCTCTACGACTACTCAGCAAGCTACAAGTTTTTGACAAGTTCTGTGACTACAACCATCACCCTTCCTTACCCCTCAGTTTGATTCCTGACTAAGGCACAAGATAAATTTCTGCTGCCAGAAGGCATAAAATCAAACACTAGGGCTTTCATTATTTTGGTGCTTGAACAAATTTCCAGTAACAATGCCTCAGTGGTTAACCCCCTGCAGCTCACATAGATGACAGGAAGATCTTATCTATAGCCAAAAGGATACTGACAACTTAACTCATACCTTAACATCTTCAACCAAATCATCCCAAGCAACACATTTTATATGTATGTATGTATGTACATATGGATGGATGGATGACTGCTTACTTACATATTTGACTGTTTTCAAATTGCTTCAGCTCCCAAAACTACTGAGCACAGTAGTTTGTAGTGCCTGAAGTGGGCTGTCCACAAAGAAGCGTTTAGTTTTAATCTTTGTGTGACCTTGTGGGCAGATGCAAGCTTGTTTCATCAAAACAATGTATGTGACTGCGTTAGTGTCTGGCACCAACCCTGAACTAATAAGCTCTTCAAGAAGTCTGGAGAGACAAGTTCAGACTAAGTCAATTGCTAATGTGGTCTCTGGCTTTTTGGCGAGAGCGGCCTCGTGTGCTGTTTACTCAGAAAGCAGAGAACTTGTTCATACCTGCCATCCATACATCAAAACAACTCAGATAAAGAAACACAGAATCACAGAATATCCTGAGTTGGAAGAGACCCACAAGGATCGTCAAAGTCCAGCTCCTGGCCCTGCACAGGACCACCCCAAGGATCACACCATCTTTGTGTAAGGAGCATAAAGTAGGTATAAACGAAGACTGGAATATGCAGGTCACAGGACAAAGTGATGAAGGAAATATCTGCAGAAAATAATACAGCAAACATTGCTCTAAATGCAGTATTAGATCTTCCTGCATTTTGCATCTTTCTATCCTTCTACAGGAGCCTTCTCTGGCTTCTGACTGTAGGGCTAGGGATTGTGGAGATTTTATCATGAGTCCAGAAATACATGATAAAGTGTGAAATATGGTCCAGAAATATCTGGTGTTCAACTCTGAGTTATTTGAAAAAGACTATTTTGAGTTTCCAGGCTCATGTTTGCAAAAAAAAACCTAAAAGCAGAGATTGCTGAATCATCTGATATCAGAAGCCAAATTTGATTATCATTTTCATTTTAAAAGAGTGGAGACTTTTAGTCACTCACACCTGTTCTTAGCATTAGGCTCACTGTTTTTTAAATATTATTATTAGTCATATTTGTCCTTCTGTTCTCCATGCTCATTTCTGAAATACTAAAATGCACGTGAATCAAATTTTCTTTCTTTCCGCTGGAACTGCAAACAATGTAAAAAGGTATTTTAAAGACACAAACACTGATATTAATTTCTAAAGATGTTAAATAAGCAGTACCTTAGGGTTTTAAAATAAACACCAGAAAACAAAGTTCAGTATGGAGTCATGAATTCACAACAGGTAGATATTAAGGTTTTTATACCAAACACACACATTTAATGTAAATTCTTACATCTCCATTCCCCTCTATGATTTAAGCTGTAACTGCTTAGGAGACAGAGCACACAGAATACCCGAAGGCTTTTCTGATCCACCAAATCTGAGTCGGCAGTGTGAGAAATGAGATCACGAAAAAATGCCTTTCTCCTTTTCCCACAAATTGCACTGTTACTTAAAACATTCTCCCTGGAGGACAGAACTTGTCTCACTTTGGGTCTCACCTTTGCTCCATCCTTTCACTGACTTGTAAAAGTTAGTACAAGTTAGTTCTTGGGCATTGGGTCAATGGCTTCACGTAAAGCATCTAAAACACCCTCAGTGAAAAATCAGACTTACTAGTGCTGCACTAAACTAGCACATGTTCCCATTCCATCAGGGACACCCACCCGGGATTGGCTTCAGCAGATGGTATAGGCAATGCTTGTCACGTATCTGTTATGTCCAACCTAAACATCTGATCTCTGCATCTGATGAATGAAGCAGACTGAATGCACCAACCTTTCTCGGGACACCACTTAGGGAGGGATCTGATCATTACCAGGAGGCTCAGAGACTACAGCTGAATTGTCTAACTGCTACATAATTTTTTTTCTTCCCTGGTAAAAACATTCCAGTGACACTTTGTAGAAAATAAACTTTCTTCAGCTGTGGAGGAGGCTGAAGAGATGTGCTCATTGGGTCAATGATTACACAATACTCATTTTCTAGATGCTCACTTGCTACCTGATTTACAGACAGGCCAAAAGCCTCACACAGGACCATTTACCATCAGTGCAAGTTTTTCCTTTTTAAGAAGTTAGTCAGAAAAAGATCACAAACTGGGTGCCTAGACTATTTTGCAGCAAGGGTAAAAATCCATTTTTTTCTGATTGTTACCAGTGCAGCACCTCTGCAGGAGTTCTCAGTGTTGATGATATCGTTGAGCAGAATCAGTGGAAAAACTCAGCACAGAAAAAATTGCAGACTTGAACTGAAATTCTTACATACAGGGTAGGATATTTTTTAGCTGTCACTCATGCTCTATTCCCTATTTTGTTTCTCTGTTTTACTTTTGCACAGACATCTTAAAAGCGTGAATGGTAGGAGAATTAGTATCTGTTATCAGTAGGCAGAGTTTTGTTACTTTTTGAATGTGAAAACATTGATACATTTTAGTAGCTTTGTGTGATTGACTCAGATCTGTGAACAGCACCTTCCAATTATACAGTAGTAACTGTATCTGGCATTTCACGAAGCAGCTTCCTCTCTAGCTGAAGGAAGAAAAACAGGCAACTGCCTTACAAGAAGGAAGTTCAAAAGTGAGTAGGATGAGAAACATGAGAAAGTTGGAACCTGGAAATTCTCTTATGTCCCAAACAGAAGACAGCATTGAACTGTCCATATCTCGCAGCAGAATATAAAGTGTAACACCTCAGAGAATCCCAATGACTGAACCCAGACAAACTGTAACAGCTTAAGTGATGCACCAGCACTCACTTTGCAGGGCTGAAGAACAACCATTCAGGGCATTAAAGGACAGGCTGCTGTTTTTGCTGGAAAAGATTAAGAACTAAAACAGCAAGCACAGCTGAAAGCAAAGGAAAAGCTACAGAATTTGACAGCTATGACATCAAAAGTACCTGTGTACTTGAACACTTCAGGCAAACGGAATTGTATCTGAAAAGGTTGTTAGGAGACAGAGTTTTAGCTACAGCTCTCAGGCCATGGGATCGCCTGGAACAAGGCAGAATGAAAAAGCGAGTACAGCACAGCATTTAGTGTGCCGTCAGTGTCCAATAACAGATACACTAGTTACTGAGCTGTGGTTTTGTTGTCATTGTCTGGCAGCAAGATCATTTGTTTTAATGACCTTCTGCCATCATGTGAAAGCAATAGCTCCTTTGATTGGGCGTGTGGTAAAATTAAAGGCTAATTGGTATTCCACTGACAATATACAGTAGGTGCCTCATTGTGCTGCTGACAAGATCTGATGGATGCTGCTTCAGGTTCAAAGGAAATTAGCTTGATAGGAAAAAAACCTGGCCGTGCCAGGTTTTCAAGTTATCTACTAGTGTTCCATTTCACAGGAGATATTACACCATCCAAATTTAATACGTACCAGACAGAAGAAAACATAATGACAATAATGCTAAATATTATTGTGGCATCTGTCCGCTGTACGGGGTTACTTTTGTGTCACAGTTTTGAAACAAGCACACCTTGAAGAAGCAATACTTTACAAGAGTAGAGGACATCAGTGTAAAAGTTCAAGAAAACAGGCAAGTCTTGAGACCAACAACAGGTCTCCTATTACTAGAAATGTTTCAAGAAATCCTGAAGTTTAGAGCTGGGCTGCTGGATACCTAGAATCCCTTTACCTGCTAAGTAGTTGCAGAGGAATAGCTTATCTAAAGTGTTAGAAGTAGTACACGCACTTTTAGAGTTTATCTGGTTGTGCACAATTAGTACAACACACTATGGACACTATCTGTTCTGCAGAATGTAAACAAGCAGCTGTGGCATGTCCCAAGAGCCACCCAATGCACACGTTGCTATTTCTTTCCAGAAAGTGCCAGAGAGAAATACAGCAATACTTCTAATGTATAGATTGTATAGTAAATAACTCTATCTGCGAGCCAGCCTTCGTGTCAGAACAGGTTTACTTCTAACATTACCTTAATGGCATTCATAAAAGCTTTACTGGTCAGAAGTCAAGCTTACATTAGACAGGCTTTTAAAATGGCATGGGAACGCTGGATCTGGACTGAAAAATATAAATAAGCAGGCTTAGATTCTGAGATGCTGAATACTCATTAGCTTCTGTGATTTGGACTTGAAAACTTTGATTTTAAACTTGGGATTAGAAAGACAACTTCCCAAATGGATGCCTTCCAATTACCTTCGGTATTCAGCAGAGAACCTAAAATACAGCAAAAATTGCAGCACTCATATATGCTTTTTAAATCCAGCTTTTAACTGCCCTAGCTTTGCAAAGCAACATGAACTCCAAAAATTTATTCCAACAGTACATTAAGCAGCTATGACTCCAATTATTACAATCCATTTTCAAAATACACAAAATAAGGTGGCATCATTTTTCTGTTAGGACAAAGCAAAGCAGGGTACAAAAAAAGAAGCAGGCTGTGTCAAAGGGAAAGGTGGCCAGCCGTAAATCCAGTCCTGTGTTCAGCCCAAATAAAAGAGCCACAACAGAGGTCATCCTAGTGTAACATCCCTTTTACAGGACACTGCATCCAAAACTGGAGAGAATATGCTGCTACCACAAACAGCATTCTTCACCGTGAATTTTCTCATTGCAAGTGAGTGTTGCATAGTTGGCTCAGCTAAAGAAGTGAAGGGAATGAGTATTGAAAAGCCTGGTGCTAACCCAGTAAACTTGGCAGCCCACCTCTACTGACTGAGCCAGGGCATTTGAGATTCAGGCATCTATTTACACAATCAAATATGTAAAAAAATGAACAAACAAATGAGGAAGCTATTGCTTCTGTGTTTTTTAAATATAACTTTTTCTAATTAAGCAGAAAGATTCTGATTAAATAATTGCTACCCCTGTATTTTAGACACACACAAAACATGCGCATTCTATGATGCAGAATCTCTTTGGCTACTATTAGAAGTAAATAAAAGCTCTAAGCACCAGATGATAAACTGTACTCACACACTTTAACTATTATATTTCTATGGCACAAAGGAAAAGAATCTCCATCCTGGGATACCTTTTAATTATGTAGTAAAGTCTCCTGAGAAGATGCATAATAACTTATGCTACTGAAAAGCATGCCGTGCATATATACATGCTGTTATTCTCTTCCTTCAGCATCTTTCAGTCAATAGCACCTACAAGAATGTATAAAATTATTGCATATTATTGTATTGTGTATATATAACCTTGCTATATAACAAAGTGCATTTTTCTGCAATTCTGAATGGGTTTCTCTGAAGTGTTTATTTGTTTTTTTCTCCTTACTCATTGTCTCCATATACTTTTCTAGTATACTTTGCTGCTGCTTACACTGTATCCTGAAAACTCAGCCTTTCCAAGATCTAAATACTACCGCAATACCCAAAGATAATTACTAGGGGTTACCAAATCTCGTTACCCAGTAGAGGCCAGGCTGTTGCTGCTCTGGATCCTGCAGCAGTGAGGCTGAGCATGTTTTCTCAATAGGTGGAGGTGCACAGCACCCACACAGAGCCAGTCACACAGATACACAGACCAACCCGCAGCCTTCAATCACCAATAGCACCGGCACCCACATCCTGTTCCCCCATCTGGCTGATTAGGATGAAAGCCTGTGAGCAAGGAATGCATACATGGAGATAATACAGATCCCCCCAGAGGCTGCCCTTAGACACTCCATCTGTCCAGTAACTGGCTGCTGGATCTTCTGCTGTCTCCTGTTGCTGGCACCTGGACATAAAAGCCCCTGAGGCCTGTATCCCCACAGGTTGCTGGCTCCCTGACCCACTGGAGCATGTGCACACACTGACACACACCCTCTGGCTCTCTCTGGCAACTGGTCTTAGTCAATCTATACCCAGCATCTGAATCCCCTGGTCTGACACTTGCCTCAGGTACAAACAGGCTCTCTCACAGCTCATCCCCTAATTCCATGGCTCCCTCCAACAGCTGGCTTGGACCTCCAGCTTAATGTTCATCAGTAATGACACACACTGATGTACACCCCCACACAAAATGCACGCACTCCAGTCTTTCCAGTTGCTGTCACTTCAGACACACAGATACCTATGACATACTTACAGCCACCCGTTCAGTTGGTGGCACTGAGACCTCCATACATTTGTCTTTCCAGATGCTGGTATCACAAGCATGGGCCCCTGTGACCACTGGTGTCCTCTCCAGCCACTGGCACTTACTTGTCCATCCACACAGAACAGACAGACCCTCATCCACAAAGTTACAAATGGAGATCAGTAACAAGGCTGGAAAAGCAGAAGAGCATGTTCAACTACTTAGCAGCAGCCTTGCAACTGGCCCTTATTGTCACCTCTTCCCTATCTTCTCACATTTGTCCCGTCCCAAATCACCTTGATCCTCCTTCTACCCACCCTGGTCCTCCCCCTAAACATTTTATAGTAAGTCTTGCACAATTCCAAGAATCTCTGTCCCTGTGTCCTATAATGACTCTAATGTCCCTCTCAGCGTGTTGGGATGTCTGACCCAGACAGTTGCCTCCATTAACTTGTCTGGTGAATTTCACGCTTGGTCCCAAGGTTGATCCTTCTCCTTTGACAATCGCAGATGCAGATCAGGGTTTTTCCCTGGTGCTTACCCAGTGACTTGGTCGCTGGAGTTTCACCTCAAGTCACTGCTCCTCTGCGCTCATGGCAACGAGCCTCTGATCCCCCCATGTACACCTTACACCAAGATGCTTTCCATGGTATTGCTACATTATCAAGCACAGCTTAACAGTTTACAAATTATTTTCAATGCTGATATTCTACATGCATCATAAGCATTGAAGAATACAAAATGTAATCAAAATTACTGAACACAAAAACTGCAGCAGACCCAAACTGCAAACTTTTTGGTTTATAAGTATCTGTGATCATGTGTTCAAATCCCTAGGGAGTTTTCCCACAGACTTCAATAACTGACAGATCAGGCTAAAGGCAAAAGATGCTCTGCAGGGGGAAATGGCATAACTTTAATATTTTATTTCTGTTCTTTACTATTTCAATCATTTCAGGGCTTCAGGAATTATTTGCAAGCAGATCATGTCCATAGCCACAATTTGCAAGCAAATGTATGATACAAGTCAAAGCCCCACCCTGGCAGTTAGTCCTTCCCCAGACATCTGTGCAGCTAAGCACAGCACAAAAGGATCCAGTGCTCTTGCTGTGAAGCTTCCAGATAATTATTTCTTCAGCTACAACCTCTGTTTCAGAGACGTCTTCAGAAAAGAATTTGTTGACCTGAGAATGAGACACTGAAGAAAGACAGGAGCACAGGAGAAGGTCGTGGAGATTCTTACGTAAGGATTTCTGTACTGCCATATATTCATATTTGTTTTTTTTACTTAAGAAATGACTGTTATGTACATATGCTAATTAAAAAAAAAAAAAAATCCAAAACTCTCCTCCAAAGCTGAGCTTGTAGGTTGCAGAGAATCTGCAGCCATTCAACAGACATAACCAGTAATACCATTTTTTTTTTTCCCAGACAGAATTCTAAGGATTTTGAAAACCACCATAGAACAAACACACAAACTAAGGACATTGGTACATTAAAATATATCTTTAGGAGTCAGAATACAATAACATCGAATATGCAATTGCCAACTTGTTGTTCAGAGTAGTACTGAAAAGAGGAACCTATTGGAACAATAACAAGGAATTCCTGATTCAGGGATTTCTTTACAATTGTGAAATGTTGTTAATAGAATAAAAGGATTACCAGAGATTTTAAAGAAAGATATGGGAGTTTTGTGTGAGGTTTCAGCTGTCCAGAAATTGTATGGTAACAACTTTGCAGTTGAAACTAAAACCAAATTTTTTAACTTTCAGGCTTTTCATTTATTCTATAAAACATTTAATATTTATAATCACATAGATGTTCTCAATAAAAAGTTAAAAGGCAAGGAAATGAAAAACTTTCCAAATCTCAAGAAACTTTTAGGGGTAGAAGCTTAGAAGGGCCACAGAAGAGTGGTTCTCAGCATCATGCTCAGGGCCACTTCCCTATCATCACCTCCATTAAGTGTGTAATGTTGAGCTCACACAACACAGCTGTGATAAAGCCTTGCAAAGAGACTGGAACTGCACCAACAGCCAGCTCCTTACAGGTTCCAAACTCATAAGTCTTGAGGCATTTGCACTGGCACACACTCAGCACAGCAATCAAGAAATTTTTGGGCAACACCAATCACATCAGTTAAGCATGTGGTATTATTTCACAAGCTTTTCCACTTCCATCTTCTTCTTCCTCATCCATCTATTTTCCATGCTGAAAAGGCTGTCACCTCCTGAAAATGAACAAACAAACAAAAAAAATCCCCAAAATCCCAACAAAGATGATCTTTTCAATTCCAAACATACCTTTTTTGTAACAGGGGCCTGGAGCTACAGGCTATAGTTAAGATGCAGTTCCATGATGGACTAAGGCAGCAATCAAACTGCTTCCTGGTTTGCTCTCCACCGACTCTAATTAATGCTTCCCACTTGTCCACAGGCTGAAAGGTTTTTATACATTCATTAAGCCATCCACAAGGGTCACCAAGACCTTTGTTTTATGCAGTCACAGCTACACCAGAGCCCATGGTTGGATATGTATTCAGACTAAGACACTAAATAGCAGAATGGGAAAAAATTACTAAAGTGCATTAATTTTACTATAAGACAAACATATTGAGATCATTTCAGGTAAAACAGACCTGACCTCGAGTTTTACTGCAAATAAGTCGTTTAGGTGAATTGTTTTTACTAGAATGGATTCTTTTTCGTAGCTGATATGTGTTAACTACTCAAATTAAATAAAAAAAGAGAGCACTGAAGACCAGCTCTGTGCGACTTCAGCCCCAACACTTAGTTTGTAAATGACCTTGACAAGATGTGAGGGTAAACTCCAGATTTGACACAATGAAACAGAGACAGCAGATGCATGCAAGAGGCTAGAAAAAGGGGCTGCATCATGTAGCAGCTGTAATTTCTAAAGATTAAAAAAAAAAAAATTCACAAACAAACACCTAACGTTAGCATCTTAGGCATAATTGTTGTGTTACTGAAGTAATAGAAAGGCACCTGGTAAATAGTATTCATGCAAAATAAATTAGCATTAAACAAAACAAACTCCAAACAAACAAACCCCACCCATTCCTGCATTTATAGCCTCCCTCTCTTCCTCCAGGGGAAAAGGGGAAAAAAAAGAGTAAGGTTGAATGACAAAGAATTTTTTCAATACTTCAAAAGCGAGTGCATGGAACAAATCCATAACCTTCTGATGTGCTGCTCTCTGTTTTTGGAGCTGTTCACAACACATACTTCCCTTCTGTCCTTCAGTCAGCTGAACTCTTGAACAAAGAGGTTTAATTCAGTGAGAGAGTGGGAGGTATTAGACATAAAGAAGAGACATCTGTCACCTCCTCACTGGCGAGCAAGGCGGCACTGTCAGGAGTGCAGGCAGCAGGAGAAAGATGGCTGAGAATGGTTTGGATATTAAGTTTAAGTCACTGTCATAGCATTCAGAAGTCATCAGTAAAGCCAGATACTAGGGCAGGATTCAGTGCTGCCTTCACACTCTAGCAAGCTGAAAAACCTTGGCAACTGATCACAGAGGAGAGGCCAAATTCCAAAGGCAGCGGGGATGGGTAAGCACAACTGCACCCACTTTACCCAGCAATATTAATCATGTGATGGTAGAGACAAAAAACTCTGGAAATGGTGGAGGAATAAAAAGGAAACTTAAGAGCCTGTGCCTGGGACTCACAGTGGTGAAGGGCTCATGACTAGTTAAGGGGTACAGCAAAGCAACATTTGAAAAATACAGCACGTTTATTCAGAAAAAAGCAACATGTTTTCAGCAAGTTTCAAGCCTTTCTCTGTGGTGATCTCAGTCCTTTCTTGCTGTCTCTTTGTCCACTCGTGCACAGAGCGACTCTTCTGCCAGATCATTAATTATAATGACAGTTTTGACCAAACAGCGCTCACTGCAAAGGCCTTGTGGAAGCTGTGGAAACCCGACATTTACCCGCACGCCTTGCTTACAACGAGCCAGCCCAATTCTGGCCTTTGCTTGCCCACACACGCACTCTTTATAAGACTGGGAGTCCTCCTACAAAACTCTTTCCAAGCCTCCAAGGAATGCTACCACACCCAGCACCATCATCCAAACCACCGCTGCCAGCCCTGAATGACGCCTGTCTTCTGGGAGGAAAAGACCTCACTGACTCTCACCCGTTTAACTCTTTGGGGATTATTTCACACCTCCCACGAAACACTAAATCCAAACTTCAGCGTTTTCTGAAACAGGGAGCCTCTCGGGATCCAGCATCTCCTCCTTGCTGCTGGCCCTACCCGGGCCCTGACCGTGGCAGGAGCGCTGGGCCCCACACCAGGAGCCGGCGGTGTCCCCAGCGGTGTCCCCAGCGGTGT
>VWZT01001046.1:794209-875282 GCA_013397055.1 Pachycephala philippinensis
GGCGCCCGCCGGACCCGGAAAAGGAAAGGGAAGCGAAGGGGCGCGGCGCGGCCGGCGCGGGCGGGCAGCGGCGGTGGTGTGGCTCAGCCCGTCCCGGCGGCGGGAGAGGTAACCTCGGGCGTCTTTTCCTCCTCGTCCTCATCACCCGTCCCCTTCCTTCCCCGGCGGCCTCTCCTGGTGCGGTGTGTGCCGGGTCTGGGCCCCGCCGCAGCCGCGGCGCTCCGGGCAGCGCGGGCGGCCGGGGCCGCCGCCGCCGGTGCAGGGTCGCAGCGGGGGCCGTGGGCGCTGAGCGGCTCCCGCGGGTCACAGCCACAGGGTGGGACAGGTTGGGAGGGAGCGCGGTGGAGCCGCTGCTCCAGCCGCCCTGCTCCAGCCGGGTCATCCCAGAGCACGTGGCACAGGACTGCGTCCGGACGGTTCCTGAATATCTCCAGTGAGGGAGACTTCACACCCTCTCTGGACAGTCTGTTCCAGAGTTCGGTTACCCGCACAGTAAAAGTTCTTCCTCGTATTCCGAGGGCACTCCCTGTGCATCAGTTTCTGCCCGTTGCCTCTTGTCCCGTTGCTGGGCACCGCTGAGAAGAGCCTGCATCAATCCTCTTGGCGCTCCTCCTTCAGATACGTAGGGACACTGACGAGGTCCCCTGGCAGCCGTCTCTTTCCAGCGGCGGTGTGGGGTTTTTCAGGCTGACTGATTAATTTTTGGAAACGGAGGTTCTCCGTGTCTGCCTGGAAAAGGGCTGAGGCAGCATAGCCCTGCGCGCAGTCTCCATTGGAGTTAATTCGCAGCCCTTCTGGAGTATTTTTGGAATGAAACACACAAGCGCTCACGCTTGTGAGCATCTGGTCCACAGCAATGGTGTGCCTGCCTAGTGAAAGGAGCCGTGCGACACTAACGTTAAAACAAAGACAGAACGTGACAGGATAAAAAACCAAATTTTTGTGGAGTGCTGGAAACACTCGCCCAGCTGGTTTGCCAAAACGTCCGGGAAATCCAGTAATGAAAGGTTGGGAATTTCGATTTTTAAGCAGAAACATGTAATTTATACTACTTATTCATTGTTAAGAGAAAAATTACAGGGCTTCTTTTAAGCACAAGAAAACCCTAACCTAGAACTTAGTTGGTGCACCCTTGAGGGCTCTCCTTGTTTAGCCCGCATTGGCAGTGACTCAGGCAGAGCTAAAGAAAGGCAGGGTGGCACCTGGGAAGGTGTTCATGGCCAGTGACCTCACTGTGGTATTCAGCTTCCTCTGTGGCCTGAGGCAACACATCTGGGAGAAGTGCTGAATGCGAAAGAAATTTAAATGTCTCTTGCTGCATTGATACTTTGAGCAGGGCTTGGTTTTGTTTGTTGTGGTGTTTTTTTTGTTTAAGCAAATTATGAATGAGCGTTACAGAGGACGATGTGATCAGTTTTATGCAAACTGTTTAAATTTTCCTCTTTTTCCAGATTATTTTCACTACTGAAAAGGAACTGCAATGGAGAGTATGGTATCAGTTATTTTCCTTGTATCGTTTTCCATACTGCTGTGTGAAAGTTATCACCATGGAGTGGAGACAGCTACTGTTGTGCATACATCAGAGCGAGCTTTTCCAGAAAAGACTGTGGGTGTTAATACTGACTTGGCAGGACTAATACAGAAGTTGCACCTTCAAGAACTTTTTAATCGTTATGGAGAAAACAACTCTCTGTCAATTGATGGGTTTAGAAAACTGCTCCAGAACATAGGTATAGATAAAATGAAAAGGATTAAAATAAGCCACGATCATGATCATGACCACAATCATGACCATCACGACCATGACCATGATCATGATCATCATTCTCATCATAATCACATCTCATTGAGTAAAAGCTCTGAGAAGGCTGCTTGTCCAAACCATGAATCTGATGCCAGCAAAGACCACAGGAGCAGCCACGCGAAGGAGCCTCACAAAGCTGAGAACGTGGAACGCCAGCAGAACTTTGTGCGCAGCAAGAACACGGTTCACGAGATCACGGCGTCCGTCATCACCGCTTCCACAGGCGGCCACGCCGAGTTCCAGAACGTGCAGCCTGGAGAAGTCAAGACGGTTGTTCGTGTGGGTCCGGCTGGCCCTGGTGCTGTTAATGTCACAGGGGGCCGCAATGCCACCTGGCCAAATGCCAGCAAGGCCAACGAATCTCGTGCTTCTCCGAAGGAATTGGAAAGAGGGAGTTACCTCTATTCTAAACTGAAAAAACAAAATACTCAAGAGGTGAGGCCGATTCTGTTGTATTCTCAGGAATCCAGATCCACCAGGAATACTGTCATGCCTTATTTTTTAGGTGCTTATTATTTACCTGGGTGCAAGCTTTGTGGTGTAACAATACCCACAGCCAAACACATGGAAACAGTGTGTACCGGTTTTCCTTGGAACTTAACATTTTGAGGGAATATTGTGTTATGTTCGCAAGCTCAGAGGAAAATTAAGTGTAAATGTACTCTTGGTTTAATACATTTATGATTTATATGTTTAGCTGTTACTAAATATTAAATTGTTACTAAAACTGAAGAACATTTACAATTTTAAACTTGCCTTAAATCAGGAATCTGTCTTGTTTTCCTATTAGTGGGGTGAAAGTAAAAAAATCTAGTTAAGGTACTGTGATTCTTATCAAAGCTGTCTCACACTGTGATAGTGTAGAATCATCCTCCTCTAGCACCTTCCCCCCCCATCTTACAATTGTATGTAGAAAACAGCTCTAAAAAAGATTGTGGCAAAATGTCACGCGTTACTTTACAATAGTAAAAGTTAGCACTGATAAAGAGTATGGTTGTGTAGTAGACATTGTTCTTAAACAGTCAGATACTTTTCCATTAAAGGCCTTAAAAAGCGTGCGGGGTCTTAATGTTTGCAGCCATGCCAGAATTCTGAGTGGGTGGCATGTGATGGTGGGTGCTGAATTCATAAGTTGTTGCTGTGTTCTGTACTGTCGGAGCAGAAGTACTGCTGTTCTTTAAACCCACTGAGACTATGTGTAGGTTGTACAGTGGGGAGCTATTTACTGGCAGAAGTGTATGTACAACATGCTCTGTACAAGACTTTCTGCCATAGTCCCTGCTACAAAAAGGTATTTGACCTTGTTAATGCTTCCTTAGGTGGCCTTTAAAACTGACGGAAAAGTGTTAGGCTTTTTCTATTTATACATCAAAGCATCTGACCCATTTGTGCTGAGAATGAGTAATAATTACACATCATCTACCCGGGCTCCCAAACCAGCTTTCTGGGACAGGATTTGGGTGGAAGTACATTTTTTTCCTGAATGGGTTTGTTTAAAGTTTTTGAGTTGTGTTGATATAGCTGTTTTCATGTGGTGCCGCTGCATTTCAATTAAGATGGGATGTTGCAGTCCTTTTAAGATATATCGTGGTATTTTGGTTCTGGTTAATCTTTAACATGTCTCTTTCCACAGTGCTCCAATGCGTCCAGACTGATGCAGTCGCATGGAATAGGCACTCAAGTAATGTTGACTGCTACAGAATTTAGTTATCTCTGTCCAGCTCTTATTAATCAGATCGATGGCAAGTACTGCATAGTCCATGCTACTAGTGAAAAAGCTGAAACTCCTCCAAAAAGTTACTCTCTGGAAATAGGTAGGCTGGGATTTTTTTGTAACATTGAAGCTTAATTGGAAAATGTTTATGTTGGTTATAAATCCAAGAAACCTATTTCATAGTAATAAGAAGTGTCATTTTCTCTTGGCACTTCACCAAGACTAGAGAGAAATCTTTATGGCATACCTTTTGTTAATATCTGATTAATTGAATGGTCAGGAGTGTGTTTGATAACAGAAGTGTTAAACAAACAAAGCCATGTACAGCTGTTACTTACTGTTGTTACTATTTTTTTTTTTTTTTAACCAGCTTGGATTGGTGGCTTTATATCCATCTCTGTCATCAGTTTTCTTTCCTTACTGGGCGTTATATTGGTACCACTGATGAATCGAGTATTTTTCAAATTTCTTCTGAGTTTTCTTGTGGCGTTGGCTGTGGGGACCTTGAGTGGAGATGCATTCTTACACCTCCTTCCACATGTAAGTGTTAATTACTGTTTCATTCATTATCTCAAAGCAGAGAACTTGACAGCTGTATGTATTAGTGATAAATTCAATCCCTATTAGTTAATACCCATTTGGTGAGTCATTTCTCAACCCTGTTGTGCAGGTTGTTTGATGGAAGGGTTTTCCATTTGGAACGTCTGTATTATTTGTTTCACAGTCCTTAAAAGTGCAAGAACTTCACAGCATTATCCCTCTTTCTATTTCCTGTTCTTAGTCATATGTGCTGCCACATCCCTTTATTGTTCCTTGCATGCAAGAATTTTGCATAAATTTTCTTAGTGGTTTATTGCAGTGCTGCCTCTTTTTTTTCTTTTATTTTTTTTCCCCAGTTTAGTGGACTTTAGAGATAGTGGAAATTGCTCACTGAACGCTTTAAATGTGAAATGGATAATCAACTATTTTTTGTTATGAGCCACTTATGTTGATGGCTTACCCATTGTGATTTTTTTTTTTTACCAGAATCCAGCATTTCTGAAGTCCTGGGGAAAATACTACTTGGTCGATTTTGGAATTGCTGTTATGTAATGGGGACAGTGAAATGGGAATATAAATTTTTACCTTTCTTGATATTTCTTAAACAGACATTCTTCCCCTCCCAAAAGTAACTTGTTCCTGCTTTCAAATAAGATGCATAAAAGTGACTGCAGATTCTGTGGTGGTTTCCCAGTCCTGCCTGTAATCCATCAGGTGGTTCTTTCTCCTTTCAGTTAATTTTGCATTTGCTGTGTGAGGTTGTGTAAATCAAAACGTGTGAATGAGATGTGCAAGAAGTTTTTTTATTTCTGAACATACTAGTATCTAGCAAGGAGGGGAAAAATGTCAGAATTTCTTTACAGAAGGAAATTACAGCCAACTTCGGTGCAAAAAAAGTTGTTTGACATCTATGAGTTTTCTTAGATGGGAAACTAACTGGTGTGCTGGCTGTGACCACTGCTTGAAATGTGGTTTTCTTGACGGTGTCAGGAGTTTGTGTGGGGGCAGCTGTACACCTTGGATTAAGCAGTGTCCATGCAGTTTCAGTGCGGGGTCAGTGCCAGGCCTGTTCTCAGGCCTTGCAACGTTTCTTCCTATCAACAAATTTGCAATCAATTGATTTCTTTGTAATTGTTTCAGTCTGTAAGCAGAGCCTTTGCCCCGTGAAAATTGTCAAGTCTTGACTCCAGACATGAGGAAAATTATGTGAAGAATACTTTCTGTGTTTCTAATGTTACAGTTCTTTTGAATATAATGACTCTCCCGTTTTGGTTCTCCCCTTAGTCTCATGGAAACCATCACCATCACCAGGAGAACCCTCTCATTGATCAAAAAGGCTCTATGTACAGACACCTTATTCTTCCAACTACAGAGGAGACCGCTTGCCTGGATTCTACATGGAAAGGACTTACAGCACTTGGAGGCTTGTACCTCATGTTTCTAGTGGAGCATTTGATCACTCTAATAAAGCAATTTAAAGACAAGAAGAAAAAGGTAGGGAGAGTATTACTTTAAAGCTCTATTGTATTGCATGCTCATTTCTGAAAACACTTTATTAAAAAACTTTTCATTAATACAATATCTTTCGATTTAATAGCAATGGCTGACTGGATTAGTGTTAGAATTTCATTTTGATTGAGGACACATACACTTCTAAAATATGTGATAACTTTTTTGTGTGGTCCTTTTATTAAGGGCTCTTAGCTATTTCCATAACCAGGCAATATAGTACAGGCTTCGACATTGCAGTGAATTGTTTAATAAGCAAATGTCCAGTTACATCTTTAGTTTCAGAGTGATTTATGATTTAAGAACTCAGTTCATTACTGACTTCCTTCTGACATCTTGAGACAATTATAACTATCTGAACTGGTTTTATTACTATTTTAATTCAAATTCTGGATACAATAAGATTGCATTTTACAGTTATTATACTGCTCTTGAGGAGGGCACTTGTGCAGACAGATAAGGGTTGGCAGTAAGTGCTTACATAAATAAGCATCCAAGTATGCTGTAGATAGTGACTTCATGGAGTAGCATTCCATGTGGAAATGCAGTCTGTCAAGCCCCTTGCTGCTTTCCCTTCTCTCCCCCAAAAAGAGCAATGCAGCTCTCAGATTATTATGCTGGGTTTTATGTGTAAGGTAAATAACTGAATTTTGCAGGTCATAAGTGTTGGTAACTTGCCAGTTACTGGTAACAGTTCTTTAAAGACCAGTATAGCCAGGAATAAAGAATGATATCAAAGTTGACCCAGTAAGAAAGATGAAGCAGAAGCTGGTGATATAATAGAATCCTAGAGTGGTTTGATTGGAAGATATCTTAAAGGTCATCTGGTTCCAACCAATCCTAAGCTTTGCTTGAAGAAAGTAATACTAATTACTTAGTTTAAAACCAGCTAATTGCTTAGGCTGCCTCAAAGACTGATAATATCTGTTTAGTTTTCTTGTTAAATTGGTCATTAAGGCAGTAGTCACAGAGCAGATGTCATGAAAGCTCTTTGATCATGGGAGGTTGTGTTGGTGTGGTTTATACGGAAGCTAAACTAACTGTGAGCCTTCCCTATCGCTAGTTAAATTTGTTTGACAGGAAAGAACATGAAGAGTTTCAAGCAAAGCGAGAATTCTGTATCCTCACAGCCACAAGGAATGGATTTCCTGTTAGACTAATTATGCCCTCCTAGATACTGAGTCACTGATCATAAATTGTTGTGATACAGACTTTAGTGAGCAAGGAGTAGAGATTTTGCTTGGTTTTCCTTCTGTATCTTATAAAATAATACTATATTGACATTATAATAGAAAAGAATTAACAGAGTAAGTTACTCAGCATTTGATGTGTTTCGCTTCTCAGAGGTAAACTGGCTTATTTCTTGTGAAAAATGTCAGGCATTTTTGTGTGTGGGTTTGTTTTTGGTGATTTTGTTTTGTTTTGTTTTTTCTTCCCTCCTATGGAGCCTGAGGAACCTTTGTTGTCTTACTTTACTTAGCTCAGTTTCTAATATTCCTCTTCTACCCTCTTTGCATGGTTTCTGTGTTGACCTCTTTCTGTGCAGGCTGCATAAATGTTGTGAATTTAGTGTTACTCATGTATATCCTGAAAGATAAGTAAAATATTCATAACTGCAGTATTTTCTTTTGGAATAAGAAAAAAAGTGAAGATGATGGAGAAAGTAAGAAGTTTTCAGCGAATGAAGAAAAGTTGGATACGGATGATCGTAAGTCTCATTAATATCACTCAGTTATTTTGTGGCAGCAGTGTTTAAAAAACACCTGATTGATGGCAGCTCATAGATGTGCTTCTTACTGTAGGTTGGATCACTGCCTATCTGAATTGTTTTCAAAATAGAACCTGTCTGTGTGCTGATATGTAGAACACTAGTTCTGTTTGCTGCTTTCCTTTAAAAAGGATTCACAGTTTTGGAACCTTAAGCCTTTTAAGTCTGGGTTTAGCAGCAGAAGTTGAAGTCATTCTGTGAAGGCTGCAATACAGCTGTACCTACTGACTTCCACACTTCTCTTTATACTGCTAGATGTTATGTGCATGGCTCATTATTTAGATTTCTGGGTATCTTAAGTCTGGGTTTTGTTAGTTTGATTGATTATTTATTTATAAGGGTAATAATATAAAATTCTAGACAATACTTGAAGTTCAGCATTCAGAGTGCAAAAATGACCACGTGTCCCCAAGATCATGCTTTAAGCCAAAACTGACTGGCTAGTTACTTGTTAGCTCTTGTTGCTAAGAGATGCTCAGTTTATCAGAGTAATTTTATAACTAATGAAATACTTGTCTGTAATGTACCAAAAAAAAGAATTTTATTTATTCATTTAATTGCAGGAGAAGAATTTATTAAGTTTCAAAAATTAGTTAAAATAACCAACTATGCTGTGCCAGCAATGTTTATATGAGGGTATTTCATGGTCTGTATTGATGGGGTTTTTTTTAGTGTTTATTTTCCAGGTGTTGAACTCAAGTGCCTGTATTTATTTTGAAATATAGGAGTTTCCAAAATTATCTATAACATAATCTTCTTCGGTATCCTTTTTCTTCAGCCCCGAGATAAGTAAATGGCAAATGCTTTTCAGATAGTCGGTTTTTCTGAAGCAACTGAACTAACAGTCTTCATGCTGTGAAGCTGGGACTTGGAGCCTTTTGCTGTTGTGTTTAAATTGCAGTGGGTCTTAGATTAAAAGATTTTTTGCCTTTTAGGAAGCATTTGTGGCCATAATGTAAGGGCTGCTTCAGCAGCAGGGGACAAACTAAAAGTTTTCCTTATTTTGATCTATTGGGAAGTATCTCTGAAATCTGAATAAGTTGTGGAAACCCTTCAAAAAAATCTTCTGGTGCAAGAAGTTGGATTATAAGTCTCAACTTCTAAACTTCTTTACTGCTTCACATATTCAAACTGTTTATTGTATCTTTACTTCCTAGGTGATTTTTAAAATGTGTAACATTATACTCTGGGTTTTTGTAACAGGGCCTGAGGGCTATCTAGGGACAGACTCTCAAGACCCATCAACCTTCATTTCTCAGCAGCCAACTATACAAGAGGAAGAAGAAGTGATGATAGCTCATTCTCATCAAGAGGAGGTTGACAATGAATATGTGTCCAGGGGCTGTAGAAACAAATGCCATTCTCACTTACACGATACTCTAGGACAGACAGATCATCTTAGTCACCATCACCATGACTACCATCACATTCTGCATCACCATCATCATCAGAACCATCATCCCCACAGTCACAGTCAGCGCTACTCACGCGAAGAACTGAAGGACGCAGGGATTGCAACTCTGGCGTGGATGGTGATCATGGGAGATGGGCTACACAATTTCAGTGATGGACTAGCAATTGGTAAGTGCTAACTTGGACGCTGCAGCTTTCCTGGCTGTGAAGGCAGTGAAGTCTTCTAGCTGTCTCTTACCTCTGTTAGGGATGTAGCTAATTAGCAGAGGATCTTTGAAGCCTAAACTTTCTCCTGAGAGCATCACCTTAATGAGTAAGAAAAATCTGCATCTTAATGACCTGGAGGTCAGTGATAAATGAAACGGAAAATATGTGTTTGCAGCTGTGTTTCTTTAGAAGATCTGTAAATTTGGCTTCATTTCCTACTTTTGAAGAGTTAAAGCTACCCTTCTTCAAAACTAAAGCTAGGCTTATAAAAAATATTTAAGATTGGCTTTGTACTTCAGTGCCTGCAAGTGCTCAGCAATTTTTTAAAGTTTAATTATTTTTATGACAAGCTTGTATTTTTTGTCACATACAAAGTAACTGTGGTTTTGTTCACTTCAATCAGGCCACTGGTATCATTGGCTTCTTTAGTTCTTTTTCATCTTCTCTTGTTATGCAGCAAGGTCAGGTTCTATACTTGGCATGCCTGCCTGCCTGCCTGCCTGTACTGGGCCCTGGTTTCAATCTGTTTTGGCCTGAAAATTTTATTTTCTGAAAGAGTGGTCATACTCTTTCAGAGTATACTCAAAACCTTATTCCTAAAGCTGAGCAATAGTCCATTTTTTAAAAATTTGGACAGGTATAAACAGTTACTTTACTTGTAAATGAGACATTTATCTTCTTGTTCCTGTTTAGTTCATGCCCCTATTTTTCCCTTAATGAGTGTAGTTGCTCAGTCTTTTTCGATAATGCTTCAGTGGAAATATTTCTTGATCCCAAAAGTAGTAGATTGACTATTTTGTTTTGGACTTCTGTCTGGGAGGTCAGGTTTGGGAACTCTCTCATGTTTTTGCTAGAAGGAGAACAAGACTACAGGGATTTTGAATTTAAAAGGTTAAAGTAAGTTACAGAAAGTGAAGTCAAATCAATAATCTTCAGTACTTATGCTAATCTTTCCTGATCTTGACTATTCTATTTAAGACTAATCTTTACAGGTATTGGATTCATTTCCAGGTTGTTTAGCATACTGGAGGCAGTTCAGCAGTATGAGTCTTACTCTGAATTTTATTGTAGGAAAAAGTTCGTTCTTGTTTGAAGAGGAAACCCGATAATAACTATTTTCTCACAGCAATATTTGCAGTTGTTCAGATTCAGTCAATTTGAAGTATAATGTGAAAAGAGACTTTCTGATTTAATCGCATTTTTGATGAAAGTTGAAGCATGAAATGTAAATTTTTGAGCAGATCAGTAGTAAAAATGTGTTAGAAGGAAGATTTGCATACAAATGACACACAGAATCAATTACCTCTTGGCATTAGGGAGATTTGGGAAGGAGCTATGACTTTATAGTTATGAAGGGAAAAGTATGAGAAAGGTTAATAAAGGCTTATTGAACAAGTGAGAGCAATAGCTTTCAGAAGTCCTGCTGTGTAGCTTGTTCAGGCTAATGGAAATATGGGTTTCTTTCAGTTCTGTATGTGCTTAAAAGTATTATGGAAAAACATCAATTTGATGGTGTTGTGAAAATGCCAGTATTACTTGTGTAGTACTTCATCTGTATTTTAAAGAAGATGTGAAGCTTCTGTAAAGATAGCTTTAGCCAGCATAACCCTTCATTTAAGTTCATTCACTTGATTCGTGTGATTTGTTATTCTTAAGTTCCATCAGTTATTTTTTTCCTCAAATATGTTGTGCTAATTATGTAGGAACAAAATTTAAAAGTGCTTATTTTTTTATTAAGGCGTGGAACAGTTGCATCTGACTCATTTTTGCAAAAGGATCATCTGTGATTTGAACTTTTATGTGTAATTACAACTAAATTAGTAAAATGCAGAACACTATTTTTACACTAGTCTTGCATACATATTTTTTTCTTTAGCTTTTGAGAGAAATCATGTCTTAAAAGTATATTTTAAGATACCAGTGATGCTATTAAATCAGCGTCTTGAAAGGAGATAATGCCAGAATCATTAATTTCGTCTTCAGTTTGTTAACATTTCAGGACTTCTTTCTAGCAGTGAAAAACTAAAAATAGATATTCTTGATATTTAAGCTTATACTTTGATTACTTCTTACTTTTCCTCTTTGAATTTCATAAGAATTAAGTTTGCCATGGTCTTGTCTAAAGCTCTAGTGCTTGGTGTGTCGCCTCAGCCCTTACTTTCTCCCCGCTTTCCCCCAAATTTGCTGTTGGTGCCATCTGTTTTACTCAGATCAGTAATGAAGATACTGACGAAAATGGTTTGCAGTTTTTGTCCTGGTGAGCTCTTACTTGTTACTTACCAGCCACCAGGCCGTGTTAGCCCAGCAGTCCAGTCAGTGTGCAAGCCCATATTTCCTCTTTGCCCAGATGAGACTGATGTGGGAGATAGTGTCAGAAATCCTACTGAAGTTAATCCTACTATAGTTCTGTTACATTCACCATCTCTATGGTCAATTGTCTCCAAACTGGATGTAGCTTTTGGAGAGGGATTTTAAGAGGATACTCAACATGATCGTTTCAGGAACTGAGCACTGACTGCTCCTGAGTCCTGTTCTTTGCCTTTGTTAAAGATGGGAATAATGTTATTCTTTTCCCAGAGTTCCACTGGGGCCTTCTATAGCCATGGTTTTCCACACATGATCAACAGCAGCTTTTTAGTCACGCTAGTAACTGTCAGTACCCTTAGGTGAGTCCCATCCTGGGATGCACCTGAGCATTTCCATTTTGTTCTGCATTTCTCTGAACTGTTGCTTCTGTGGTTTGCTGTCTCTTTCTTTCTGGAATGGAGCTGGGACCTGGCTTTGTTGACAAAGACTGAGATGAAGGCTGTGCTGGTGCTTTGCCTCTTGTTATGTCTACTGCTTATTTCCCTTCCTCATCTATCAACAGACCCAAATTTTTCATGAATTCTGTTTCTCATCTAACACTCTTGTAGAACTGTGTCTTGTTATCCTTTGTGTCTTGTTAGTCCTAGATCTAACTGGGCTTTGGTCTTCCTCCCTTTTGTTCCACTGCTTTTAACTTCCTTGTTGCCAGTTTTTGTTCCTATTTCTTGTATGCTTCCTTTTTGAATCCTGTTTTTTTGGGACACATTGCTTAGCTGGGCCCGTCTTCTGCGAGTGTTCCCGCACAAACAGGCTTGTTTGTTTGTGCATCTCTGTGCTTTACAAACTGGCCACCCCTTCTGGGCACATTATCCCTTTTGACTGATTCCCAGGGTATTCTACATTGCAATTCCTTACACAAGTCAAAGTCTGCTTCGTTAAAGCCTGGAGTCCTAATTTTGCTTCTTCCTCTTCCAGCCTCCTCCTGTGTCCTGAACTCAGTTACCTCATGCTCACAAGATGGCATTTTTTGCTGTACTTGCCATCAGTTTTTCCTTGTTTTTGAGCAGCAGGTCAATTATAATGCTAATCCTGGCTGGCTTTTATGTCGTTTATAGTGGGAAACCATTACCAATACAATTAAGAAACATCCTGGCTTGTGTGCCCTGTACTGTTACCTCCACAACTGAACACTCTTGTGTGAATGGTGATGTCCTGTGTTCATAAGTAGGCTTATCCACCACCTTTTCTTGGTTAGATTATTTGTACACTTACTCCTAGTGTTATTTTGATCTTGGCCAAGAGGCTAAATAGGCACATGGAACTGCAGTTCAAACATTTGTACTGGAGCTCCCTGTGGTCAAGGAACCCCTTTATGTAGGTAGGCAAAAAAAAATCCCCACAGTCAATTATATTTTCTCTTTGTAGGCAGTTGGTATCTATCCATGATGGGCCAGAGAAGCTTTGGTGGTTTCTCCACAGAGTCATTCAGGCAGGCTCTAGGCAACCAATGGACTTCCCTGGGCAATAGGTCAGCAGGTCTGTCTCTGTCCTGCACAGAAGGGCATCTCCTATCTGTAAAAAAAACTTTTCTTTCTTTTTGTGCTGCTGGCCCTAATCTGATGTACTGAACTGCTGGGCAAGGCAGGACTCATTTATCCTCTCACTGCTGCCAGCGTCATGACCATGTTCTTCAGATCAGTAGCTCCAAGTGGGGGCAGAAGGTTCTTCCTGTTGCCAGACTTCACTTTTTCCAAATGTTACCCATCTGAGAGTTCATGTTGCCTGTTCCAGTGCTGCTTTGGTTCTGCCTTCCTTGTTAATCTGAGAGGCTTGGGCTCTTGCCTCTGTACAACCTCTCCTGGAGACCCTCTTGGTCCCGTTTGTTATCACTCATCCAAAGATGCCTGCTCAGCACTTCCTGCATCCTCTTGCGTGGATGCCACAGCACACATCCCAGCCGTGATGTTGCTGCTGTTGTCATCACTTCAGGGAGGAGCATCAGTCATTTTCTTGCACGTTAAGACCTGGATAGCAGTGTCTCCCTCAAGAGTTAGGTCAGCATGTAGAGTTTCCCCAGTGAAAAGAAGGGATTGTTTCCAGTGGAGTCATTGCCATTGTAGTGCTTCCTGTGGGAGCAGTACTTCTAGGTCCCTGTGTGCTAGGCACTGTGACATGGCCTCGTGCCTCTTTGACTGCTTGTTGGCAGCACCTTGTTTGCTGGCAGGCTCCTGGTAGCAGCTGAAGAGGAAGCTGGATGTGGCTCTGCACCCTTGGAGAGGCTCTCCATGCAGCTGAGGACCTGAGTGCTGTGTGTGAGCTGTGGTTCAGCTGTGCAGCCCTGCGATGTGCTGCGTCCTCCTGAGCTGCTGCCAAACAAGAAAAATGGCAAGCAACAGGAGGAGCAGAGAAGACAAGAAAGATGAGGACTGTTGGACTAGTTTAAGGGGTTTTTGTGGGTTTGGTTTTTTGGTTTTTTTTCTTCCACTTAAAGTGTGGTAGTTACTTGAAAGCAGGCTGCCTAGAAGTCGGTCTGTCACTGTTGATTTCATAGCCTCTCTTATTGTTGGCTTGACTTTCCTTTCTTAAAGTGTCTGAATCTCACGTGCAGTTGAGCTGCTTTCTTCCCTTTGTATCTTTAAAAAAATAGTATTTTCTGACAGTGTTTCCATTTATTGCATTTTTGGGAAGGGTTGTGTTGTTGGAATGTATTTGGCTTTGTTCAGAAATAATATTGTGAGATGTGGTTTCTTTAATAGTAGGATTCTTAAGTTTCAAAATTCTTCTTCAGAATCACAAAAAACTGTTCAGTTAAAGTGTAAATGCTTCCACAAAAAAATGTTGAGTGAAATATATGTCCTGATATGACAATACTTTTACACAAAGCATTTTACAACAATGCTTTTACACTTGATGTCTGAATATGCAGTAATGTTTTGTTTGCTTTTTTTCCCTGTCTCTTCATAGGAGCAGCCTTTACTGAAGGGTTATCTAGTGGTTTAAGCACTTCTGTGGCTGTGTTTTGCCATGAATTACCTCATGAGCTAGGTAAGAACCCAGCATTTCCATATGCTGCATGTGTATGTACTTACAGGTGCATGTGGGAGAACAAAATTTGATCAGAAAACTTCGTCTTTCTCAGGTTGTCTATTCAAGGATACTTCTAATTTATTTAAAGACTGTTTAACCATTTCTTATTTGAATTAATCTTTTAAAAATCTAAATATTTCAGCTACTTTGTTTAAAACTGTCTCTTGTAGTTACTTACACCTTTTTCTGTCTCCTTTAGTTGTAGTTTTTATTCTCCTTGTATATAACACAAGTTGTGAATTACAGGAGAATACATGACAGAATTTGCTTTTCTCACATCTCCCCTTAATTTTATTCTTGTGCTTGTGCTGCTAAAAAGAAGGTCACGATTAGTCAAAGTACTTTCTGCATAACATTTGCTGCTTTTTCATTAAGTCTTGCAAAGAACTGCTGTAGCTCTAAATTAAACTTGAAACTACTTAGAAATCTTTCTGGAAACAGTTTGTCTTTCAAGCTCAAGTGATTTAAATTCGTGTGCAGTCCCATGAGACATTATTGTCGTGTCTTACAATATGAGTTCAGTATTTGGCCCTTTTGAAGGGCAGCTGGTGAGAACAGGATGGATCTGCTTAGTTGAACTCGAGACGAAGCTGATCTTTCCAGTTGTCACATCATTTTGGATGTGCAACTGGTGTTTATTTCTTAGCTGTCATGGTCACAGTCATACTTGGTGTATAGAATGAAGAAAGAGCAGTTTGCTTTCACTTTTTTCAAGGTTTAATTCCCCAGAGAGAAGAACATTCAGTTTCATTTAATGGAGCTTGTAAACCAGTATGCGTAAACATTGAACTCTCTCTGTATAAACAGTTTGGTATATTTGTACAGTAATGTTATACAGAAATACGTTATTGTGGAGAAAACATACCTGATTTTATGGGTTGGGGGGAACTGGGTCTTGTTCATATTAATCATGGAACTTGTTTTAATTACACGTACTGAATGTTGTTAGTTCAAATATAAGAAGTAAATTTACGTTATGAATCTAAAAATTTTAGATTCAGCTGTTCTGTTGGTTTTAGAAATAAGAAAAATCTTCTAAAATTTAAATCATACTTTTTTAATCAGAACAGAAAACTTGATAGGAAATACCTTCTTTAACAGAGGACATGAAGTGGCATAGGAATATTGAACCAGATGGGACTAGCTGAGGTTAGCTGGGATTAAAATTGTATCATTGTTGTTAATGCTAAGCAATGTTTGTAATATACTAGTTCATCTTAATTGCAGTAGCTTGTAGGAAAAGCTTTTGTAACAAATTATTCAACTCAGCTTTGAAGATCACTTTTGTTTACTTTAACTGGAGATAACTTAGAATCTATTTTATTTTCAAATAAAAAGTTTATATTACTCTGGTTTACAAAAAAATATGTTCTGAATTACAGAAAACCTATTTCTGGTTGGTGGTCTATCATTCCTTCAAGTGAAAATAAGACATTAAGGATGATTTACAGAAATTAATAAAGAAAGTATTTTAAATTTATAAAACGCATTAAAAGTACAAAGAGCAGTTACAGGATAGTAAATTGAATATGCAATTAAGTGGGAATATTTTATTTTAGAAACACTCATGCATATCAGGTACTGCAACATTTTACAGTGGGGGTTTAAATTCGAACTACTTGAGGATATGAAGCCCTTAGAGACCATACAAAGGAGGGGTACGAAAATGGTGAAGGGCCTTGAGGGGAAGCTGTGTGCGGAGTGGCTGAGGTCACTTGGTCTGTTCAGCCTGGAGAAGAGGAGGCTGAGGGGAGACCTCGTTGCAGTGTACAGCTTCCTTGTGAGGGGAACAGGAGGGGCAGGCGCTGATCTCTTCTGTCCTGTGACCTGTGACAGGACCCAAGGGAATGGCCTGAAGTTGTATCAGGGGAGGATATAAGGTTCTTCACCCTGAGGATGTTTGGGCACTGGAACAGGCTCCCCAGGGAAGTGGTCACAGCACCAAGCCTGAGAGTTCAAGGAGTGTTTGGACAATGCTCTCGGGCACATGGTGTGACTCTTGGAGATGGTCCTGTGCAGGGCCAGGAGTTGGACTTGATCCTTGTGGGTCCCTTCCAAGTCAGGATGTTCCGTGATTCAGCAAAAAGCTGCTTCTTTCAAAATTGCTAAGACTTTAAGGTTATAAACTTTAGAGTATTTGCTGTTGTGTTGTTGTTCATGTGCACCCTTTAATTTTTGATCCCTCAGTGATTTCTGATTTTATGAAGGAAAAAAAATAAGGCAAACGAAAACATAAAAATAGCTTAGTAATTTTGTAAGTAAGAGAACTTTAAGTGAGGAAACTGCAACACTTACCCGAGAATGAAAACTTTGGGTTTTTTTTTTTTTTTTTTGTGTTTTAGGAGATTTTGCTGTACTTCTCAAAGCTGGTATGACTGTCAAGCAAGCTGTGCTTTATAATGCCCTGTCAGCTATGCTGGCCTATCTTGGAATGGCCACTGGGATTCTTATTGGTCATTATGCAGAAAATGTTTCAATGTGGATATTTGCACTTACTGCTGGCTTGTTCATGTACGTGGCTCTTGTGGATATGGTAAGTGACTACACCTATTTGAATTTTGTTTAACACAGAATTAATTCTTTGCAGTAACTGTTAATTTTAAAGGCATTTAACACTTCTGTGTTTGTTTAGGTACCTGAAATGCTCCACAATGATGCCAGTGACCATGGATGTAGCCGGTGGGGATACTTCCTGTTACAGAATGCTGGGATTCTCCTGGGTTTTGGGATAATGCTGCTTATCTCAATATTTGAACATAAGATTGTATTCAGCATAAACCTGTAATCCTGGTTGCCAGGAAGACAGCTTGGTGTTAAATTATAAGTGGTAGGGGTTTTTTTGTATGAATTTCCTTGTTGGAAAGGTACGTTTGATATAGACTAGATATTTTTATTGGTGTGCTTTGTTGTTGTGTACTTCCCTCCCTTCTTGCCTGATAGAAAGGAACACTGTAAAGTTTGGGGTTTATTGGGTTTTTTGTTTGGTTTTTTTTTTTTTTTTTTTTTGGTTGTGTTTTTTTTACTTGGGATTTAGCATTGCTTATGGTACTGTGGAAAGTGGTACTTAGTAAAACATGGCTAAAGTGCCAAATCTTTATTGTTTGTATTGTCTGTATTGTTTGGGGGGTTAGGTTGTTTTTTTACTGAATTTATTTACTGTATGTAATTATATGTCATGTTTTTTACTTCAGTGGTTTTGTTGATTTAAAGAGGTAAAACAAGAGTGGTTTTCATTTTAGCACAATTAAAATCAGTGGATACAAAGCACAGTGAACAAAGTAAAACAAGAACAAGACATGTAATGGGCAACGTGTTTATTGGTAAAAACTCATCTCTTCTGCATCCACCTGATTTATAGGGAAAGGCAGATGAGTCCACTCCATCCTTTGTGGTGGTGCTGGTTTCTCTCAGTAGGTTGTGGATTCCTGTGTCTTATTCCAGTTGGTTTCTACTCCAAACAGCTTAATGTGAAACCATGTTCTAAGTGTTTACATCCAATGTTTTACTTGTTTCATCCCTTCTGATATGAGTTGCTCTTCACTGATTTCTCAAATCAGCAACAAAAGTCCAGCTCTTAAATTGCAAAAGCTTTAAGATATGTGAATTCCATCAAAAAGACTTTAAAAGCAGTGCTGTAACCCACTTACACTGCCTGAAGTGACAAAGATGTATTAAAGCCTGTTTGATACCAAGGGGCGGAGTGCTACAGGCTGAGATAAACAGTCATTTCCTACAACAGCTTCCTGAAGTAAGGTGTTGATTTGCTTTGGGAAAATGAGCTGAGTGGGAGAGCTGCCTACTAGTTCAGTGTGATTGCACACAAACCTGTGCTATATTCTTTGCAAGAACTAAAGCTGAGAAATCCAAACCAGCAAAATTCCGTTGGTAGCATATGTAGGGAAGCAGTGAGTTAAGGAAAATAAGTGTATACTTAAGTATGTAGTTTGAGCCTGCAGTCTTAATATGTTTGAGTACCCTGAACGTAACTGAAGGAAGAAGGTTGAAAAAACCAATAGCAAAATAAATAAATTCTGCATTTGCAGGGAAGGTGAACATGTAAAAGTTGTTTAATGATGAATAAATAACAGAATTATGCTATCTTACTAGCTAGCTTTAAAAATTCCAGAAATAAAACAATTAGAACCTGTTTCTGATCCACTGCTTCAAATCATCAGCTGAATAAAAAGCTTGAACAACAGCGAAATGTTTGATAATACTGTGTATGACAGGTTAAGACAGTTTGTGGGTCTGTCATACAGTGGAACCCAGGAACCATTCTGTCTCCTCAGAAAGAGATGTTTTCAATTAATTGAGAGATTTGGGGTTTTTTTAGGAGTTGAGAAATGGGTGCCACAGGAGTTTTTGCAGCCAGTGGAATATTAGCTCCTCCTCCTCCTTCAGCCTTTCCTGAGGTTAGCAAGCTTGGTATTTACTCTTCTGCTCACAGTGATGAAATCCTGTTCTGCACCTCCTTTGAAGCCAGGGGTTGAGAAAGGTGTACTTCCTTCAGTTCTCCTAATGCATCCCTGTGTCCTAGCAGGCTTTGTAGGGCTTGGGCGTGGTGTTTACCTGTGCTGTGGGAAAACACTGTAAATGCAGTGCACTTCAGCCCGTGGGGCTTCCACCTTCTGCTACAGTAATTGGGCATCTCTGTAGTCCTGGGGGATTTTGGGGTTAGGTTAGGGTTAGGGTTGGGGTAAGGGTTAGGGTTAAGTTAGGGTTAGGGTAACCCCAACCCTAACTGATTTAACTATGAAAAATTAATTGCCTTTAGAGCATAATTAATTGCCTTTAGAGCATGCGGGCAGAAATGTCTCTATCCTGTACCCAAGCATATTCCACCCATTCAGTGCTCTTCAATCATTGATGGAGAAATGTCTATGGCAGGCAGCTATCCAAACTAGTAACTGAGAAGACTATAGACTGAAATGTGCTGTAGTTTTGTATCAGCAGGATGACAAAAGGTTGGATTTTTTTTGTTTTGAATTGGTTGGTTTGGTTTGTTGTTTTTCTGTGTCAGCCTTATAAAGTAGAATCAGCATCTGTTGCAATGTGCTTGTGTTGGAAATACTCATGGTTTGGCAAACAGGTGGGGCAGAGCCTCTAAGCAGCCCTTTATTTTTATGCGTATATTTTTCTGCAGCAGTTTTTAATGGGCCTGGCTACTCTGGATAATAAATGGAAGTGTCTGCTTTGTGTATGTGTCTGTAGCTTAATAGCAGTACAGATCTTAATTTTATATGCTGTTACAGCTGTCTTTAGTGCCTGTGCTAGATGCAGGTAAATGGAATAGGCAAACAATGCTGGAATCAATTTTGTTTGGGTTTTTTTTTTTTTTTTGGTAACATATTCTTCTAGTGGTTTGGGCCTGTATTTGTACAGAAAAGGTGTCACGTGTAGTTACTCTGTGCAGCAGGAGTCAGAGCAAAGGTGTGGAGGTTCTCAAGTTCTCACCTGCCTGGCTGGTGGGGATCAGATGCTGGTACGGTTTCTCTGCATCCTTTGTGCCTAAATGTGATGCCACGTGTGTTGTGGGAATGCAGCTCATTTATGCCTATATAAAACATAGCCCAGGCTGAAACGGAATTCAGAAGGCTGAAATGGAATTCACAGAGGCTCTCCTACTGCCTCTAATGAGACACCAGTGCAATTAAAATCTCTGCGGAAAAACGGGGTCGTTCTGTTTTCCACGGGCAGGAATCAAAAAGATATTTTAATGAGATGTGGGTTGGGTTTTTTTTAAATATAAAGTACGTTTTTGGTGTGTACTTAGATGGTCACTGTAGCTGTTACTGTATTGCTGTGTGCTAGAGGAAATAAACCACTGAATCAAATCGCAGGCGTTTGAGCGTTTTTTCTCAGTGGTGGAGATACGGCGAAAGATGTTACAGCTTTCGTTTACCTTCTCGAGGGAGAAAAAAAAAGGTAATACTGTATATCCTTAGGGTTTCCCGTGTCGGGGCGGGGCGAGGGCCGGGCCGGGGCCGCCCCCTCAGGGCCGCCCTGCCACCGTCATCGNGCGGCGGCGGGGCCCTGACTGCTCTTTGTGCCTTTCTTGCAGACGTGAAGGGGCGGCCGTGCGAGGACTTCTGCGTGCTGCAGCACTCCAACAGGCGAGTGGCCGGCGGGGGTCTGGGTCCGCCTCTGCCCGCAGGGCGCCGGTGGCTGCAGCAGCCGGGACATGGACAGGGTGTCCCAGGCGAGCCTGCGTTGTCCGGGAAGGTGGGAGGATGGGACAGCGACAAATCATCCTCCCCGTCCTTTAATTATTGCTCCAGTGAGAAGCAGCGGGGCTTGGACTCTTCCCCCCCGACACCTTCCCTCACCCCCCGTAGTGCTCAGCAGTGCCCGTGGTGCTGCCCTCGCTCCCTGCATCCTCGCCTGCTGAAAGGGCCACATGCACCCTCCCTGGGGGTGTTTAGGGAAAGACTGGACGTGGTGCTCAGTGTCATGATCTGGTTGACACGGCGATGTTCGGTCATAGGCTAGACTAATCTCAGAGGTCTTTCTGTGATCATCAGTAGAAGAGCAACGTTCCAAAAGGCTTTTCCCTAATGACATTTTGAAGGAGTCTGCTTAACTTGACTTCTGACTCCTTCAGTTTGAACGAGCATTCATCTTTTTCTCGATAAAATGTAATTGCTTTTCCTTGCACATTTTTGCACTAATGGATGGTGAAGGCCAGATAGGAAAGTGTCTTGCTTTTGCTTGGATATATCCATTTATTTGGAGTAAATCAACCTGTACCTGATGTGGAGTCTCATTCCATACCTTACCTCCCCCTCCTGCTGCCTGTTAGGGCATTGGGAGCATTTCTGGGGTGTTTAGTCCCAGAGGGAAGAACAGAACCTAACTACTGTCTGCACAAAAACTGGCAGGGCCAGCGGCTCATATGTTGAGGGAAGGTGAGGCAGCATTTGTGTTCCCAGTGAGTTGCCTGCTCTAAGAATTCAGCGTGAAAGGAAGGGCATGCTTGGCACAGGGCAGAACCATCACCTTGCTGCAGCCTTGGGAGCTGGAGCTTCTCTGTGGCTGTCTCCTGCAGTTCTTACTCATTCTTTCAAAAGGGAAACCAGAGTACCTTTAAAGTAACAGGTGTGACAGTAACAGCAGGAAAGGACACCCTTGCATTTGTACTGAATACTAAATATGAGGTTACTGATCTCAGATGTCTGATACAAACAATAGTTTAAATCCTGTTAGTCTGTTCAAATGTCTATGAAGACTGTTTTGCTACTTTGAATTCTGAAATATCAGGACCCTTGGGTTCCACAGCAGCTTAGCCAGATGTTCCATGAAGTATTTTACCATTATTATGTATGGGGCTGTGGCTCAGTTTGCTGTTTCTAGGCAGTGTAAAGTTGTCTCTTGATTTTTTGTTTTGCCGGGTCTCAGCTCCATCAGCTGACAACTCAAACAGATAATTTGTCATCTTCCCCTTAGAAGGAGGCTAGGGTGAAGGGAGGTAGCTTTGCTACTAGGACATGCTGGATGCATTCATCAGGATCGAGCTCCCTCTTGTGGGAGCTGCGCAGCCAGAACTCCCCAGGAGGAGTGTGGGGAGATGGATACAGCATCCACAGGAGAGATTTGGTTCTGTGCCCTGGTTTTCTTTGCAGTCACGGCTCTGTTAATTCTGATCGTTGCTGTAGGTTTTATGCTCTCAAACAGAATAGATTCCTTTCTCTTCTTTTGCTGGCAAGTTCATGCTTGTGCATTAAGGCATGGTTCTAGGCCAGGCAGGCCTAGTCTCTTCAGCTGGGCTTGTCTGAAAATGTCCAGTTCCATGGCAAGAAATAACCCTCCTTTATTAAAAATGACATGCAAGCAGCAAGTTAACTAAGGCCACATCAGCAAAGGTCTCATCAGCTGTAACTGCTCACCACAAAAGGCTTTTAGCTGTTGAGAAACACTGCTTTGTGTTACATTTTGTGACAAAAGTACACTGTGCTTTACTTGTCTTAACCCGAGTACCTACTTCAGCTATTGGCTGAAATGAACCAACCATGCTCCCTTGGGGTATAAAAGATAGAAGAGCACTGGCTTATTTAAAAGCAGTGGTTCTGTTTCAGTATGAAATGTAGGGCTTTTGACAATCCAGTCTGGTATCTCAAAATGAAGTATTTTCTTTGGGAGCGGCTTCAGGTCAGAAAGCCATTTTCATTCAGTTTGGTACAGCAGATGTCAAATCAGACAGGCAGAGAAGGTTGTGGAACTTGCTTAGAGCACAAAGGAGTGTGGCTTCTTAAAACTACAGTGGAATAACAGTCTTTTTTTTTGTTGTTGTTTTCAGAATCTGTGTCATCACCCTGGCAGAAGCCCACCCTCTTCTTCAAAGTGGGAAAACAATAAAAAACATTAATTACCAAATCAGTGCAAACTGTAGCAGACTTCAGAATAAGGTCTCTGGGAAGTCAAAAAGGGTATGGCTTTTTGCTTTTGTCGGTTTTTATTTTAATCTCTCACACTGTGTGAGATCTTTCTGTCCTTTGTTGGATAGAAACCCAGCAGGTTACTTTTGTATTTCATTTTAAACCAGCCCCTCTGCAGCTGAAGAATTTAGACTTCCTCAAGAGGTGCCTGTCTGCCTGTCCCAGCCAGGGTTGGGCAGTGCTCCTACAGCACTGGTGGTTTCCAGTGTTGCTTAAACCCACTCGCTTCCAGTTATTTTTTTGGTAGTGTACAGAGGGACACGAACATCCTGGAAATGATCAGAATTTGCTTCCAAGAAGATGCGAAGGATTTCGAGGCTACTGTTTTTTTCAAGCGGATGTAGATAGCAGATGGGCCTGTTCAGAGTGGTGGGTTTTTGAAAGTGCAGTTTAACTTGCTTAGAACCAAAATCAATGGTGCTGTTCCTCTCCTCTCTCCCCTGGTTTTAGTCTCATCAAAATACAAAGTCTGCCAGTCTGCAAGAAACTTAATTATGACTAAATCTGTAAGCTTGTAACAAGCTTCTGTTTGATTTGTGCACATAACTAAGTTGGCATCTTGCCTTCTGTGGGGAAGCACAGCTCTGGAACTTGCACTGACCTCTAACTATCACTCATCTTTTCCGTTTAGACATTGCTGACGGTAATACTTGTACAAGCCCTTTGTAATTAAAACTACATACACGTTTATTTATTTTCCAAACGCAGGGAGCTCAGTTTTTAACAGAACTTGCCCCTCTGTGCAGGATATCTTCATCAGATGGAGAGGAATACACCATTTACAGGTAAGGTTTTGCCATTTTTCTTCTTACCTTGACATACCACACGCATCTACTGAATCTAAATACTTTTGCAGTTGCATACGAGGGCGGCTGATCGAAGTGAATGAGAACATTCTTAGTAATCCTGCTCTTCTGCAAGAAAAGGTAAGACACTTTCTTGTTCTTTATTTTCCAGCTTTTATTTCACTGCTAACTTCAGTCTCACTTTTTTAGCCATCAACTGAGGGGTACATCGCAGTGGTTCTACCCAAATTTGAAGAAAGCAAGAGTATAACTCAGGGACTTCTGACGCAGAAGGAGTACGAGGAAGTTTTGTTGAAACGCCGCAGTTCTGCTTCATGAAATCAATTCTACACTTCCTGTCTGTATTTGATACTAAACAAGCAACTTTTATTGTACACTGTGAGTTTTGTAGTATTGAAAAGGCCCAGTGCCAGTTTTTAAAAGTGGAACTTAACTGCTTGATTCATAAAATAATAAACCAGTTCAAATAGTTTGTATATTAAAATTTCTGTAAAAACTTGATGTAGAATTTTTCTTTTTCTCTGAATTCTAGCACTACAGGTTTTTACATAAGCTCAGAATGACATGTTGGAGATTATTTATGTTCCACAATCAGCTTTGCTTCTGCTTAATGCAAGCATAGTATATATAGAAAAAAATCATAGCATTTAGCTATCGTGTAATTTAGCTAAACTAATACAATATGGAGTTTGACACAGGTGAATGGAAAATAAAAATGCAACAAAAACCTATGTACAAAGAGCAGATAAACTTGAAAATACATATTTCACACCAAGTTGTATTTTCATGGTATCCTGAAGTCAAATAATGCCCTTTGTACAGAATTTTGTAATAATCAGTATCTATTTTCTTCAATTTTAAATGGCATAATGTCAAGTCTGCATAATACTTCAGTGGTTCTACAGGCAACTCAAATTCTGCTCAGTAAGTTTTAATTAAAAAAAAAGCAACAACTGCTATCTACAAATAGAGTAAAAGAAAAAGGGTTTAAGTCAAGACTATTAATCACTTAGAAATACACTGTTGTAGAGATGAATCATGTCAAGATTAAAATTCAGGGGTGCAGCTATTCAAAGAGCTTTTTTTTCCTAGGACTACTTCATTGCAGGCATAACTTGTAACTAAGGTAACATTTCAGTGCTTCAGGCCACAGCCTTTCAGACTATATTCCTGATTCTGCTTTATCAAATACATAGACTGAAATAGGCCAGAGATGAGTTTACAGACTTCAACAGTAGTGTTACATATAGCGTATGCAGCACAGGGGTCTTTACATAAAATGTCTATTAGCAGCATCTTTGGGTTGACACATCCATTAAGACATTCATAAGCATTAATTACAAAATCGGTATCAACAGTGAGCATAGGAAAGGCATTCACATTATAAAAATACAGAACATTTAGACTAGCTGGTGTTTTAATGGCTAAGTAACGGGACATCTATTAGATGTGGCAAAAGGTCAACAGTTTTGTATCAAATTAACCTGGCTTGACTTTCCACAAATGAAAGCAATATTGAAACTTCAGCAAGTGTTATTTTCAAACGGGAATTCCTGCATTTCTCAGTGCTATGATTACTTGCTCTCTAAAAATGTCATGTTTGTTACATGATTTTCTAAAGACTTGATGCCAAATGTGTCCACTCTTCTTTCTGGAGTACGTGCATTTGTACCAGTTCGTATTCTGTCTTCTTTCCATGGCGGAGCAGGCTTAAGACAACCATTTCCTGCTTTATTCTGTGTATATAATAAGAAAGATTTCTTAAAAACAAACAAAGAACCCAACCAAACAAACCCCAAAACTTCAAAATAGTGCAGATAAACTGGGTGCTCACCTTTCTCAGTAATTTGCAGCAAAATGGAAGAAGTTGGCATAGCAGAGTCATCACGTTCCTTGTTTTCAGAATGCATGCATCAACCTAAACAGGACAATTAATACAATTGAGTACACTCAATTCTGTGTTAGGCCGTTGTTTTTGGCATGAGATGGTGATCTGCTTCGACCTGGGTTAAGAAATCCTTGTCCTTCTGAAATACCTCCTAATCAAATGGGTTTGCCTACATTTTTTTTAGTTTCTCTGTATAGTACGTGTAAAACAAGAGCATGCCTTCTCTTAAGCACAACTTGAGCTATGATGCAGACACATCCCAAGAGAATGAACTACTAATAATATTATATTAAATAGTAATAGAAGCCTTGGAAAGGAGTTATTACCACCTAAGTATGAATCATCCCAATTCTTCATGGTTTTCCTTTTGTTTTATGTCTTGCCAGCATGATTTAGAAAGCCATGCGTCATCTAAGCCTTAGTTCGATGTTACACTAAAAGTTATCTTAAATCTTAGCACAGGTCACAACTCTGAGCCCTCGAGCATTAGTTTGAGAACCTATTATTGCTATGTACTGTACATCACTGAATAAACGGAATGGAGTTCCCATTTAATTTAGAGAGTGTAAAACAAACCACGCAGTAGCCCCAAGGTGCTCAGTTTGGTTCTGAGTGGCTTGCATGCTTTAGCCAGTTTCAGACTCTGCTGTAAAACTGAAACACCTTTTCCACAGCCAATTGGGAACAAACATCCAGGTGCATGGAAAAGGTCTTGCTCACACTGATCACACTGCTGGTTCAGGGACACTGATCCCCCGCTGATCTTTGCACATCTACTTCTTGTGTTAACAGTGTGGAAACTTTCATGGCAGCTGTCTATGTAGTTAGTTGTAGCAAATATTAGTATCGGAAAAAATCTGGGCAGTCCTGGGTAGACACTACCTACTGAGAAGCGAATGTGTTTCAGCAGTGCAGGTGGGGGTTTGGAATTTGTTACATTTATGTTAAGCATCAATAACAATAATAACAGTAATTATTACAGTGGTGGAAATACGTATTACCTTCATTAAAATTTTGATCCATACTGAAGTACACCTAATTACAGTTCCTGTTTATCTGAATGGAATTCTAGTGGATTACAGTACTACTGCAATCTAGCCCCATATTTTAACTGGAGCATGAATTAGTAAATTACTTTATTTCAAAACAAGTTAGGTGTTACTTTGAGAAATATAATTTTTACCTTACCTTTGTAAATGTAGCACTTTTACCCTGAGCAGAAGCTTTAGCTGTTATCTGGAGCTGCTTGCACATAGAGATGAGTTTTTCAGCCTCCAACAGAAGCAAAGGCTTGTCATCATCGTGTACCTGGAACGTGGTTCAGGAAGACACAACAACTCTGTATTAAAGACTTCAGCATTAGATTAAGGGAGAAGACAGCACAACCAACTTTTAAGCAGTATCACTGGTGTCATAAGATACATCACCTGATCAGAAAGAGTACGAAGAGCTGAAGCAAGCTTTGTGCCCTCTGTCGCAAAAATCTGAAAGGGTGAGAAAGCATGTAACAAAATGAACCACAACAGAAGATAAGGCTTTTATCCTCCTGTTTTAATAGTGTGCTTTTAAGTAAAAAAAAGTAGCAGGAAATACTTGTAATAACTGTATACCTTTATAATTCACGGGTCAGCAGTTTTCTGTGACTTCTGAAATAACAAGCTTCACTACAAACTACCATCCTCACAGATAAGCAGAGTTTAAAGGCTTTCCCCCAACTTCCAGTTATTTTTTGCACTGTGGCAGCTCACAAATGTTTTGTGGGTAGATGACACCTGCCCTGTTTGTTTATTGTCCTTTCAAAGGTAACCAGTCTCCTGTTACACACAGGCATGCATCCTGGAAATAGCATCCCACAGTCCCTCATTTGGGCCCTTGTCTTCTGTTTGCATTGTGCAAATTTTTACATCTTTCTTTCCCAGGAAAATCCTGCTGCTCAGACTTGGATTTAGTATCTGTTAGCACTACCAGGGACTGAGCTGAGACACACAAATACTACAAATGTGTTGAAGTCCTCTGTATTTGCCATAGTGCCAGTTTGCTATCCCTCCTCCTAACTGGAATCCATCAGTGTAATGAATCCTGCCTGAAGCTACTACTGGAACACTGGAAAGTTCACTTTCAGAATATGTACCAGAGTTAGGCTGCTCAAAATCTGCAGCTGCCAGTCAATTCACGGGGCACTGTACTTATGTGTAAGGAATCAGACACTGAAGATCCAATTTGGCTTCACTCAGAGTGTCTGTGTCCTGTTTTGTTAAAAATACATTACCTCTGCCTGATGAAATAAATCTTGAGTAGTTTTCAGAAGTCCTTCTCCTCTGTGGGAAATAACAAAAGCAGAAGATATGCCACTTACAGACTGCAGATTATTTTGCAAACTATTTACAAAAATTATAGTCTCACCACTGAACGTTTTACAGTTCACACCACTGAACTGTAAACATCAGTCTTTTAGACTACACTAGACACAACAGTAACTACCTACAGGAAATGCATTTAAAAATATTACACAAACACCTCAGTAGCTACAGCACTGTTGGGGAATTAACAATGGCTCACTTCTCACAAGCTGAACAAGAACAGAAATGCACATCTCTGGCATACTAAGTATTATGGGACTAGTACGTAACAAAAAAATCTAAACTCTGGTAAAAAAAACCAAAGCAAACCTAAAATCTTCAAGTAAGAAAGCTGACATTGCACAGGCAAGTTTCAGAACAACACTTTTCAGTACAGCAAGGATCAGTAATTCTCATCTACAGTTATATCTCATCTACAGGTATATACTTGTGCTTTAATTCCCTTAATTTTCAAAGTATTTATGAACATGCTCCTTAAAATGTTTTCCGTACCCAAGAGATATTTAATAGATGCCCTCCAACAAAACAACTGTTTAGTCCTTTAAAAATGAAGGGGGGTTTAAATGTAGGGGGTTTTTAAACAGCTTAGAAATTTACAAAAATTTATAAAGCCTAAGGACGGAATCAAGTTCCTTTCTAAATGGGTTCCAACTATTACGTTCTTAAAATGAAAATTAGTTTTTTTCTTATGAACACTGTTAATGCTCATTTTCCCACCAAAATTTGCCATGTGCAGTGTAATTACCTGGTAAATAAATACATGGAGTAGGCCATACTTGACATGCCTTGCCCATGCTGAACAATCTCATTCTCCTGATCCTCCCATTTCTCTGTCTCAGAATCCACATCAGATGTTAGCAGATGCAATTCTAATCCAAGTTTTGCAATTTTCGCCTGTTCCTGCAAATGGTAACCATATTTATGGCACTCAAAAACACATTCTTCCGACAAGATAAAAATATGAAAGGAGTTTTTTTACTAAAATGATGGCATCTTACCTCAGTATCTAGTTTGACTGGCTTTAATGCTTTCAGATTTGCATTATGCTTCTGTTTCAAACAAAAAATAGTATTTTTAAATAAAAGGAATTGGTAATCATTTTACTAGCAAATCTTAAAGAGGTAGCTTTATATTCAGAGAAAGACTTTGCAGGAGAGTTCCAGAAGTTCAAATGAACTTCTCAGCAGACACTGAGAATGTGTTCTGATTTGTCTGTCCTGAAATGGCAGGTGCAGATGCCCCAAAATTCCAAAGACAAGACCTCTTCCACAGTTGTCAGACTCCACTTCCTAATGCAGTTCAGTCTCCTCCCTTTACCCTGTAAATCCTCAATAAGGACTAAACCGTCTTAACCAAGTACTCCTGCACTGATTGTTCTATCACTGATGACACTGATATAACAAGGATGCTGATTTGGCTAATAGCAAGCTGATGTGGGCTACAACCTATACCACTGCTGCTGTGAGGAGGCAGCCCATGATTCTGTGCCACTTAGTACAGGCAGCTGTAAATACTGACACTTCAATCTTTTCATGGGTTTCCTTCTTTTATTTAAATCATGAACTATCCAAGATATCAGTCTGGCTGCAAGCCAAATATTGGCTCATATTATACAATAATTAGGGGCACTGATGTGAGTGGACTACCTGGTAACTGCTTGCCAACTGCATGACACAGTTACGCAGTAATACATCACTTATTTCACGTTAATTTGCCATTCTTGGCTTTAATTTCGTGTACTGGTGCTGTCACTGTGAAAGGACAGCAAAACCACCAGACGTGGGAGCCACAGTCCACATTCAGAAACCACTGGGCTGCAGAGGAATGGCAAGTACAAAGTTGGTGTCATGACTTGGAGAGGTGTGAGGCACAGGAGGAAGCTGGATGATCTCAGTGCCCGACTGAGAGCCTTGTCTGAGACTCTGAAAAAAGCTGCTGCTATTCATTAGTGGGAGTACTTTGGCAAGTTAGGCTCAGTAATGCCTGCAAGGGAAAAAATAAACAAGAAACAACACTGTTCATTGTGAACAGCATCAGAAATGAGATTCAGGTGCCATCTCCATCTCTCACTTCAAGAGTGAGCAAAAGCACTCACACTAGAGTTCCTAGTGCAATTTGGTGCTCAGTTTAGCTTTCATGCCATTTCTCTTTTCCCATCCCAAAATGTTTAAATATTCTGAGTCTTATGAATGTCTACCCGGATTAGACACTGTAATTCTGCCTATGTATTAGAAATGCTGATCTCATACCAAAAGATTTAGCACAAAGGGTAAGAACTGATACTCCTAATTGTGATTTGACTACATTGCATATTAGAGATGCAATTTAAGAAATGCTGTTTTTAAGATGGTGTCTTAAAAGAAGAAAGGAAGACAAAACACAGACTTTGGTCTAGAAGGTATGGCAAATATTTAAGCTGCAGAGTGAAGGGTATTCAAGAAAACCAGCACTGGTTACAACAAATAAATTTTTTGATTCACAAATAACTAAAGAAACCTCAGAATGTTTCTGCAGTTTTCTCCAGTCTATTGTTCACTTGCATTATTTGAATAGTACTATTGTTAAAAGTCAGAGCAGTAGATAGGTTATTCTGCTTTAAAAACATGATTTGACACTTAATGCTATAGAAAAAAAAATATACCCACGCATTAAGCACACACATGAATCATCACTGCTGCTCTGGTCCTCATCTACAGCATGGTCTAGGGTGCCACTCATTACCAGCAAACAGCACAGTGGCAATTAAACAGATGTAACAAAATATGTAATCTAATTAGATCGGCAGGAACAGTGTGGCCTCTGTGCAGGGACAGCGTGGGTGTCAGCCAGGCACAGCAGGTCCGTGGGGGCAGCACGGGGAGGAGAGGCTCTGCTGAGAGGAACAGCACCGGGAGAGAGGCAGTTCCAAAGCTCAGAGCATCAGTAAGCAAAGAAATTACTCTGTGGAGACACTCTGGTGTCCTGTGGATGCAATGTACATTTCCTGCCTACTTTCAAACTGTGTATTTGTAACTCTTCACAATGGTAAGCACCTTGCAAAACTCAAAAAGAAGGCAGTGACTGTTCAAACAATAACAAAGCAGAACTGTTTAAATGCTGGCCACGAAGTTTTTATTGAAGTATTTTAAAAAACATACGAATCCACAAGTTGGACTCGGACTTCAAACATTTGACCTCTAAATTATGAAGTCCAGAAGCTATGTGTCTTAGTCAAACTGGTAAGGGAGAGAAACCCTATCAAAAGTTTCAATATTTAGTTCCATAACTGAAATTCACCCATGCTCATGCAGCCTAACATATTCTATTTAAATCTGCAGATTGGATTTATAAAGCTTTTTTATAAAGATTGGATTTATAAAGCTTTTCTCTTTTCATTTAGGCTCAGAAGTTGTATTGTGTTTGAAGCCATAGAATAGCACAACAGAAGACATGGAGACAGGAGACCATTTCAAACCCAAATTTCTCAACAGTACAGGTTAAGGAAAGAAAGCAAGGAAAGAAGAAACAAGCTAGAGCCTACTGTACTTTTTGAGATAATTTTTTTCCCTTTTTCCTACTCATGAAAAGGTTCAATTCATAGCAAGTGAATCAAATGACTGATTACATGACACTAACAAGGTTTAGGAGGCTTCCTAACATACACACGCTCTCAGAAACAGTGTAATTATCAATTACAATCAGCTAAGGATATTAAATACCTCACACCTAAAAACTGGGTATTTAGTGTAACTTTTTTCTCTACATTAAACACATTTAAGATCAAAGAAGGAAACAAGAACCCATTATTTAAAGAGCCTACAACAGGCTCAAACATGACCCTTTGTTCCAAATAGGTTAACTCAGGCTACAGTGTTAAGTCTTGGTAATATGATTTATTTTTTCTTTTAGTTTTCAGTATATTGCAGCATATTCCTATTGTTTTAATAGCAACGAGGCACTTTTTTATTATATAGCATGACAGTAGAGTATGTGGTAAAAAATTAATGAACAGGAATTAAAGTTTGTGTACAATCAAAGTGGTTGAAACACATTACGTAACTAGTACCTTAATCTTCAGTCTGTTTATTATTCCTCTAATAAATTGGCCAAGTTTGATATTTTACTGTCAGCCATCCAGTCAGGATGCATGTTACCAAGATACTGCTATGTCCCCATCAAGTTGTGACAGGGAAGGAAGTCAAAGAGAACAGCAGATACAAGGTAAACACAACAAACCCAAAAGCAACTTACCCCTGGTCTGGGCAGTGATAGGTAGACACGCTTCTCTCCTATGAAGAACACACAGGTTTATACCAAAGTTTGTATGCAGATTTTAATCAGTGGGATCAAATGCCTTACTTCATCCTCACTTAAATTGCAGTACTATAAAAGCAAATTACTTACCTGCAATTCCTCCTCTCTGAATACTGCAGAAGATCTTCTGTCTCATGTTTTCAGAGACAGGCCAAGAGCTCTGTACTGCTCAGATTTTAGCTCCCAGCAACTGGCAATTAAGAAAGGTTCTCTGAAAAATTTCCTTCAGTAATATTTGTAGTCCCCTGCATGTATTTCCCAAGGAAGTAAAGCAACTCTCTCCAATGACTCACTAGCTACATGCACTCATTCTGTCTCAAAATACAGAACATAAAATTGCAGCTCCATGTATGGCTTTTCTTGGCATGGGCTGGTTGGGCTGAAATCTGGAGTAGACAGTGCCATAAGTGAGAAATACCTAGGCAGGTTTTCCCAAGTAATGCAAATAAACTCTCATGTTGTACTGTACTATTCGTATCCCATGTGTGCTGTATTTTATAAAGAAGGAAGTTCTACAGCATTTTGCACAATTATTGTTTCTTGTATGGCCAGGAGCCTACAATATTCCAAGTCTGAGCAAAACAAATTAAGAAAGAAAAATTCCTTTTTGGGTGTTACCTAGAAGTTGATATGATTTTATTTTCAAGAAGAAACAATGCCTGGGCTAACAGCCTAAGATTACAGCTTCAATTACCAGAAGACATAATGGTCTATGAAGACTTGCACTTATTACATTAGACCCAGGAGAGGAAAGTCTACTAAACCAAATTAAAATAAGTAAAAACCTTGGGAGCTACTAAGAAATTGGTATTAGCAAAAAAACCAGAAACAATAAAAAAACCCCACCAACCAAAACCCAAGGGCTACTACAGTGGACGTCAGTACAGGTTTACATAGGATGCATCGCAACAAAGGACAAGCAACAAACCTCTCTACAATTGCTAATTCCTCCTCTTGTATCACCTCCTAGAGAAATTCCATTCTGAGTCCTCAGAAGACAGTTCTTTTGTGCATTCAGGATTTCTTGAAAGCGTGCCCTTTATCTCCTGACATGACAGGAAGATCATAATCTCCGTGTCTAGGCAACTGACTCCTAAAATTTTAGGACACCAACAAGTGTCCTTCAACCCTCTTGAAAAATACAAAAAATGTAACCTTTCTTTCTAAGATCACCTCTTCCTTCCCCTAGCCAGTTTTGCAGAAGATGAATGAGCTAACAGGGCACAAGCGGCTTTTTTTTTTTTCCAGAATGCACAGTTATTCAGATATTAATTGCCCAAACATGAATCTAAGCAAGATTTCTTCCTAAAGACTGATACAAATTACGAGAAGTCATTTACAACATCCTATACATCAAAACATCAGCTAAAGGGCATGTAAGAAAGCATGTAAGACATACCAAGAACAAAAGCTAACTTGCAATTTTAAAACGCTGCAGCATAAAAGATCTCCTTGGAGCTACATAAAAACTTGTTGTGCCTTGTTAAAAAGTTCAGACACTAAAAGCTTTGACATAACAAATGGAATACAAACATTTACTGCAATGACACCGTACTTGCACACACAAGGCAGGTGTTCAGAATTATGGAAACCAAATGGAAAGTGGTGGCAAACAGAAGTAAGAAGAAAAAAAAAAAAGCCTTTGCTCTTCTAGTAATTCCCATTATGTGGCTTTGCAAGGTTTAGTTGCTCACCATATTCAAAAAGAAGAAAGAAAGATCTAACTATTTATTTCTTGGAACATTTTAAAAACCCCTAAAGACCACAAAATACACACACAAAAACCATACTTCACCGGACCCAGAGATACCAGACCTTTCAAAAGAGCAGATCAACTCAGGTCAGAGATAACCCTACTTAACCAGAAAATACTTAATTCCATCAGTGTAATCACAGAACTTTTATTTGATTCCATTAACAGAATACACATATATAATTTTTTAGTTATTTAATTTCCTTAGTTTGTGTGTCAGGTCTTTGCTATTATATCAAGATGCTTTTTTCACCATATTATCATCTTTTTATTTATTTGACTCTGCCTTTGTTTTCCCTAATGTGTTTTCTTTAACGTTTTTCCTTTTTTTTACTTAAAATTATTTTTCATTATTTCATTCTCTTTTATCTTTCAATTTTCTGCTTTTTACAAGTTCCAATCATGTTTTTCCCTCCATAATGCCCCTATTTCAAATTTTAAGTCCTGCTTTTGATGTCCCTTCTCTGAGAGTATGGCAGCACACCTGCTTCACTCTTCTTTCTAGAATCTGAGCTTCCTAATTCTGAAATTCTGATCTGTATCACTGATTCATCAACTACAGCCCTGCAAAAACCTCATGGTCATTTAACTCAAATCAAGTGGGCAAAACAAAAGAGGAGGGCAGAAAAGTATGTTATCTTCAGAAACCATTCTCTTACTTCTGACCCAAGTTACAAGGGAGCAAATCAGAGGATTATTTATTTACATTCTTCTCCAGCATGTTCAAACCAAAACATTAGGAAAAAGAGACTGCCTGACATCCAGCAGCTTGGGTCGATGAGAGGTACTTTTGGCAGGCGGTCCATCTCAAAGTGCAAGAGCCTCAGAGTTAAGCATCAAATGGAAATGAACCAAATAATCCCTCTCTGGGCAGAACCAAACTTCCCACACTGGGCAGGAGCCACCCCCTCAAGGAGCCCATCGCTCTCCTCATCCCAGCCTGGACACGCCAACATTGTGGAGAACAGGCCTCCTCACCACTGGATTAAAAAGTGATTTAGGATTGAGCAAAAGACAACTCTACCTTGCTGTACAGTTCTGCACAGCACAGGAATATTTCCAAAATACACATGAGGGTTACTGGGCTGTGGTGTGCTCACCAACCTCCCCCACCCTGCCGTGCCTGTGCATCCTGCTCCCCAAAACAAGCTCCTTGCAATTTGGGTACATTCTGGTACAACTTCATTAAAATTGAGTAAAATATTGCTTCACTTTCAAGCTATATCCAGCTCCTCCCATGTGCGTTTGGAACCTCAGCATGAGAAATACCTCATTTGCTGTTATGAAAACAACACTGGACAAGGAGCTATGCAATTGCTTGTGAAAATAAAGAACTGAGTATAAACAATGTGAATCTAGTGTAATCCGAAAAATGCTTCTTTTATTTGATGTGTCCAGCACATTTAGTCACCATTCAATTTTTGCATCTTAAGCTGTATTCTGAACTCTCTAACAAAGCCAAACATTTAAATTGGTAGTACAAAAATACAAGTTTTTAAACTGAGGAGGAAAAAAAAAATATACCTCTTACTGTAATTCTATCTCTTGTTACATACAGTCACAATTTTACTAGGAATAAAGCACTTGATACATTTTAGTCTGTAAAATAAAGACACTTTTACCAACCTCAACATTAAGACAACCATCATGAATTACGAGAAGAATAAAGTCTTATCAAATATTGTGAAACCTCATTGTATTTGGAGGCAAAAGTTTTGTAAATGCCACTCCTATAACCTCTTAGCAAATAAATATGTTCTTTTCATTTATTTTCTGGCTCACCAGTTTTGTTTTCTTGGAGAAGAAAAATGTTAAAAATGGCGAGGTAAGATCAGGGTATTTTCTGGTAGCAAAAAAGGTGGGGAATTTGGGGGAGATTTTTCCCCTCCCCCTTTTTTTTTTTAACGACAAGAGCCACTCTGAAGTCCAACAAGAGAAAACAAGCAAACAAAAACACATTAGCCCACAATACAAAGGAAAACTTTGTAGAAGACAGGTGGATATAAGAGACCAAGTTACTTCTAAGGAGATAATTGGTTGCTACTATGAAACAATCCAGACTCAGAGGAAAGTCTCTTACTAGGCTGGGCCATGAGATAAGGAAAACGGAGATTTCTTAACATTGTTTTGGCAATACAAGACCTAATGCACCCAAGGCCACAGAGAGAATACAAGCTATGCTTAGTATCTTACCAGTCAGTGGTGGTATCAGAACACTTTATGCTGAAAGAAAGACTGAGGAAATGAGAGACACTAACAAGAACACACTTGTGTGGTTATACAAAACAAGAGAAGTCTTCACTGCGTCACATCACACGCAATGGCCTCCAACGTGCTCAGCAACACCTACCCATTCTCCTTTCCCTCCTTCAAGCAAGGACATTCGGTTGCCCTTGTGAAATGATGCTTTAAAGGAAGTGGAAAATACCACTTATGGAAAATGTGTTACCTGCCATCAGCAGCCCCAAGAGAAAGTTATTAACTAAAGAGGAGGCTGGGCATCTGACATCAAGAACAATTTGTTTGGAGAGCCAAGTATATGCTTTGCTGTGGCTGCATGATTCTCATACTAATATTTTTAAATACAGTAATATATATATATGTATGCACACATGCACAGATAGATATAAATATAAAAAGATTATCATTCAACTCTGCTAGACCATTGTATGAATATGGAAAAAATGAGATACTGCACGATCAGCCCTAAAGATTCCAGATTTATTCTAACACATTAACAATAGCGTAATACTGTAATTTAAGTTTCATTTTATAAAATACTCTCTTTAAGGAAAGCAAGTATGTCCCTGGCTCCCAAAACAAACAAAACCAAAAAAATCTGCTGAAAGTTAAAAGGCCCATAAACAGGATCTCTGATTGCTGCACATATTTGTGTGGTATTCCAGACCAAGGTAGAACAACAGCTGGGATAACAACCATGTTTTTCTCAAATGTCTCAAACTCCCAGTAACCTGCTCTACACACAATTATCGTAAACCCACTCAGTATTTCAACATATGTTTTCTTTTACAAGCCTTGAGGCTCAGGCACACACTCATTTAGCAACCAGCAGCAACAATTTAAGATATTACACCCCATGATTGGTTGCTGCTGTGCTCAAAATGCTGGCAGTAAAGAACTGCTTACACAAAAAATCAAGAACAGAAAGTTAAACGACAAAATAAAGTCTAAAAATGAAAAAAGGTCTCAACAGCAAGATGAAGTATTGTATCATTGATAAAGTGTCATCTAACCTGAATAAGGATTTACTTTTTCTGTATCTTAGATACAAAAAATTAAGTGCCCGTATTTAGCTAAATCTAAGCTTTTAAACCTGAGCGATTTTCTTAAAAATACAAGACATTCAGTATTATTATATATTACATTCTATCTGTATGCAATTATACCTCAAAGACTGAAACAAACACGTAGCTATAAGAAGTATGACAGGCTACACTAAAGACATAATCCGAAAGAAAATTATGTGGTATAAAAACGAAAACAAAAATGCCTTTCATTTTAAAGGTAAATTACCCTATGCTAAAAGCAGACACAATTTTTCTTCCTTAAGATTCCAAGCTTTTCTCCTACATGTTGTACAAATACCAATAAACTTACCAACCAGAGAAAATATCCCAAGATTGTGCAGAGTCGTCAGAAATTCCATCCAGGAGAAAGGACAGCAGTTTAAAAATCAAATAACTACATTCACTACATTATGAAGTGAATACAAGGCAAGCTGACAGTATAGAATATATACGTGTATATGTATTTTCCACAAATACAGGACATTAATTAAACATGTCACAATTCAAGTTGTATCTTGACTGTCATGAATTGATGATATGTCCTAGATAAAACAAAGAGGGGGTGAAAGCCCTACACCCCTTGTATTTGGACACTGCTGGCAAAGAGCTGTGTCTAACACTTCTGTGTTCTTTGAACAGTTCCATTTGGTTTTGCTAGAACGAATCCCAGTGGAGAAAATTAAACATAGCTGATCTTACGTAAATCAGGCCTTTAAATATTAGGCTACTTTTATTTGAAAAAATCCAATAAGCAGCCTGATTGGACATCTATACAAACCCAATATAATTGTGTATTACTACCTAGATCCCACAGGATGTAGAACTGTTTACTGCACTCCACTCTTAAGAAAAGAGAATTTCCTAAATCATACTTAAAATTCTGAGGTTCGAAGTTACATTTTTCTATTTCCAGCATTCTTACCTCTTCTGCCTTCAAACACATCGTTGATTTCTCTTAACAACAAAGACATGTCACTCAGTTGAGACTCCCAGGCCTCGCAGAACACCTCAAGATTTTCTTTTGCGATCTTGCTAGATGGATGCAATGCCAGGGTTTCTGCAGCAGAAATTATCTGGACAAAGAACAAAGCGTTTGCTATTGCAAGTCCTAGTACATAGTGTTCCACATGAATTCACAAATGCCTCCACAGGCAAAACACTAAATTATACAGCTACTATTATGTCTTTGTAGTGTATTCATCTGACATTTGCAGGCTTGATGATCTTCCTTGTGCGTTCTTTTAGCTACCACCCAGCATTAGTGCGTAATTCCTTCTTAGGAATGAATGCTTTGAACAGGTCAACATTAGGTCTCCTAAAAATTCACACAAGTATTTGTTATTGATTTATGTGCAGTAGAAGAGGCCAGTTAAAAGCTGAACATACCTGTGGGCCAGTGACCTGAAAGGTATCTTCTGCATGTATGCAAGTAATCTCAAGGGGCTCAGTTCCAGAAACATGCCTCAATAAGCGACACATCTGAATTATTTTTAAAAATATGAAAAGAATTGTAAAAAAATGTGCATTTATTAGTAGTGAGAAAAGGTGCACATACAAAAATACACACAAACAAACACAAAGTTACTGATAGTCCTTTCAGAAATTTACTGGGGACTTCACAGCTGGCTGCTTCTCAGGGAGAATTAACAATAAAAATGGGGTTAAATCCTGACTTGAAAGGTGTGGAAAACCACCGAGAGGAAGGAAAGTCTTAATAACTAAAGTAAAACAAAAACAATTTCACATATTTATTACTGAATAAAGCTGAAAGTAAACACACACATATAGAACTTGGAAAAATTGTAGCATAAATAACTTCCCCAGAACAGGCTTATTCAGCAATTAGCAACCATGTGGAAAATTTAGGCTTTCATCATCCAGGGGACTGAATTATCTTTGAGCAAATCAGTGTCAAAATAGTTCTGGGAGGTAATACTGTCTCCTTCATCTTTTTTTTTTTAAGTAAGATTAAGAGTGAACTTTGGGATGAGAATGAACATGGAAGTTTTCAGATCAAAAGGAATTTTAAGACAGAGAGAGCACATATGAAACTTTTTGCACTGTCCATTATCAGAAATGCTGTAAGGTCTCACACACAAATACGATTTAACCTCGTGGTTATGCCTGAAAAAAAATAGCGTCTCACTGGAACACTAAACAGTCACAGATCAAGGGGACATTAATGCTGAAATTGAAAATTCAAAGTGTTGCTCTGCCAATCCTGGAAGTTCAAGAGTGTTACTTCTGCATATTCATACTTCTGGGACAAATCCCCAAGCCCTGTATATCATAATTTTTTAGAAATGAGTATTGGATACCACGCAGGTACAGCCACTGGCATCACCATGTTTCACATCAGAGTGATCTATCTTTGTCTGTCTCCTGCTGGCATAGGTACCTCTGCTTGTCTGTGAGACGAGACAGCAACAAGGTACACGTGGCTGACATCCCCTCCACACACTGCTTTTCACAAAGGAGAAAGATTTTCAGTGGCCCTCTTGACTGATCTTCAAAAAATCAAACTCACTGCACTAAGAAACTTATCTATGTATCTCCAGCATTCTTGTATACCTGGATTCACCTATTGCTGGATGCCTCCTGCTTGAAAAAGAAGGGTTATCATCTCTTCTTGGATCCAGAAACTTACTTTTTTATTAGTATTTTAGGCCAAATGTCTACATACAGGCTGAGTCTAGATCCATGAGGAGAAGGCACAAATGTATGTCCCTTCTACAACACCTGCATGAGACAGTGAAATCTCTGGCTCAGACCCTGCCAAAAACAACACAAGATGCAACAGCATACTAGGAAAATAAATTATAAAAACACAGATCAAAGCCTTCCTGAAGAACAGATTTATGCAAATCCAGCCACTAATTTTGTAAGTGTCCTACACAATGAAAGCAGCTGTGAACTCACCTCAACAAGCTGTTCTTTCTGCTCCGATAGCTTGCAAGTATATTCTGCTACAGCTTCAAGATTTCCTTCTACTCCTGTGACTTTTAATGCTTTGAGAACCATATGATCTGTATGGTATTTTAGAAGATCTGCTGCCAGAGATGTTGCTGCACTGTGGACCTTAAATAGCATTAAAAGAAGGAGAGGTAAACCATGGAAGGAGAAAAAAATGTATCCAGTACCAAGACAAACAAGCCTAAGAGACAGACTGATTTTTCAAGAAGCAAAAAAATTACTGCCATGAAAGCTCATATACAGCTTGCTTGTTATCTGGAGTTTTATTTCTTCAATTACCATTCAAAGTACAAAGACAAAATCCACTACAATAAAAAAAAAACCCAAAGCCAAAAAACCCCCCACAAACAAGAAAAAAACAACTCCACAACCAAATATGGAGAGAAACAAAAGAGAAGCTGGGTAAAATGAGGCCATGAAGTTATCACACCACTGCTTTCTGATTATGCTACAGCTGGGGAAAGACCAGGTGCATTAATCTGTGGGTCACCAAGTTCAGCATAAGCAAAGCACAATGGCCACTCCACTTTTCATAAAGAACACACATTAAACTGTGCGAATCAGACTGAAGTCACACAAATCTGAATTTATAATATATCAGAAATTAGAATTATCAGTGATGCAAAGAAAAGCTTGAATATAATCAGCCTGTGGCACAGCCTTAGGAAGGTATAAAGCACCATTTCTACAAGGAGATGGGTCTTGAAGAAATCTCAGTCTGCTTGCACTCCCAACAAGCAAGGAAAAGCTTCTTGTTTAAACACACCCCTAAATCCAGGCACACACTCAGAAACTGTGCTGTGAAGGACTCTGGCTGACAACAGCTATCAGTGACAGCTGCTGCTAGTTCTAGTAACTAGTCAGTAGGGTTACCTGTGCCCTGAAATCAGCCCCATCTTAAGAACATTGGTAAAACCAAAACAGTAACCTGTTTAGAAACAGCAGAGTATGCTCACAGGACTATTATAAGTCTTGTAATACTGCACTCACTTTGCTAGACTACACTGAGTACAGAACAAACTTGGTGTTTAAGAGAAAGCATTTTTCCAGCTCTTATGAATGCAATGAGCTTGGAACTCACTCTGTAGAGAAGTGTTTACTGGAATGGTACATTGGGGCTTTTATTCCACTGGAGTCTATTATTACCCCTTTCCTCTGGCAGTACTTCCTGTGCATCCAGAATTAAGTTCTTCTGGATTTGTTTTTTAATTTCACAAAAGACAAAACAACTGAATTATTGCCTCAAAACCTGCTGCAATTGTTTTTTAGAGTGGGAAAAACCAGCTATGACAACCTGTTATAAACTATTTATATAAAGCTGCTCACATGGCATTAAAAATTAGCACAGATCACTAATCCCAGAAACGAAGTCAGCTCTGAAGAAAGGATATCTGAAAGGCTTGTAATGTTGGAGTAGGAACTGGCAATTCTCATTTATATATAGACTACATAGAAATTACCTTTTCATTAGAGATTCTTTTCATCCTGATCCAAAACAGAAATATACTTCTACTTAATGCTGTCTCTGATCATTGGCAGTAAAATCATCTCAAGAAAGGAATATGACTTCTATTTCTTCCATAAAAAGACAGAGATGGGTGAGAACTACTTTAAAAAGGCTGTCTTTTGTTCTCATCCACTCAGGCTCTCAGAAACATTTTAATTAGAGTCACCATATTTGAATTTTACCAGTAGAAATCCTGGTTGCTGACTGATACACTGCAGCACCCCAAGTCAGACTGACAGGACAGCCCTCAGCCATGTACAGAAGCATGGCCACTCTGGGATCAATTCAATCACTACACAGAGAGCAACAAAAACGACATAATTCTCTGAACTTACTTCTAACAGCATGAATCCCTTCTTTCACACACCATATTCCAGCCACCTGTGGCTTTATGATCTATGCAATTACATAGTCACATTCTAATTTGACTGGGAACTCCTCCACCTCATTCAGCACCTGGGAACAATGCTACTCAAAAGGGATAATCTTACAGTTAAAGCAGCTGAATGCCACTTTGGAAAAGCTCTGCTACTCATTTCCTCCATAATGGTGACCAAATTACAAACCAGCACGTAATCAAAGTGCAAAAATTATATATCCTCCACTTTCTGGAGCCCAACACTCTGCCTGACAGCAGAAGCACAACTGAACTGAAAGAGATTGAAAGCACTGTTCAAATCTTGAGGACAGCTGCAGGAACTATAGTCCAGAAGACAAGATTTCTTATTTTGCCTATGGTAAAAAAGGGGAGCATGATTTTTTGAGCAGTTGAGGTTTTCCAGTTACAGCAGCTGACAGCTCAGCCTAAGCAAGTTCACCACACTTCTCTAACATCTTTGCACTGCTCTGTGTTGAAACTCTCACTGCTCTTAATCTTCATTTCTCCATCTGTTTAAAAGAACAGCAATTTGAAGCAGTTGAAAAGATAGCTGAATAATGTGTAAATATTTAGGAAGCTGCTAAGAACCAGATTCTGTATTTGCTTCAATTCTGTGGAACAGACGAGGCAACAATGCTATCCTTAATAGGAAGGGTGAAGACCCTGAGCAGCAAGTGCAGTCCATCCCCTGTACCAAATGGGGCAGCTATCCCATGTGTGTATGCAAGCTGACCTCAGTATATTTGGACTTGGGAAAAGAATAATGATTTACCACAGACACACACACAGATGCCAACTGCTGAGAAAAAATAACAGACTATAAGGCATTGTCATAACATATTTCTGCTAAGGAAATCAATAGGACAGGTTAAGTCCTATTAAACTGCAATGTAATTTATTAATTTAAGCACATGCTACAAGAAAATGTATTTACGAAGAGTGATGTATGCATGCCCAAGGGGAGTTTGCCTTTACATTTAAACTAATGATTACATACATAATACTTATTTCCAAACACTTCTTTTTTGTGGGTTAGCAATGAGCCTATGCATCCAACAGATTTCTAGTAAGCAAGGACGAGGATGATACTAGCTCCCTGATGCAATTCTGATTTGGTTACTCTTGTCTGCAAACAGATATTAGTCTTCTTGGGTACAGGATCCCATTTTACAACTTCACATATAAAAAGTAACTTCTATTCAGCTTATCTTGATTAAGCTGCACTTACCTCTCTTTTAAGTTCATTCATGCACTGGCACGTTTTTAAAATGGCTACTTCCAAGTCTTCCATGAGATCCTTTGTCTTTTGGTTTTGCTATAAACCAAAGAAAGAAACCAACAAGACATTACACAAAAAACCCAGAAAACCCCACCTCCACATGTGTCATTAGCTCAAGAAGCTTTAGAAGATAGCCTTTTCTTTCTAGATGAAAAGCTTTCACTTGTGCATCCTGTGTATATTCTACTCAAAAAATTGTTTTATAGAAACATTTATCACCAAATTAAATCTAAAATCAACAACAATGCAATCTAATTGACTGCTTCTGTTCAACAGGAATTTATTTCTAAACCTCACTGAACTTTTTTCAGGAAAAGGGTCTCCTTAAGCTTGACGACTGGCAGAAATCTTCTGCCTGACCATCCTAAAGTAAAACAAGCATTTAAAGCCTTTTTTTTTAATATAAACACCCTTTTAAAATAAAGTGGTACCTAAAATGTTAGACCGAATGTTCTATATTGAATTATAAAATGGTTCTTCAGAGCATTCAGCTTGCAAGGAAGCTGTTGAGCTGAAATCAAAAATCCACCTCACTGAGCTGTTACTATTTTATCTGCTACTGTGTCTTTAGTCACAGCTAGGCTGGGTTATTTATTAATGAAAATACTTAATGCATAAGCACGCATGTGCACAGCCAAGTATTTTCACAGATCATATATATGGATAATCTTGTACTAGGCTCTCATTTCTATCACTTGAAATGTAGCCTGTAAATTATTTAGAGGTGATTATTTTCCACCAGTAATAGAGCTTAGAAATACCCAAGTGTCCTGGTTTTGGCTGGGATAGAATTAATTTTCTTTATAAATCCGGCATGCTGCTGCTTTGGATTTGTGATGAAAGCAGTGCTGACAACATGGTGTTAGTTATTGCTGGGCAGTGTTTGCACAGCTGCCTGTGAGGGCTAACCACCAACACCAAGCTAACACAAGCTAAGGTTTAGTTCCTATAGTTAAAGGGAGTCTATACAATTAATATTCTATATGTGTCTTGTTTGTCATAACAATATTTTGTATTACTGGTAAGATTTATATGCCCTTCAAACTGCACTACTGCATTAAAACACCTGACTGCTGTACCTGATTCAAAGAGGAAAAAAGGAACAAAAATGCTTTCTCATGAGAAATTCACTCGGTTAAGTAAATACCCTATACTAGGACACATCTGCCATATTTCAGAGTGTTGATAAGATTTTTGTGCTATACATCTCCCCAAGAGAAAGACTGAAAGCAAGTCAGCATCAAAACCAGAAGCTGCATTTTCCATTTCTGCTTTCGCTTCCCCTTTTGCATGTATCTTCTATCATTTTCAAGGAACAAGTAAGACAAATGACAGAGGCAGGCTTAACATGCTGCTTCTCTAAAAGCTACCATCATTTAAACCATGTAAAAAAGGACAAACAAAAACAGCCTGTCTTATTGTTTCTCTCCTCTCTCCATAACATTAAAAAAACCAGTCAATTTTTTAGAATGTGTCCCTTTCCAATAGTTTAACTATTTTCAATATTCTGTTGAAAAAAAAGAAACAAAACTGTGTTAACTGCTATGGCATCAAGACAATGGAAATCTCTGAACTACTCCACCAAAAGACCTCACTATTTAAGACTGTGCAATGAACTTCTGTTCACTATCTTGTTTCCACTCACATCTTCATTAAAATTAGTCTACTACCATCAGTAGCCTAATTTAGCCATCAAAGAATCAATGAAGCAATACCACTGGGGTAGGGGGAGGACGGAACATATGGAAGCTGCAGAAGCACAGAACAAACTGTGGCTTCCTTGATCAGCTCCCACTGTGAGGAATACACTCAGTTCTCTCTTCCTAGATCAGAAGAAAGACTGCATTAAAAATTTCTTTTCAAAGTAGAGGTGAAAAGATTTACTTTGCTAAAAAGCTCTTACAGCTTGCATCCACACTGAAACCAGCTGCTCTAGTTCCATTTTAGCCTGTTTAGACAGCTCCAAAATGTGTTCTCTGTGCTCATGACTGGTATAGGCAGAGTCTGTGAAATCTTCTGTATGTTCCAGGATAACTTCCAGCATTGTTGAAAGGTTCTCTTTTGAGAGAAAATAAAGATTCTCACGGAGACCTTCCACCTTATTCTGAAAAAGAAGCACATCAGTTCCTTGAGAATTTACAGGACGATTTAGTTGTGACACAAATGCAGAAAGCAGATCCACCATTTTACATTTTATTTTCCTCCTTAGTGCTTTTTAAAATTATTCCCTTATTTTCAAAGTAATCCAACAATTTTCTTGTGTCCAGACCTACAGTTTGGGGCGTGTAATGTTTTTTTTAAAGTGATAATGCAATCAGCAGGTTACTAGCCCCTTACCAGGAATAACAGCAAATACATCATTGTTCCACTGCTGTCAATAAAAAGTTTCTAAGTTCAGTAAGTTTCAGAAATTAAGTATGTGTTCCAATTTTGTTTGATCCTTCTGCATCCATGTAATCCAGTTTGAGTAGTTTTCTAAAAATGTGTATGAAGCAAATTGAATACTTTGGGGCACTCTCAAAAAAATTCAGTTAAATTAAAGGGGGGAAATAGATAAACAAATAAATTGAATCAAAGTGACAGGCTCAAAAGCAGTAAGCCATGGTTGCTCATTAACTGCTCTTAATGGAGTATGAAATTTAGAAAAGCTTTTATGAAGAAAAAAGACAACTGAGCTACAGGATACAATTTCAATTCAGAACATTTCTTCTGAATGACAGTTTGCTCTTTTAAAAGTTTATATGAATATTTTTGCATGAAGTTTTAAAAACACAAACAATTACAAAGCAAGAATTCTCAAACAACAATTTTAATGAAGGTCCGATCAGATCCTGATACTTCAGTTTATTCAATGTCAATGCATCACCTCAATAAAACATTAGAGTTCTGAATGCATACTGATTCAGAAGGAGATGGCAAGTATCAGGAGGTATATTTTGGCAATGACTATTAAATTATAGTCACCTCTTGTCAGATTCTCTAACGTTTTGGGACAGTTATTTACGTCAACACTGCTGAAGAGATGCAGCTCCATGATTTCAAATCTAAAACCACTTTTTTTTCCCCCAAAATCCTAGTTAAGAGGTACTTTATTTGCTGGAGAAAACAATACTATTTCTACTCTTACCTTGAATTCTTTGATGCCAGAATATATGCTGATGGGGGCCATTTCACTTTCTCCATTTGGTCTAGAGTCGGTTACAATTTCTATTACCTGTTCTAAAGCAAGTCTCATCCGATGAAAAACTCCATCTTTGTTAATACGAGCAGATTCACAGTCTGGATGCCTCAGACAAGTCTTTTTAAAGAAAGTAAAGTAACCATTATGAAAGAGTACACATGCAGTATATTGAAATGCTTCCCGCTAAGGCAAGTCTAAAGAATGTGTTAGAATACGGTGAATTCTTTCAGTTAAACTGCTGTTAAGTAGAATTCACACCGTTACTCAGAATATAAAGGTTTTCTTTCCTCATTCTTTACACTTACACCCTTCTTTAGCATGAAATCAAAAGTGTGGCTGAAAGAGGAGAGTCAGCTCTCCTGGCAGATGCCATGGTAAGTGATTTAGCCAAGTTGTGTAAGGGTGCACACACTCACCTTTGAAGCAGTCAGGAGCATCATAGTGCACTTCTCAAGAACAGCCCTAGATGCTGCCATTCTAGCCTTTTTCTTCTCATCCTTCAAATCCTGAACACCATAAGGAAAAAAAAAAACCAGACCCAAATATTACATAGTATCTAAAATATTAACTGCTTGTGAGATCAGAAACAGGAAGCTCTCTTGCAGGTGAATGGGTTGTGAGAAAGCTTCCTAATTTCTGACAACTGCTATTTTCAGCCTAACTCATGATCTAGAACTTACTTTTTCAGACAGAATTTAATTTATGCATTTATTCTTGGCTCTATTCAATTCATACTTCAAAGAAGGAAGATCTCTAAGATACAGAGCATGTTATGTAAACTGTTGCTAATTTTGATACCTTTATCATAAAGCATTATTCATAAAACAGGAAAATGAGGTGAAAAGAATAGCTGACAAGAAGTATTTTCTGAAATGGAGGGGAGGGTAGGGTAGAGACAGAGAACACCTGCTTTTCATTGTACTGCAGTGGAGGGAATGTAAACTAAATCTTTTTTCTACTCGAGTGCTATATTTGCTACATACCAGTAATAAAGAAAGTCTTAACAGGCTGAAAAAGCAATTCCTCTGTATTTCTCTGCTCTGAGTACAGAAACTTATCAAGAACTTTCCAGGGAAAGATGGATATACCTGCAAAACTAAACTGTACCCCCAGCAAAGTTCATCAAAACAGAAGAATTTAGAGAATCCCACAACATGCAAGACGGTCTAACAAGGGGAAGGAATTAGAAAGCTACAACTATGATCTTCTCACTGCTCACAAAGACAGCTGAGTGCTATCTGAGTGTTAAACAGGCAACTGAATGGGACCTAGTAATGCATGTCTCCCTTTCAGAGGAACAACTGCTTCAGGGAAAAATACTTCAGGGAAAACCAAGGAGAGTTCACTTCCAAGCAGGTATTTCCTTTAATTTTAAGTAGCTTTCCCAGTAACGGTTCTTTGACACCAAGTATGCACACATCAACAGCAAAAGGAAACACATGATGTTGGCCAATTTGTTTATACAAACTAAATTCTGAATTTTGCTGGATATTAGGGACTCTGTATATTTATGTCAAACCCTGGTTTATTTCTGAACAGAGGATTGGATTATCAAGGGAAATCAACTAGAGCTCACAGCAGAAGTCTTAAGCCTCAGCAAACTCTTTAATTTACATGGAAATAGCAGGAAAAAAGCTTTTGGGACGAATGAAAGGCTTTGAAAGAGTAGCTGCATGTGACAACTAAAACTCATTGCCCTAACGTAAGAAGGTTTCAACCTAAAACTAGAAAACTATTCCATAATAATAATTAAAAAAACAAACTCTAACAAGCCACCAAGCAGATACTTTATTAGAATCTAAGGATTTCATGTTTGGAGTTCTCTAAAATAATGAAGTCCTTTCACTATGTGCAAACATCATGTATTTCTGTCAAGTAACAACAGACGAACTCTCTACCAGAGTAATGAGCCAGAAAAGTTAGAGCCAAAAGACCGTGACTGAAGCCAAAGGACAATGCAAATAACACACACGCAGGCTTCTGGAAGATATGCAGGTCAAACAACGCAGTGATATTTCTCAGGCTGAGCTTTAAAATCAAAAGACGTGTGTTGGGTGGAGCAAGGAGAGGGTAGGTTCCAGAGACAGGACACCAGCAATTGTTTTGGTTTTTTTTTATCATCCCAGAAGAACCCATATCTTCCCGACAATAAAATGAAGATGATACTGTGCAACATCTCTCACAATCTTTTATTAATACTTACATTTTGCCGATCTCCAGTTAAATGGGCAAACTCCACCATTTCATTTCCAAACTGGCTGAATATTTGTACAAACTCCTGGAAACTACTGACTTTTTCTAGTTGTTCCATTGTTGCAAGAACCTGCAAGGTAAGGGAACATACATCAACATTTGATTATCAGGATGCTAAACAAAAAACATTATCATTGAACTAGGAGTACTATTATTTAAAGACATTTCTAAGTTATGTAGTTTAAAATGTATATATTTTGTTACTATTTAAGCATTAATAACTCAACAGCTGGAAATCAAATGTAGCGTAATTATCATGCTTCATTCAGAATGAGTCGTTTGTTGTCAGCACTCAAAAAACATTTTCCTTGCTCCTCACACTATTAAGAGTAACAGTATTACTGGATTCAGCTTCCAGATTCAGGAAAAAATGTGGTTTTAAATTTAATATGACAGTAAAAAGTGCAGATTAGATCTCCGTGTTATATCCCTGTGTTGCAACTCTTAATTTCAGACCCAGAACTTTTAAAGTCTAAAATCACAGTTGCACAGACAGGTGTTACAGTGGCTCTGTCCATTAAAAAAAAGGCAACAGAACTAAACAAAATTGAACAAAGTTAGAAATTAGTTAATACATAGTTTTATACTTCCCATAACATCCTACTCTAACTCTGGAGATTTTCATTAGTTGCATATAAAACAAAGAACTAAATATATCCAAGCTGTATCAAGCTCTTACTCAAGATACTTTAAAGCATGTAAAATCAGCATTTTTTAAACATTCAGCAAAGTCTATCATAGAGTTTATAAATTACTGATTACTGAAAGTATCTTGTGAAGTCATTACATTATGGATTGTAACAGAGATGAACATCTGCTTTTTTTCAGGTTAGACATATACTTGCTAATCTCAAAGTGATCTTTCAAATCCACTGAACGTCTACTGAAGGGAAAACACTCAAAGCAGTTCTTTATTGTCTTTCAGACTGGAGATAAGACACCGCATAAAAATTTAACAGATTGTACTCAAAAGGGAGAAACTTCAACTTGTTTTTCCTTTCTTACGCCAAAAGTATCTTTCCCCCAACCACAAAAGCAGTGTACACACCTGATTATGACAAACTCCCCCTTCCCTGCAACCCTGGCAAACTCTCCTAGAAGCACCCATTTGTTGGTGGTAGAGCAGCTGCTCAATTTCCGTTGCAACCTAAGTAATGCAAATGTTCCACTAAACCCTGTGACTGCTGTGGAACTGACTGTTTATCAAGCAATATTAGACTGCAGCATCTGTCTGAGTATATTATGTTGGGCAGCCAGTTCCACAAAGGCTGTAGAAACAAGGACTTTCCTGACTGGGGTGTTGATGCATGAGAAAGGCTGGAGTATGAAGGATGCGGAACGAAGATGCACAAAGATGTGAAAACAGCAGTATGAGAGTGGAAGAAGGAGAGAACCACAGGACTGGGAAAGTGAGGATGTAGAAAAGTAAACATGGACAAAAGAGGAAAACATACAAGCTAAGGTTCAACTTTCTCTTCTAAGAATAGATAAAAAAATATTAATGACGCTCAACCATTCTTGGTTCAAGCAAGTGTAACACTGTATGAGTATGACCTTGGTTGCAAACAACTCTGTTACAATTTTCTGTGTTTCTCACATGACAAATTTCTTGTCAAATGAAGATTTCAGTGAAAGAACATGCCTTTCCATTACATTGAATAATTCTAGACATCCCAGGCAGAGCTGACATTCTAAAAAACTGTATAGACAGCTCTAAATTTGTCTAAAGCTTATTCAAGAAGCTGTTACAACGCAAAATACCTGTGATGTCTTCATAATTTTTAGTTTTAAAACTTCTTCAACAAGCAACATGCAGACAGTAATGAAAACAAACAATTTTAATTAAAAGGTTAAAAATACGTGAAAAACTCAAGGATGTAAGCTCTTATTAATACCTAAATTAGCACTAGATATTGCACAGCTACTGGTGCAGGATGCATGTCGCCTTGCAGACAGCAGTTGTAGGCTGACATCCCTTCAGGGCACATCCATATTTTGATCCAAAACGAACAGTGCAGCAGCTCCCCCACTATCTGTCACTTCTCTGCTCATTCTTCTGGCTCTCCTAACCTGACTGGTGACAGTGAGTGGAGCAAAACCTTAAGCTCACTGATGCAGTGACTAAGTCTGATGGACAATGAAACTAATGTTGCAAGGTAGGAAAGATGTGGGCAGGGATGGAAGAAAATGTATGCAATCCAAGAACACAGGGACATCATGCATGGTGCAGAGGATGTGGAAGCAGGAACAGGATCACTAGGGATCATCAGCCAGAGGCTGGATTCTGGAATAGATCACCATTCTAGAAGACCTCAATCACTTCCCTCATCTGTCTGAGGGACTGGATGTCCCACCACTCCTCTGTTTTTCTAACCTTTGCCCTTGATTGACTCTTTATTCATGTGAGGGAGACAATGACAATGAAAATAAGGATGTTTAGAAAGGCAGCAAAAAAAATGGCAACAGAACTTTTGCATTTGGGATTCAGTCTCTAAGATAAAAATGGAGCTGAGATCTTCTGGAACAGTTTCCCATTTCAAGAAGCCAGAATCTTCTCCAGTTGGCAATACTGATGATCCTCTTCCTACCTTTCCATCCTCTGCCACATTATACAACACTGTCTCAGAGCATTTATGTGCACTTTTTAAGTCCCTGCCTATATTATCCCTCTACCACAACACTTCCTACAGGAAGAACCTTTTTGCTATCCATCATAGTGGTGTCTGACACACTTTTCTGGAGTGCACTCTATAAAAATTAGGGCATATATAAATATTAGGCCTGTATAAGACACCATCATTTGTTTAATCTGGTCCTAGACATGTGAATTGCTCTACTGGTACCACAGACGGAAGCAGACTTTCCCAAACATGTGCAGTATTGCATTCTACAAAAAGTAGAATGCAATAAAACCCAAGAGATCACAAACACTAGCTGTGTCCTGGGGTGCATCGGACACAACATTGCCAGCCAGGCAAGGGAGGGGAAAAGAAGGGAGTGAGGGGAGACTTCACTGCAGTTACAACTTCCTTGTGTGGGGGAGAGGAGGGGCAGGCACTGATCTCTTCTCTGTGGTGATCGGTGACAGGACCTGAGGGAATGGCCTGAAGCTGTGTCAGGGGAGGTTTAGGTTGGATATCAGGAAAAGGTTCTTCACCCAGAGGAGTGACTAGGCACTGGAACAGGCTCCCCAGGGAAGTGGTCACAGCACCAGCCCGGCAGAGTGCAAGAAGTGTTTGTACAATGCTCTTGGGCACATGGTGTGACTCTAGGGGTGTCCTGTGCAGGGCCAGGAGCTGGAGTTTGATGATCCTCATGGGTCCCTTCCACGTCAGGATATCCTATGATCCTATGCCTATGGCAGTCAGAGTCAGATACACTTACTCCGGACTACGAGATTGTTTGAAATGCTTTCAAAATGAAATGCTGCATCTATGCTTACTATATTCACGTTGGTGTATATATGACGATATTTTCATATATATTTAAAATTACCAGAAACGTAGCCTGCTCCTGAAAGGATATATCCCTCCTTTTCCTTTCATGATGCATGCATTTGCATAGTAGCTCCATAGCCTAAATCTGTGTTACCACCCGCCACTTTTGGAAAGGTAAATTAATTAGGATTACTTTGGCTGCAGACGACAGCAGAAAAGCAGCAAAAGGTATTAAATGCACCATTCTGGTCTTCAGTGCAAAAAAAAGACCAAAGCTGCAAGTAACTTCAGCAAACTGTTATTGAAAAAACTGCTGCCACCTGAATCAACCACAGGGAGAAGAAATAAGCTCAAAGACAGCAGATCAGTGCTGCCAAGTCTAAAGTCAGAGATAAGCAGGTAATTTCACTGGTTTTGAATCCTGGACTGAACTAAGTGTCTTGGATCTAGGCGCTGCAAAATAGAGGCCAGTGGGTCTGGAAAGCAAGCTGGGACAAAGGAATAGAGACAGCATGAGGAGTCAAAAGTGGAAAGAGGGGCACTGCTCTGGATTACAAGTTCAAAGTTAATGGAAAACCCCAGGCCTTATCAGGTTATCATTTTTCAAACATGAGATTTTTCTATTTTTGTTTTAGCACATTGTGGAGAAAAAATGGAAGAATATCCTACAGGCAAGACAGTGAAGTCTGAACTGCATGAAATAGATTACATTTGAGGTTAAATGGGCCTTCATACATTATTTAAACCAACCGAGTAGTTTCATGCTAAGTTTCAAGAGCTAAGTTAAACTGCACAGAAACCTTTTAACCTGTAAGCCTAACTTCACTAGCACAGAATTTTATGTGCATTCCTCACAGCTTTTTACTTAGATACCTTAATTCTCTCCTTGTCTTGATCCTGACAGCATAAACATCCTGTCATTAGCAAGTAGAAGCTTTTATTGACCATTCTACCAAGACACACTTTTCACCTCACAGCAAATTTAAAGTTAAATAAGCAGTAACACAGCATCTTCTCCAGCATACTTAGTGAATAAAGCAATACAGGTGACATAAAATGCAGAGTCACTGAAAACTATTATTTTAATCCTACTGACTTAGAGCCATCCCCTTTCAGGTACCTGGAAGGTAAACATGTGCAAGACATTCATTTTTATCTCTTTATTTTAAAATTCCTCCAGAGAGACAACAAAAATATCACATCATTTACCACCACTCTTTGGCACTGACTGCAGGTACCAGTTAAACGAAACAGAAAAGAAGCTACAAATACCTTGTTTCTGGAAGTTATAATTTGCTTAATAACAATTCTGTCTGCTAACACCAGCACCTTTGTGACAGAAGAAAGCAACAACCTTGCAGCTTTTACCACACCCGTTTTGTCCGTAAAGATTGTTATGTGGCTATCAGATTCCGGATGATCCAAGTTTGCCACATCTGTAAGCTGGGCAATTGTTTCACCTAGAAGAAAAAATAAATAAAGTAACTTTCCATAGTTAGAAGAAAGATACTGGGCTATTACACATTCTTAACTTTTACCTTTGAGGGATAAGACAGTATCAGAGCTACCTGCAACTCTTTTTATTTCATTTCACTTCCTTCGACTGACTGTTGGTGGCAGCCTCTCCATATTTAAATGTGGATTACTATTCACCACTACCTTATTCTTCCATCTGTAACATACACTAATTTTCACACCGTAACATACACGTATCTGAGGGGTGGAGTGATGGGTGGAGTTGGGGGGTGTGGAGGGAGAAAACATTCATGGCAGGCATTTTTCTGATCTTAATAGCAGAAGTCAAACCAGTGTCCACACTTGCAAGATCAATCCACTGAAAGAGTGGGATGCAGGAAGGAAGAAAGAACTACAAAGTCCCCTCCACTTTCCAAATTTCAGTCAGCATTCCCATAATTTATGCATTTCCTATTCCTGTAAAAGCCTCCAGGCATGAATAATAAAGAGATTCCAAGCAGTAACTTCATAATTTACAGGACTGAAGCATTGTAGTGAGACTACTGCACTTCATATTCAAAGGAGGGTCACTAAACAGGACACTGTCAGAGGCAGGAGAGGAAAAAAAGGCAAGGAAGTGCTGATTTTCAGTTCATCACTATCTTTTTACTCAACCTGCATTTAGTTAAATGGATAGTTAAATAGGCTTAATTGATCACTTTTATTTTTTATGCAGTTAAAAATTCTACACCCAATGCAGCTAATGGATTTCCTTACCTGAGAAAGAAACACAGACCCTATCCAATTAAATCTTCTGGAGTATCCTAGATAACAGTACAATAGATGAAAAGACAGAGCAATTTGCTAGTCCATAACCAAAGAAGGGCTGCTGGGAGACTGAGCTCAGGCAAGCTCTTAGACATGATTTTTGTTAGCGTGCAAGACAAGATGATCAACCTACAGCTGACCTATAGATAGTCCTTGAAGATAAAATCTAGGATATTTGATCAAATTCCCTATGACTCATCTTCAAAACCTCAGCTAAGGTAATTCACCTAAGCAGGCAAAATACTCCAAAAGCCTGATAAAGCCAGTGCTCTCATATGAAGAACCTGCCTTATTCTGGTACTCTGGTTATACCACACACTATACAACAAGGAAAGCCTGACAGTCCTTCAAACCACAGAGCTCCATATTTCACAGTGTTTATGTATAGATTTCTCTACTCTGATAATTGTAATCCCTTGGGTTCTGAAGCTGCCTAAATAGGTATTGCATTATGAGAAGGAACTTCCAGTACATTTGCTGGGACCAGGCCAGCTCACAAAAGGCATGCTCCAAATAATCAGAGGGTGACTCCAATATACTGTACTCTAGTACAGTCTGAGACAGTGAGTTCCACAGCTGAAGGGCCTGAAAATGAATAGAAGCAAGAGGAGTTATAAAAGTACAGCTGCAGTTCAAAGAGTGAGGGGCAGCCAGATGCACTACCAGTGAAGCTGTAGGACAAGTCTCCAGTCAGGCAAGGAGGGTCATTTGACAGCAAAACACATTGGCCATTGCCTTCTCCACTGTCCAATTCGTTTCACTTCACGCCAGTCTCTAATTGTTCACCTTTGTCAGCAGATTAATCTATTTCTTTGACCTCACAATATCTGTGACAACAAAAAATGCTGTAGGAACACACAGAGACCCATTAAAACAGATGCAAAGTTCTTTTGGTAACCAAGAAAGGATGCACATCATTATCCCATTTCTTATGCTATGGGATTCGCCTTCTTGAGGACGAATCAAGTCATAGGTGAAGTAGCTAGTGATACAAAGAGGTATCAGGGAACACTGAAAGACCTGCAACATCTGCCTGTCAAAAGCTCCAGACAGCCCTAGAAACTCAAGAAGACTTCTGGTAACAGAAAAAAGGCTTCCTCCTCTGCCTGAATATCTGCAACTACAGGAACAGGAATTAAGCCCTTGGAGTGAGCTACAAGGAACAAGACCTGTTAGGGTAACAAGACAAAGCTAGGGAAGCTATACCCAGCTGGGTATACGCCAGTCCATAAAACACATCTGAGCATGTCAAAGGAACAGTTCAGCGTCACTGTAATTCTCCTATCATGGCTGAGAGATTGTGACAATTGGGTGATATTTCCAGTGACAGGAAGACAACTGTCACATCCATCTCCAAGAAGGTTAACAAGAAAAATGCAGGTGATTGTGGGCTAGTCAGCCTCACATCAGCCTCCAGGATTATCACTAAAATGATCTTTGAAGTCATTACCACATGAAACAGAAAAAGGCAGTCAGGAGGACTGCCAGGGTGAATAGACCCTCACTGATCTGAATGCCTTCCATGATGCGATGACACTGTTTTTAAAAAAAGAAAGTAACGGATGCCGTGCATCTCAGCTTCAGCAAGGCCTCTGACATGATCTCCCATAGTGTCCTGATAACTTCATCATGAGATACGGACTAAGTGAACAAAAAGGTGCGTAGAAAATGAACCTGTTGGGCTTGGGGATGCTAATAATGGGTACAAAGTTCAATGGGCAGTCAATTTCCAGCGGTGTCCCTCTGGGACTGACAGGAGTTATCAAAACTATTCCGTGGATGATGACTCAGCATGTTCAGCAAGTGTGTGAACAATACCAAACCGGGTGAGTGTCTGATACTGTGGAGGGAGGGCTGCTAGACAGGCTGAAAAAGAACAATCTGGTAGAAAATCTCTGAAGTCCAATAAGGGCAGTAATACCACATCTAGGCCAGGGTAGCACCACTCAGCCCCACATGCTGAGATCAGCTGTCAACAGGGAACTTTTGTGGGGAAAGACATGGGGGGCCTGGAAGACAAAGAGTTGAACAGGAGTCAGCAATAACGGCCAGCTGCACCTGGAAGGCTGCAGATATAATTCTTCCCTTCCTTTTGGCACTTGTGAGGCAGCATCTGGAGTACCACGTCCACTTCTGGGCTCCTCAGCACCTCAGCTGCCATAGCGGAGCAAGTGACAGAAGGGGAGAGGCTGAAGAGAAGGAGTTTGCTCTGCCACAAGAAAAGAAGGGCAGTGGCAGAGCCTTCTCTGGTCTACATCTATCCCCGTAGTGGCAGGTGTGGAGAGACACAGACAGACCGACCGATCCCAGTATGTATGGTGATGGAACAAGAAGCAAGGAACAAGATGTAAGAAAATACTTTTGCCACGGCAAGGGTGGTTAAACACCCCTAAGTAAGAGTACAAGAAAGACATAAGAAATGAGAAGTGTACAAGAAATTGCATGATCTCCATTCTTGGGAGTTAAAATGTCCCTTACAACTTCAGTTATTCTGTGATTCCATTTATCCATTTAAATTTCCATTTTTCAGCCTTCTTAAATTTAGCCCTCTCTGCACTAAAACCCAAGGCAAAAATAGGAGAGAGCTATTTATTGCTTTTATTTTACTCCACGTCTTCCTTTAGGGCTACATAGTCAACTGGCAGAGAATACTGGAAATGTTATGACACTAACTCATTCCTGACATGTGCTTTCTCTTTTAAATTAGCCAATCTTTCCTAGTTTTAGAGAGAAAAAAAAGATAAAAAAATCACAGATGGGCATCTAAAATGTGCTTCTTTAAGTTACATTCCACTACTATACTGTCATTGTAAACATTGACACAGTGAAAGAATAATGTTATGCAATATCTGCTACATGACCCTCTGCAGTGTTTTAGGATTCTATTTTGAGTCAATCAAATTACAAGGTTTATTACAAGGAAATAGTCATAACAAGTCTGAAACACTTCAGATCACTGATTATACCCTTCACAAGAGACAGATACAACATCTGTCATCCTTCAAAGCCTCTGCAGGATACGCAATTGATTTAAAGACTCCCTACTTTTCTTAGAAACTGAGATGCTTAATGTTCTAAAACCTTTTGTGTTGAAATCTATCTTCTATGCCTAACAAAATCTCCATTTCTGAGACACAATCTAATTTATTGGCTAAAAAGAAGTATGAACAGATCTACCAGACTCCCTGCCCAAAAGAGCAAAGGCTTTCTGCTGCCTATACCCTCAGAACATAGGATTCTTTAATACAAGTCAATAGTCTTGGCTATAATTGTCCACAAAATTTTTTTGCCTTGCTTGGGAACACCAAAGTTATTAAAAATGGCACTTGAGCAACTGTGTTCAGAAAATGAGTTCAGAGGACATTTATCCGTAAGAATTTATCTGCTCAAAGGATTGTGTTACTTTGTCCAACACTGAACAGTCCACGGAGATAATACTGGCACAAAAATCCCTCCATCAGACAAATAGCCAGGAGCAAACATGTTTGCTATACTGAATTTCCCATGTAAGTCTTCAGTTAGACCTCAAATGCAGGGAACAACTGAGCCATGCCAAGGTAAACGTGAGGCTGACAGAAATGTAAACAGCCCATATCTTCACTCCTCTAGACTGAGGCTATTACTGCGTAACAGGAAATAAAACTTACAATGCAAAAGAACTATAGTTTTTTGCTCGAATAAAATACCACAGACTATTTTTAGATTCTGAGCTCCTCCTGCGCACAGTGATAGGGAGAAAGAAAATACTTAACCATAGCATAACTGGAAAGTCCAGAGAGAGAGATTCAGACTGCACTGCTCTTCCAGCAGCTGAGATTATCGATGCGAACTTTGGCAATTTTGGCTTGTCAGCATTTTATTTGGATCTCTGAAGAGAAAACACACGCTCCACATAACAAATGGAATGTTTTTAAATTAGGACATTTCTGTTTGCAGCCAAGTTTACTGGAGCGACTAGGAATTTTCAGTCTAAAGTTTATCCAGAATAGTCCTTCAAATCACAAGAACAATCATTCATCATCAGCGTGTTTCTAGACATTGTGACTCATTGTTGAGGGATTTTCAGAGGATTTCTTATAGCACCATGCCCAATTTCTAAGCTTCTTTTTTTCTTTTAATCACAAATAATAGTATGAACTGTGTCCCTGAAGTCTGAGACCAGAACAGCAATTCAGCAAGACGTTTAACCCCAGTCAGGACAGCAAAGACAAGTTTTTCAGGACTCTTGAGGTCACTTCAAAGATAAAAACCAAACACCCACCCAAGCCCCCTATTTAACTTAACAGATCAGTTTTAAGTACAGTAACCCACATTTTGGAGTAGAGCACTGCTCCATCCTGCAGTAATCAAGACATTAGTGTTGAAGGGTTGTTGAAGGGTCATTTATTTGTGTCCACAACAGAAGTTCAGGATTGTCTCCCTGAAGCCACAGTAAGCAGCATGTCTGTCACACTTGCAGGTTCATCCACCTGCTCACACTGGGAAAACTTCAAGAAGAATTTCCCATTATCCAAAAGTATTTGAAAGCAAAAACAAAACCTCACCCCACTAACAACAAAAGGAACATTCTACTAGATGTCATCTTAAAGGCTTCACTGCAAATCTAAGAATATGCATTTAACTGAGGACCACTGAAATATTATGCAAGGAGTAGTACTTAGTATCTAGGAAAGTAGTTTCTACCACAACGCAAACGTTGTCTTACAGCATCAGAGAATGCAACCCCCTGTTGACCTAGACAGTCTTCTGGGGAAAGGAGAGTGACAGCAGGCAACTCAATTATCCACATTTCACATTCAATTCACACACACAGCAACTTTGCAACAAAACTTGAATCCAGCAAAAAGGCAAACACAATATGATTTTCATTCTACTGAGGGGAGTCATCAGATGACTGACGTGAGTCATCTTACAGAGTCCTGATGAAATATGGGTTGACACTGACCTTCATTCAGACATTGAGATTTAGAATGCAGTGACCTCAACAGCATAACACTCAAATAACTTTAAATACTCCACTGTTTTTACTTGGCAGCAATAAACTCTAAAGTTGTATTCCCAACACTCTGCTTTTTGTCTGTAGTAACATCATAAAAAAAAAGAGCAGTCAGGTAATTCCTTGTGGCAAATGATCCTATAAAATTCAAAGCCAACACACAATTCCATTCCCTATTCGTAAGACGACAGTAATTTAAGTAAGTGACAAAATCAGGTAACAGATCAGGCCTTGAATGAACCAGCAGAGGAAGGTTAGGCAATTAAATAATAAAGTTCTTACATTATGCCTGACACTAAAAATAGTGTGCCAAAAATGGCACAAGTACAATTTCATGAGTAACTACACACCTGCTCTCCTTGCCTCGATGCAAGCAACACTCATTTCCTCCTTCAGTTCATGGTTTTCGTTGGCTATGGCTTCGCCCACAGTAACAAATCTCCCGACTGCCAGGTTAACAGCTTGGCCCACTCGCTGAATTGCTTGCAGAGTCTTGTCTGAACGCTTTGGTTTATCCTTATGATTAATAAGAGTAGTTATCTGCAAACAGGAAGAGTTATTTATTACAACACTTTAACTTTAGTATTAAGGGCAGGTTTTGAATTGAACTCAGTAATAGATTTTTACAGTATTTCACTAATAAAATTTAGTTTTGTACTGTGTCATAAGGTATCATTTAACTTCTCAGAGAATGAAAAAAAAATCTGGAGCATAATTAAGGTTGCTTATCTGCTATGATCTCAGTTTCTCACTCAAATGAACAGAGGGATTTTTATTTTTCTTCCCATTCCATTTGCAATATTAAAATAAGCTGTCCTGGGTCTCAACAGCCTTTTTCACACTTCAGACACAACCCTTCCCCCATTAAAACATCCACCATATTCAAACATCCTCAATTACACATTTCCTAGATTTTAGAAAAAGGTTGCCATTTAGATACAGGCTATCAGTAAAAAAATTTGTGAGGGCATTCCTACTTTTGAACTCCTGACTTGGCTTTTCTGACCACTACACAGCACTATACCTTCCCTCTTGGATCACACGGACCGGAGATCAGCTGCATACTGGCTGCAGGAGACTGAAGATTTGTCCAAAACACCAAACATGAGGAAACAAAGAGATCCTTTCCCCTCACAGAGGAGAAAGGCAGGATTGCAAAAGCAGCTTCTCAACCAAGGCATTAGGTAAGCATGAGAACAGTATGCAATCCTGCCACTCACAATTAACTATGAACTGCATTACAAACATGAGGTTTACATTTTTGCTACAATCAACTATTTTCTAGTGAGAAGCAGGACAGAAGTGGAACTTCGTAGTTTCAAACATCCTAAACCAGCATAAAAACCCAACAAAGATAGTCCTGCCTGTCCTTGTCTCCTACTCTCATGTTTGCAATGAATTCATCTGATGTGGGTTAAACCTCAGTTGTGGAGAAGGTGATGCTTGTTATTTTACTTTTCCCCATCATCAGGTCCCCAGTCTGGTTCACTGCATAGCTTCATGAATATTTTTGGAGGAAAAAAGGAAACAGTACAGCCTGGGGAGAGAAAGATGGGCAGAAACGCTCCTTTCATCAGCAGTATCATTTAAAGTGCCCACATTTAGGTATCACAGAACTCCACTGTAAGCCAGATCCTCAGAAGCTCAAAGATGTCTGTTGAGAAAATCTCAGAATTACACGAATTATTTAAGTGTCTGAACATCTCAGCTGTATCAGCTTGATCACAGGTGTCTTTGCCACTCCTCAAAAAAACATAAATCATCATTCACTCATACATTCTCCTACCAGTCAAGCCTGTGGTGGGACAGGAGCACACAAGCTGTACCTATAATGCTCATTTCAGATTCAAGGACATAGCAGGAAGCAGTGTAGGAACTGTTCTGCTTCATGATTTGATCAATGCCCAAGGTTTACCCTTCAGATATCACTGAGTCGTCTTTCTGGAGAAGAAAAGAGTGGTGGTGTTTAACATCTTGCTGAGGCTGGTTTTGAATGCCAGGAGCTGGTTTAGCCAAGTTTCCAGTATTAAACCCTTTGCAATGGGAAATGTCAACACTTCATAGAGGGTTTTGCACATACAACGAAAATAAAAAAAGACAAAGAACTAAGACCAGTGCTGCCCTATGGAAGAACTGCTGTGAGAATGAAAGAATATTTTGTTCTGGTACAAAACATCAGTACAGAAATGCATTGTCTGCCTTCTTATACACGCCCTACTTTTCCAATTTGTACCTAAGCCACAAGGTCTAAAGGAAGGCCACTTTCTATAATTCATACAATAAATCTGTCCCTTAAGAGTCCCCTGGATAACCAAACTTCAACTCCAAAGCCTAAGAACCCCAGATGCCTTTCCAGTGAAAAGATCTTCTTACGATGAAAACAGAGTCCTATTAGTGAGTAAACTGAGTAAACATCTGAACATCTTCAAATTCATTTTAGATGAGGAATGACATTCCTCAAAACACACAATTACCATGACTTCAATGGAAATTCAGACCAAGATAAAATTCATAGTAAAAACAACTGCACTATGCAGCTCTCCTGAATTCTTGCATTATAGATACTTCAGTTATACAGAATTAACAAATACCCATCAGCAGCTAATCTAACAGGGCCAGTCGGTGAATTCTTGAATAGGCATGGCTAGCAAGCCAACTGAGAGCATTAGTCCAAATGCTGAGGAAAACCAAATTGATATAGGGTCACAACTTTGTTTCTTCCACTGGTTTTTAAGCAAACAGCGACCAATGCTGGGTTAATACTACATTCATACGGTTATTGACTTGTCAGAAGTATATATAAAATAACACTGGCCTAAAACAAACTGCAAACAAACATACTGACTGCAAGTTTACCTCCTACAGCATTTTACACCAGTAAAAGTTTAAACATGTTCTGCATAACCCTGAAAAAAAATGCATATGCAAATAACACTGCAGAGTGAAAGGAATCCCACTGTCTCTTACAAATCATCAAGGGCATTTATTTTAATTCCCATGTTACTGCAGAGGTATGCAAATAATAAAAATCATGAAGCTATCACAGCTTAAATTGCTTTATTAAAGTCTTACAAAACACTCTCAGGAATTACATTTCTATCATTTCTTTAGCATTCTCTTCAGAGGGCATCATAATTTTTGTAGAAAAAAACAACCCCTCTACTACCCTTGCCAAGGTTAAGCAAGAACAAGCAGCTGTTTTGACAGGTCTATCACCAGTGTCATCTTAACCTCATGAAGTTAAACAAGGCTAAACACAAGGTCTTGCACTGGGGATGGGACAATCCCCGGTACCAATGCAGGCTGGGGGATGAATGGATTGAGAATAGCCCAACAGAAAATGACTTGGTGCAAGAAAAACTGGACGCTAGTCAACAATGTGCTTGTATCCTGGGCTGCCTCAAAAGCAGTGCAGCCAGCAGGCTGAGGAAGGGGATTCTGCCCCTCTACTCTGCCCTGGTGAGACCTTACCTGGAGTGGGGTGTACAGCTCTGGGGTCCCCAGCACAAGAAGGACATGGACCTGTCGAAGACTGTTCAGAGGAGGGCCATGAAGATGGTCAGAGGGATGGAACACTTCTCCTATGAAGACAGGCTGAGAGAGCTGGGGTGGTTCAGCCTGCAGAAGGCTCCAGGGAGACCTTATAGTGGCCTTTTAATACATAAAGGTGGCTTAGAAGAAGATCAGGAAAGACTTTTCACCAAGGCCTGTAGTGACAGTAGAGAGGTCAATAGTTTTAAACTAAAAGAGGGTAGATTCTGATTGGACTTAAAGAGGTTATTTTTTACCATAAAGGTGGTGAGGCACTGGAACAATTTCCATGAGCTGTGGAAGTCCCATCATTTTAAGAGTTCAAGGCCAGGTAGTTTGAACAGCCTGGGGCTTTGATGGGGCTTTGAGCAACCTGATCTAGTGGAAGGTATCTCTGCCGACAGCAGGGGGCTAGAACTAGATGGTCTTGAAAGGTCCCTTTTAACCCAAACCATTCTCTGATTCTATGACCTACTCGAGACACCCACTTGAGTAGCTTGTATATGAAGATTTAACTCAGCCTATGGTTATACACAGCAGCTGAGGCTTTGCAAATACCTCCCGGAATAAAGAACTCTTAGCTAGGTAATATACTTTCTTCTCAGACTGGCTAACTTAGGGCCAGTATAGTAACTATCTTAACACTGGAATGGAGGGAACGTTGTTGAACTCCGTAATTTTTTTTTTCCCCCCAGATAAGTCAAAAAACTGTACGGATTGACAGTTAAAAACAACCATTGCGAGAGAACCAAAACAGAAGTTGGTCAAGAAGCTAGAAACATCACAGTGAACAGCTTCATGTAACACCTCTTTCAAGTGTGATCAACATTACGTAGCAAATGCAGCCTGTACTGATATCAGATTTGCATAGGACGTTTCCTATAAAAAACTAAGTAACAAACAGCCCTGAAATAGGAGTAGATAGGTCATGATAAAAGAAAGATATGAAATATAGATCAGCTAAGAAAAAAGGGCTGGGTTTGGTTCTAGAAACATGAGTTACACATAAACTAAATGTAAAATGCTTCATAATGTCAAAGGCATGAGGAAAGCTGTTCAGATACAAGAAGGGCTTCTCATAACCTGCCACCTGCAGAAAACATTGCTGTACGAACGAGGAGAAAGATTTCTCAGAATTATGCATTCTCATTCCCTCATAGAGTGTTAAGAGTGACAGGTACATCCTCCATCTCAAATCAAGCTTTGAAAAAGCAGAGGTAATAGCAACTGCAGTTAAGGATTCTTTTCAAGACTTAATTAAGCTTGTAATTAACAGTCAGGGTTAAAAAAATAACAAGATCTGAACTTAGCAAGAGGAATTTCACTAGTACGTTCAATGACAAACTGAAGGAAACAGTTCTGAGTTGTGCCTCACAACACAAATACATCAGTGAGCATTAAAAGACCAATAAGAAAGGCTTCTAAAATAAAGAAAAAGCAAAGGTTTTGCTCCTGACTTTTAAACAACATTTAAAACAAAGATAAAAAATTGGACAAGCTAAATGGAGAAAAGGAAAGACCCAGAAGAAACTCAACAAGGAATTTTCTCCCCAACAACCAGCCAAAGAAACCCTAAGAGTCTATAAAATCTGGACTAGTAAAACTTGCAGCATTTAACATATTTCAGATTACATGAAATTGCTTTCCCCCTGCAATCCATCCAGTGGCAACCAGACTAGAACTATGACCGTGTTTTTATTTTTTTTTTTTTAAATGAAGGAAACCCCTGCAAGAGCAAGAACATCATCTAAGACCTCCCTTAAGCTTAACACCTCCCAAAAATTTAATCTGTTATGTTCTGATCATGTATTTACCAGTCACCAACATCTGTGATGTTGGGACAGGAGTTAGCAGCTGAAAAGATTACCTGTAAGTCTCTTTGAACAAGAGCAATACGTTACATGCTGTTTACTTAAGGATTTACTGATCAGGTCTTATAAAGGAAACAGTCCTTTTGATGGTACTCACCCTCTGTTTAATGTGAGCTCTTACACTATTTCCATGGAATGTTTATCTGAGATTTGAGACAATCCGTTTAAGGAGTGTACAGTCTCAAGAATCTGTCAGCTACAATCCTTTATCACTTGTTATGAGAAGCCACAGAAAAATAATGGCCTTTTCTCAAGTACTTTACCAAAACCAACAGATATAGCCATAATGTATCAAGATGTACTTCATATTTAAGGAAACAAGCTCAGTTGTGGCAATTTTTGAGCTGATGTTTTCAGATCTTTTTGAGGGCCTTCAGATACTGACATTTAAGTCATTATATGCTTCATGCTCAGGAAGCATCATGACAGCACGCTTAGCTAAAAATATTCTAATGTCTATTTATTGTCAGTGTAATTAAGTCTTGCATGACAGAATTAAGTGATACTTAAGAGACTGGGTTTCAGGAAGTATTTATAGACATCTATAAATAAAACCAGAGGAAACATAGCTATTTCACAGCCTCTGCTACAAACACAAGAGTTAAACTGACAAGTTATGTTGGAAGATACCGTTGCCCATCTCCCTCCCCAGCAAAGTACCCACATCGTACACAGGATGATTTCGACTCTCAAGAGCAGTATTTGTTACTGCCTCTTATGTGGTGGGTTGACCCTGTGTGGATGCCAGGTGCTCATCAAAGCCACTCTATCACTCCCCTCCTCAGTAGGAAAAGGGAGAGAAAATATAATAAAAGGCTTGTGGGCTGAGATAAGGAAGGGAGAGATCATTCACCACTTACCATCACGGCCTAAATAGCCTCTGCTTGGGGAAATTAAATGAATTTATTACCAATCAAATCAGAGTAGGATTATAAGAAGAAAAACAAATGTTAAAAATACCTTCCCGCCACCTCTCCCACCTGACCAACTTTATTCCTGATTCTCTACCTCCCTTCCTCCAGTAGCACAAGAAGACAGGGAACAGGGACTGTGGTTAGTTCCTCATATGCTGTTTCTGCTGCTGCTTCCTCCTCAGCAAGAGGTTTCCTTCCCCTGCTCCAACATGAGGTCTCTCCCATGGAAGACAGCCCTCCATGAACTTCTCTAACACGAGTCCTTCCCATGGGCTGCAGTTCTTCACAAACTGCTCCAGCACGGGTCCCTCCCATGGAGTGCAGTCCTTCATGAACAGGCTGCTCCAGCATGGATGCTCCTTGGGATCACAAGTACTGTCAGAAAACCTGCTCCAGCATCAGCTCATCTCCTGCAAGCAGCCACTCCAGCACAGGCTTCCCACGGGGTCACAGACTCCTTCAGACACCTACTTTCTCCAGCAGGGATCTCTGCATCCCTGTGAACCTCCATGGGCTGCAGGGGGACAGCTGCCTCACCATGGTCTGCACCATGGGCTGCAGGGGAATCTCTAGTCCTGCAACTGCAGCACCAACTTTGGTGTCTGCAGAGTTGTTTGTCGCATATTATCACTCCTCTCTTCTCTGTCTGCAATTACTTCTGCCCAATACCTTTTCCCTCAAATACATTATAGCAGAGGCGCTACTGCCATCCCTGACTGGCTCGGCCTCGGCCAGCAGCGGGGCCATCTTGGAGCCCTCTGGCTTTGGCCCTGTTGGACATGGGGGAAGCTTCTGGCAGCTTCTCACAGAAGCCACCCCTGTAGCCTCCCCGCACCAAAACCTTGCCACGCACACCCAACACACTCTGGAAAAGAGAGTGCTTCAAGTGACCTCATTGCAGCCTTCCAGTGCCTGAAGGGAGCCTATAGGAAAGATGGATAGTGTCTACTACAAGGGCATGTAGTGTTAGCATAAGGGGGAATGGCTCCAAACTGAAAGAATATCTGTTTAGATTAGATATTAGGAAAAAAAATCTTTCCTCTCAGGATGGTGGGGCACTGGAACAGGTTGCCCAAGGAAGTGGTTGGCCTATCCCTGGAGTGTTCAAGGCCAGGTTGGATGAGGCCCTGAGCAACCTGATCTAATGGAAGGTGCCCCTGCTCTTGGAAGGGGAGGGAGGAACTAGATGACCTTTAAGGTCCCTTCCAACTCAGGCCACTGATTCTTTAATTCTATATTGATCAGCTTTCCTGCTTGAAAAAATTCAAGATGTTATCCCTGTGCAATGAGGATTAGCTAGGGTAACAGCTCTTCTTCCATTTTGTGTATTTTCTGCTTTCTACATTCCATTAACTTTATAACGGTAGAAAATTTGTTTCTGGAAAAAAAAAAAAAGTAATACCAGGAATGGAAAGTCTTTGCTAAGAAAATGTAATAGCACTACATACTGGAAAAGGAGTTACAAACCCCTACAAGAAAGAGTGCTGTAAGGTAAATTTAGTTGCATTTAATACGACAGGTAGAAATCTTGGTCAAAAAAGCCTTTCCCATACTGCTTGTACTTGCATTACTTCATCTTGAGTTTGGGGGCACAGAGGAACTTCTAATATTACATTTTAGGTACTGTCTCTCATTAGGTCTCATGTACTCCTTGTAGATGATCAGGTCTTCAGACTCCTTTAGACAGAGAGCAGCACACGTTGTTCCAACACCCACACCTGCTACAAAACACAGCCATGCGTCAGAGAGAGTGGAGAAGCAGCAACTGGCATTTGACATCCTGTCCATAAGGGCTACAAGCAGAACTGTCACACAGACTTCTCATCACAAGATGAGCCTCAGGCATCTTAGGAAGTGAGCAAGGACTACCTGTTTACCTGTCCTAGAAAACAAGTCTGTTAAGATTAGATGCCTGTCCAGGCAGTAATAGAAATCTTAAGCATTTTGTACAATTTCAAGCACTGAAATATTTTCTTAAAGTTCAGCTAGTGTGCGGATTTTCAGAATTGGAAAGCCTTATCTTTCTACTCATATTTAATTTTGTAGAAAATTCAACAAATAAACTTCGCAGAAACTCAGTTTTGAAAGTTTTCAAAGGTGGGAAAAGAGTAACCAAAATGAAATTCAACTGCACTAACTACTAATGCACTAGTTAAGTGTAAGAACCCATATTCTATTCATGCTGAAAACATTACTTGAGACAACTGCCCCTGCTTTATGGACAATTGAACCAGAACAGTTTCTTCTATGTGTTATTATTCAAAGGGGCAATCAACCCCTTCCTGCAGAAGTCACACAGACCTCAACACATCATTCAGGACGCTGAGTCAATACTTTTGAGACAGCTTCCATGAAGCAATGTGATCCAGCTACCCACTATTTATGAATTTTTTCCTCATAGATCCTCTAGACTGGTGTCTAGAAGAGCAGTACAAATGCACTGCATACCCAAGACTGCTAAGTACTGTTAGACTTGTGCCACTGAGACTGTTGGATTTGTACCTTTACCTGGAGGCTTTAAAAAAAGCATCTTCTCTTCTCACATCTTTCATAAAAACCTTCAGGGAAGCAAATAAAATAAACAACTTTAACAACCTGTAGGCTAGTTCACTTATCTGTGGGCAAATGCTAACACGCTTAGTGGAGCCTCAGGCAATCTTTCACACACAGTGTCTAACAAGCTGGCAAGCCACCTCTGAAAAGGAAGAAGGAACAATCCATGACCTGCAGCGACAAGTAGGAGCTGCCAAGCAACACAAGAATGGCCCTACTAGCTCGGATCACTGGGGCACCTAACCTAGTATCTTATATCCCGTAGTCCTCAACACGCTTGCCTAGAAAAGATTGTGAGAGTTAAAGAAGCAAATGCAACACGAGCTATAATGCAGTTGTAACCAGATTTGCTGGTTAACTGCAAACTGTACATTAAAGTTTAAAACACCACAATACCTAATTGTGCACTTCTCACAAGCACAACAGCTTCAGCAGATAGAAATATTATCTGGAAGGGGTGGAAACAGTCCTCTTCACCTCCTTCACATCTACACTTCAAAATCTACTCTCTGTAAAGTTCACCAGGAAAGACACGAACACACAGCTTCAAATTCAAATACGCACCTCAGATTATTAGTACCATTGCTATGTACTTGTTAGACATTCTTCGAATTCTTAAGAGATCAAAAGAAAGGACTCAACTCAGAGCAAGACTGTACTATAGTGGTGAATACCCTTTCTTTGTGCTGACTGCATTCCTAGAAAACCAAGCAACTTTTAAATTTCTAGTTCCAAACCAAACACCATTGAGAAAATGATGAGCCAAAATGTGATACAGATTAACTTGTTCAAATGTGGTGCAGCAATGTGATGACACCAATTTATTTCCTCCAGTGTGGGTTATTTTGGGTGTGGGGATTTGTGTGGTGGGAGGTTTTCTGTTTTTTGTTGTTTTTTTTTTTTTTTTCTCCCCAAAACAATAAAAACTCTGAAAACTTCAGGGTTTTTTTTTTTTTCCCCATGGGAATAAATTATTTCCAATTCTTTTTTCTTTTTTTTTTTTTTTTCCAAATTGCAAAAAGGAACATCAGAGGGGGAAAAAGAAAAGGAATGAACACAGCTCACTATTCTTGCAGCCTGTAAATTCTTGGATATTCTGTAGAGGATTGAATTACTTTAATAATGTTATTAAAGTACCCTACTGTAGAGGAGAAATATGCTTTCTTTTTAATGTTCGGTTTCACAGACTCCGTAAAATCAGGGATACCCCGCTGATCTGCAGGGGTGAAGCAGAAAAGTACACAAAAACTGACCTGCACTGCTGCTATCCCCTCCTCTTTTTTCCACACATGGAAGAGGAGACAGATCACCGAAAAACCCTCAGTGAGGCTTGACCGCTGATCAAAGACACCTTGTTTACTCTTACTGCCACATGCTGTACAAGTCAGAGGACTGCCCCACCTTCCACCCAAAAAAGGCATCATCAGAATTTCTATAGGAATGAGCGACCAAGAAAAAGGTTGTCATTTTCAGACAATTCAAGTTCAAGCTTTCTTCTCTTCAGAGATGTATGCAAGTTCACAGACTGAGTTGGCACCAAAATTTGTACCTTTGAGCAACTTGACATGAGTTGGCAAAGACAGTTTTTCAAACAAGGTCCAACTTAACTTCTTTTGATTATACAATATGTGTATTAACAAGCACACTGGACATCATAAAATATGCATTTACCTATTACAAAATGCATCCAGAAGTCAAACTGGCTTTTTAACTCAACTGCTGTCTTGAAGTCTGAACTGCACAACTACCTCACTAGAAAAGGTGAGCATAAGCTAATAGACCAAATAATTTGGTTTCAGGGCATACAAGGCAGTACATTTTCCTACCCACCTGTTGCCCTTCAGTTCAGTATTTTCTTACCTAAACAACTAGATTTCATAAACAAAGCAATTCCAATTTTTCATTCCACACCTAGAAATCCTGGGCAGGATTAAGCCTAAGAAAATCCAACTCAGGGGGAAGTTCATTGTTTAAAGTGTACTTTCAGATGTGGTCAAAACTGATGCAGACATGTTTTCAGCACCAGAGAGATCCAAGTCTCAGAAATAACTCAATTTACTAACATAATCAGGTAACCTCAAAACCAGAGACTGGCAAACAATAATTCTGGCTTTTCCCCCTAAATTGCTGTTGTTAATGTACCTAACCTGGTACTACTTGTGCAAACAATGCCTGAGCCAGCTCTGAGCTGCTTATCTGAAAAAACCACCACTGTTGTGGAACTAAAAATTCAGACATTGTAATAAAGGATGTAGCAGGGACAACACACTTATACCACCTGCAACTGAGAATTCTCTCTATTCAAACCAGGATTGGCTCCTGAAGATGTAGAAAATGTTCCTTGTTAGTCCCATAAGCAGGTGGCTTCCCTGCCGTGAATACCAGCTATTCAATCCTTCTTGCTTTGCATGTTCCCGACAGAAGAGTTCCTGCAGCCTCTTTCAGAGAAGGCTTCCTTAGCAGCATTTTGCCATCCCACTTCAGTTCAGAGCGACACCTGGTATTCCATTTTGAAAAGCACATACTTGCTCTAGGGATTAACTGAGAAGTACAGTGTGCTCTGGAAAAGGCTACGCAAATCCAACCACTATCCACCTACAGGAGTGCAAAACAAAACAAAAACTTCATACAATCCAGGAACTATTATCTTATTTATGCTAAAGTGCCTGTATTTTCTTTTGATTGCTTCATTGAAGAGCTCCAGGGCAATAAAAACTCATTTAGCTGAAAAATTTAAGAACATTTAAAAGTAACATGGAGATACAATACAGAATCTTTGATAATTAAAAGGGAACGCTCCATGCACTGGTCTAACTCCTACATGCTAAGTGCTTGCAAGATTGGACAATATTACCCTTCTACTTCTAAACATTTTTCATACCTGTGAATAAACAAACAAACAAAAATACTGTCACAATTCCCATGTTGAAAGGTTTATGTTACTACAGAACAATTTTGCTTTATTGTTATTTGAAAATACAGGATTTGTGTGGTTCTAAATGGTTATATTCATTCTGCTTAATAAAAACATGTTTCTGTAAGACAAAAGCAACAGCATAGTTTTTTATTTTTCTACGTACATCTGAAAGAACTTTAGGATTTGCTCATACATTACTTTTGCAATTTGTGCTCAGGAGTTACCTTCCCATTCGAGAATTCATTTTAGGCATGTAACTAAGAAACAATCCAATTCAGTATCTAAAGTAGAGTAACAGTCCTAAGTTGGCTCTAGAGTCTATATCACTTCTCATTTACCCCATTAGCTTTAAACAAGGCTATTAATGAAATGCTACACAGCTCAATGAGTAAAAACTAGACTTTAAGGTTCATCTAGCAAGGGTTATACTTTTCCAATTAATTAAGAAACATAAAATAAATCCATGCAGAAAGCCACAGGCTCATAGTACCACACAACAGTTTTACTAAACTATAATCAGAGTTGTTTGCAATCATTAATTCATAAATCATCCTTTGGGGATTTCCCTTCCTAATCTGTCTAAAACCATCTGTTAACAATGCTGAATAGCAAGAAAGCTGCTCTAATTCTTCTTGTGCAGGATCACAGAGAGGCAGTTTTGATTTAATACTCGATTCTACTGGAGAACTACAAAAATTTGTTTAATCTGTAGAAAAGTCATTAATCAGATCTCAAAAATATGAAAGATAAGATACCATTGAAAAAGGGCAATTGATTTTCAGCTATGTCAGTAAAAAGCATCTTCCTTCAGCCACTTGAAATGTTACTCTGACTCACTTATCACATCAAAGACTAAGGTATTGAACATTATAAAGCAGTAGCCAAGCTTAACTCAAAGCAAATTTTACTATCCAAAGGTTCACACAAAAAAAAGCCTGAAACCACAGCTGTTTCATGATAGTGCTGTTCCTCATGTGATAAAATGTTCAAGTGTAATTTTCCTTGTAAAGCAGAATATAATTAGTGATAGTAACATCATTAATTATTAATGTAACAAAATAATTTACCTCTTTAAGTTATTCTAAGGTATTCCTGGATTCCCCAGCATACCTTAAAAACCACAACTGTAAATGATAATCTATTTCTCTTTCAATGTTTCATGATGACCTAGCTTCAATGACTAAAAGCTGTCAATTAAAAACTAGTCTCATTAAAAGGAAACCTGCAACCACATCAGCCAAGAAATACAATTGATACTTTGACTGAAATAATCACCTTTTCCACATCCAGATGACAATCTCGTAAGACAAACTCTTCTGCATAAATCAAAGTGAAACAATAAGGCTCCTTTAGGGGCACAGTGCACCAAGTGTAGGCTGAGTAACAGCCGAGCTTCTGCCAGAAAAAGAATTTACGTGGAGTGCAAGATGCTAAGCGCAAACCAGAAGCTCACAACTTAACCCGCAATACCTATGGAAGCACAGGGAGAAGAGCCACTGAGTTAGTGACTGATTGGAACTATGGAGGTGCAACTCTGTACCCAGGCAGCACCATATGCTTCTGGACCCACAGCAGTCAGAGCATATCATCCATGGCAGAGTTTCTCTGCCGTACAGGATGTAAACTCACAAGAATTTAGCAGGAGGTTTGCCTCGCTCCATACAAGTTACAACGCAAGCCTTTACACCACAATTCATAATTTTATTACCCAAACTGTAGTGCCAAGTTTCAAGTCTAAAGTGAGTACCAAATTAATTCATAAGACAGAAAATTCTGGAAAAGAGGAGAAACCAGTTTCGCAAAGCTTTCAAGTTACCGGGATTTTTTAAAGTACTGAAAAATAAAGACAAGGTCCCAAGAAGGATTTTAAAAGGAGTGCAGGCAGATCTTTTTTTTCCCTCAGACGCAATGAGCTAAAGACAAATATGGATCATCCTACTTTTTCCAAAAAAGAATTTTCCCATCCTCCAAAAAGAGCCGTAAGAGGCAATGCACAAGCTCTGGCACCATACCGGAGCAGCAAGAGCCAACAATGTAAGAACCCTTTAGCACCTAAGACATATGAAAGAGAAAGACCTAGAGGGACCACAAAAATGCCCAGTGAAACAAGGCAGCCAGGGGATTTGCTGGAACAAATCTGTCACTGCATCTGCTGCACGGGAAATGCAAGTAAGTTGAAACGGATCTGAGTTTGGACTGAATGCTGAAGTTCAGGAAGGGAATGAAACTACGCATATTCCTTAAGCTTATGAATACTGTCCAGAGCGTACATGAGACACTTCTATTTAGACTCTAAATGAGAAAGAGAGAACGCATTTGATTAACAAGTTCAAAAGTAGGTATGTAATGAGCCTGTACTGCAATGCAATACTATGTCTACAGACATTCAAACATTAGCTTGTATACAAGACTGATGCATGATGCAGAGGAAAAAAGCCATGGAGAATGTAGCGGGTTGTTCCCCCCCATTTTTGTAGACTTCCAAGAATAAAAAGCTAGTGACACTAAAAGTGATTAAAAGCCTAACAGTGTTTTTAATACAGAACTCTCTGCTTTAAAGCTGTTAGAGAAAAACCAACTGAATTTCAGAAGGTTCTTCTCTGCCAATCTCTCCAACCTGTCAAGGTCCCTCTGAAGGGCTGCACAGCCCTCTGGGGTATCGGCCCCTCCTCCCAGCTTTGTGTCATCAGGGAACTTGCTGAGGAGGCACCTGCCCTTTCAGCCAAGTCATTGATGAACAAATTAAACAATACTGGGCCCAGTATTGAACCTTGGGGGACACCACTTGTGACAGGCCTCCAACTAGTCCCTGTGCCACTGGTTAGAAACCCTCTGGGATCCACCATTCAGTCAGTTCTCAATCCACCTCACTGTCCACTCTTCCAGTCCACACTTCCTGAGTTGGCCTATGAGGACGTTGCAAGAAACAGTGTCCAAAGTCTTGCTGAAGTCGAGGTAGAAAAGATCCACTGCTCTCCCCTCATCCATTCAGGAAGTTGTTTCATCATAAAAGTCACTCAGGTTGGTCAAGTATGATTTACTTTTAGTGAATCCATGCTGACTACTCCTGAACTCCTTCTTGTCATCCACGTGGATAGAGATTGCTTCCAGAATGAGATGCTCCATCACATTTTCAAGGATGACTTGCCAGTACCCTGGCTCCCCTTTCTTACCCTTTTTGTAGGTCAGGGTGATACTTGATTACTTCTAGTCCTCAGGCACCTCTCCCAATCACCCTGACCTTGCAAAGATGCCTGTGAGCAGCCTCGCTGTGGTGTCTGCCAGGTCTCTCAGCACTCATGGATGCATCCTGTCAGGGCCCATTGACTTGTGGATGTCAAGTTTGCCTATGTGTTCTCTAACCCAATCTTCCTTGACCAAGGAAAATTCTTCCTTCCAACATTCCTTTACTCTGGTCTCCCAAGTTAGAGATCCCTCAGGGCTGGTCTTGTCATTGAAGACTGATGCAAAGAAGGCATTCAGTAACTCTGCCTTCTCCACACCCTCTGTTACCACGGTGCCCCCTCCATTTAGCAACAGGTCCACGTGCCCCCTTAGTTTTCCTTTTGTTATTGATGTATTTGAAGAAGCCATCTGAGGACTTACAAGCCAGCAAATCCAAAAAACAGCTTCCCCAAAGACTCTGCTAGTCTACAGACAAAATCCAAAGACCAGTGTCAGTAGCACTGACAGTAGCATACTGAATTCCACATCTACAGTTTTACACTTCTCTTAAATCTGTCTCTTGGACCGTACGTGCTTTTTCAGTTCCATGGAGAATAACATCAGTTCCACTAAAGACACAGTAATACACCAGCTATTTCAGTTAATTTCTTCAGGAGTTATAATCCTGATGTACTCAGTTACTTCCTTACCATAATTCTGCCCTCTTCTTTCGACAGAAAATAAGAACAGAGCAGAGCAGCTATTCATAATTGTGCTCCACTGCAAAAGAAAGTGAAGCAATTTCTACTCCAGAACATACCTATGTGAGGTACTTGGAGAATCTGTGTGGAATCAAAGTGACTGCAGAACATGTTATGAAAATGTTAGATAAAATGAACTGGAACAACTTGCCAACATTAGATGTTATTCACTAAGATATCAAGGGGCTCAAAGATACAATGGATTCTATCAACTTTCTCATGCAACCTCCTGCTTAAAACAACAGTCAAGGTACAAACGTTACCCTGACACTTGCACATGGCAAATCAATACAAAACATTAGAAAGAAGCAGTGGACACCCAAATAAATATGACATATTGGCAAAGATTTAACAAAGATGTTCATTAAAGGAATTCCTGCCTCACAAAAACAACCAGATTTCTCTGTAGGCATCACCCAATTTGCATAGGTAAGGTGGCACTCTGCTGAAAGAAAACTAGGAAACAAAGTTCACTCCACAGTTTTCAAAGGACATCAAGCAAGTCTCTGAGAGAAACAGAAGCAGTCCCTTTGTATGAATATTGAACTCCTCAAGAGACAGAATGATGAGTAGGAAGATGAAGGATATCAAAAAGTAAATGATTACTTACTTTAATAGTTACACAGAAACCTGTATTGCAACATGAACTATTATATATAATCCTAAAGAGGGAGGATAGATAAGCAAGTAATAAAATGATGAAAATTTGTTGGTGATCCCAATTTACTTGGGACAGTAAAGATAAGATCTGACTACAAAATTACAGAAACATCTTGCAGCACTGACCAGGGAACAAAATGTCAGACCAAAAAAATCACTGCAGATTAAAGTGATACAGACAGGAAAGTACAATCCTAGCTTCCCTTATGAAAGCTAGGTCTGAGCAGACCATTACCCCTCAGCAGCAAGATCTCTGATTACAAAACAGACATCTATGAAAAAATTTGACTTGCTTATGATGAAAGCAATTTCCAGGGGCATGTACTCCAGCTCCCTGCTCAAACCAAGTCCAGTTAGAGCGTGCTGTTTATAATCTTATCCATTCTGAACATCTCCAGAATTGCAGACTCTGTAGGAGCTCTGCACACCTCATCCAGTGTTTGGCCTCCCTTACATTGGAAAAGGCCTTCTCTTGTGTCTCATTAGACTTTCCCATATTCCAACTTCTGTCCACTGCTTCTTGTTCTGTCACCATACATGTCTGGGATCAGTCTGTGTCTGTGTCTCCATACCTGCCATGAGGTGGGTAGCTGTAGACTGCAGTAAATTCTGCCATTGTCCAGACAAAAAAAAAAAAAAATCACTGCAGATTCAAGTGATACAGAGGGGAAAGTACCAACCTAGCTTTCTGTATGAAAACCATGACACCTCTCTTCTTGAGGCGGAATGAGCCCACTTCCTTCAACCTCTCCCGTTATGTCACATATTCCACTATGTCAGTGAAAACTCCCTGTTTCTGAGGAGCACAGAACTGAACATGGTACCCTATGCTGTCTCACACGTGCTAAACAAAAGACGAGTCACTTCTGCAGACTGCTTGTTACATTCCTGCTACCAACCCCAGGTGCAGCTGGCCATCACTGCTGACCCCCATACAACTTGTCCACCAGGACTCCCATGCAAAGTTTTCCTGCAAACAGCTGACCCCATCTTGTACTGCTGCATGGTGTTACCCTGGCTTAGATGCACGACTTGGACTTCACAAACTTCCTGTCATATCATCTTCCAGCCTGTCCCTCTGTCTAGCAGCCCTGTCCTCCACAGTGTCAGACATTCCCCAACTTGCTGTAGAGGGGTTCACATGCCTGTTGAACATGCTGGCTCATGCTCACCACAACATTCAGACATTAAACCGTACTGGCCCCCATATCAGTCCCTGATGATTGACCAGAAAAAAACCCAGAGCAAAGTTTACAGATTATATACAGACCTCTAGCTTGATGCACAACTATTCTAAAGTCATACCTTGTCTGAAAACTGCATCAGTGAGCTTTTAACATAATTAGGAAAACATCAGCTGTAGCTTCTTCTTTGGGCTCTAATACACAACTCCAGAAACTTCTGGAAAAACAGCATACTGGCAAAACATTATGTAATGTTACATAACATTTACTGAAATGGGAATTATTTTAGCTAGCTTCAGAGAAAGCAAGGAAACAATACCCTAGCAAAGAACAGGTTTGTTTCAGTCACCTCAAGGCATGTACCACTGTTAACTTATGTAGGATCTAAGACTGACAACAGCAACATTCAGAAGCATTGGTATCGTGGGCTTTTTGTAGCTAAAATAAAGAAGAGCTTAAAAGCTTTTATTTTTTACTATATAGGTCAAGTCAATTCCAAAACCTCTGGCAGGATCTCCTACACCAAGAAAAATGGAAAAACATGTTCAGTACCATATGGGCACACAATCATTCTCCAAAGTGCCTATGACAAAATGGGCTTTCTGAAGGTTGAGCAGATATAATCACATAGGTCTGCACTCCGGATGCTGGAGGATAGGTCACCTTCAACTGTGAAAAGTGACTTTGTTCTTTCAGGAATATAGAAGTATAGGACAATTTGGGATGGAAGGGAAAGGTCACCTGGTTCCTCTCCAGCGCTGCCAAGGGCTGGGACATCTTCCAGTAGATCAGGTTGCTCAGAGCCCCATCCAACCTGGCCTTGAACACTTCCAGGGATGGGGCACCCACAGCATCTCTGGACAACCCATTCCAGTGTCTCACCACCCTCACAAAGAATTTTTTCCTAACATCTAATCAAAACACATGTACTTTTGGCTTACAGCCATTCCCCCTTGCTCTATTACCACACACCTTTCTACAAAGTCCCTCTCCAGCTTTCTTATAGGTCCTCTTTAGGTACTGGAAGGCTGCAACAAGTCTCTCCAGAGCCTTCTCTTCTCCAGGCAAACAGATCTCAAAGTTTCCCTCTTTTTCCCAAGTACCCAACTGTGAAGGTTGACAAATACCTATTTCGCTGTTTCTCAGAATGCTTCCTTGGAACAGATCTAGACAGACAAACTCCTACACCTGTGAAGGTACCTGACTGCTCCTAGACCAGCAAACAGGTACAGAATGGCAGCTAGCTGCGGAAGCCAGTGGTGGAGCCACATCCTGAAAAGCGCTTTTTCCCTGTCTTTGCTTTTCCTCAACTGTTTAAATGACTTGTTATTAAATGAGTCAGCACTGACCACTTCAAACACCCTTCCTGACGTGTGTTGCCAAAAACTTTCCATTAAAAAAATCAACCCCAAAATAATTAGGCTGGAAACGGGTAGCAGCAGTGAAGGAGATAGTTAGATTTTTAAAGAATGCCATGGTATTTATGCATGGAAAACTGAACTAAAGACACCTATCCAGGACAAGAAAATACTACTTATTTTACAGAAAACTGTGGTGCTTGACCCCAGAAGCCATATTTTCTGAATTGCATGCCACATGCTTTGCAAAATACTGTACAATGATTCTTTTCACAGTACAGCTATGTAGATAGTGAAAAAGAAGGCTTAGCAAAAATGCTTAATACTGTGGCTTAAATCCATCGTCTTTGTCATTTGTGGCACTCTTAAAAATGGGCCACATCAGGGTCTGAACAGATCTAGTTTAACTCCATAAATACTCTAAGTTTTAAAACCAATTTTAATTGGTTTAATAAGTACATGCAGTAATGACTGCAAGGGTAATTTCTCCTGCTGGAAAAATAGGAATCTCATACCACTGCTGACAGCAACATAGTCTATAAGAAAAAAAACAAGCTGTAAAATGCAATTAGAAAAACCAAACAAAACCAACCCTCACATTTCCTGAGGAAGAACAAGCAGGCAAACACATGTTTACAATATTACAATCAGGACGATGTATGGTACAGTACGTGAATTTAAATAAGAATCAATGCAGCTTTTTTTTTTTTTTTNATTTTTTTTTTTTTTTGCTTAAAGAAAAGATTCAGCCCCACATGAGAGATTGAAAGTGAGTTTGTCAGACAATGCACCTTTTGTTTCCTCTTTGCTTAAAATAAGTAGTGAAAAGCAGCAGGAACATTCTGACTATTTTTTTCCAGTAGTATACAAGGATCACATAGCGCTTCTCAGATTTTAACAAAAGGGTAAACTGTGAAGTTAACTTCACAGTACGAACAAAGCCCTTTGCAAGTGTATTTTGTACAAGCAGAAAAACAAAGTCCTGAGGGTTACTGCACGCACAGCTCATGCAGAATCTAAAAGCAAATTCTGAGACTAAGAAGTACTCTAGAAACACCATTTTGCATAAATCTCCAAACAAAGCCAGCCAGGGAGATCTCAACTGAGCAATCCTGACAGAACGGTACAGGCAGAACTGATAAACCACTGCAGGAAGTGGGGCATTTTCCCAGGCAGGTGTAGGGAGCTACTGCTGACACCACCAGCAACTTCAGCCTGAATCTGAACAGAGCTCAGCGCTCACGCTTCAAGGGAACGCGTCCGTCTCGTGTCTGGAGTGCCTGAGCAGGAAAACAGTGAGCTCTGAGCGTTCGCAAATGCTCAGACACGCTGTATACAGGGAAGTGAAAGCTGCTCAGCCCTTCTGGAAGATGCTGTCACGGGCTTCGTGGTCAACGTAAAATCATCCATGACATACTTCTCTGCGGGTTTGTTGCAAGCATTATAAGACCATTGTTATCAGAGAGAACTCCAGAGAAATAAGAACATCTTCACATGAATTTGTTAAAAGTACGCATTTAACATAGGCAACTTAATTTGGCTTTTGCAACTGGATGTGTTTCTGTTTGCTCTTAAGCTTCCTAAAAGAGGTCTCCCTATTTTATCTCAGTTGTTTCAGGACTAGAAAATTCATTTAACTTTGCTTTGCCTTGGAACAAGTGGTTCAATCCCTTTGAAGAGCTTTGCTGTACTGACTGTGATTTCTCCACATAGAAAAATAAATACACATTACCATGATAAGTACAGAAACACAATTAACCATCACAAACCCTTCCTGAAGACCAGACATTCAAATGCAGAACAAGGCTTACCACAGTTTGTTTCCAGATGGGTTATGATGGTATAAACACAGTTTGACCTCACCAGGACTGGTTATTTTTGTATAGCTGTTACATATTGTTTAAAGATTTTGTACAGATAGGTTTTGACTTGCTAACTTTATTGATCAGTGCTCAAACGACAAAATCCTATACAGCAAACACTGTGCTGTTTTCAGACATTATTTTTCAAGAAACAAAATTCTAATGAGTATGTCAAACGCCAGTTTTGTAACTAAATGTCTGGAAAAAAAACCCAACAGCAACAACAACAAAAAACACCAACGCTAAAATGACTGGCATATAATTACTTAGCAGACCATTGAAAAGCCCGATCTGGGGGGTTTTAAGGTCATTGAGCACTGTGCGGGACATGGTAAAAGGTCACCAAGACAGTTTGCCTATTACCGAACCTCTTAAAAATCGGGCACTACCCCGGGGTACGGTAGGAGCTCCAATCAATGCAACGCTCAGGCCAGACCGCGAAAACACAAAGCTCCGCCAAAGCCCCTGGAAGACGAGCGCTCTCTCCAGCGCCGAGCTAGGCGGGAAGGAGCGCGCTCCCACGCGGACAGCCAGCAGTGGGAGGCTCGGGAAGCCGGGAGGGCTCGGGCGGCGGGGCAGTCCCTCCGTCCCCCACCCACCGCGGCGTCCCGGGGCTCGGACCGCCGGCGGCACCGCAGCGCCCGGCGTTACGCAACGCTCCCCCGCGACCTTGTCGGGAACTTCGGAGTCTTTCTCGGGGAGAGACGTGCGAGCAGCATCACCCACACGGCGCCGGCTCCGGCAGCCGCCCGCGGCCGGCGGGACCCCGGGACGGGCGGGAGGGGGCGCGGCTCAGAGAAGTCGCCCCCGCCGGCGCGGC
>VWZT01001046.1:880254-1034042 GCA_013397055.1 Pachycephala philippinensis
ATTCAATATATATAACATCTGTGCCCATACAGCCAGACGGTGATTTCAAGCACTCTCTCCCTTTGAGTTTACAAGGTTGTAGCTGTCAAAATCTTCAGCAAGTAACAGTTATATGGCCATGCTACCAAATGTGGTACACCTCCAAAACACTTCTGTCCCCTGTGGAAAATGAGGAACCTTGTTTGGATGGTCAGGTGCAGCTAGCCCATCATGGCTTCACTGCCTCTTTTGCAGAGCTCAAAAGAATACAGTTACCTGTCCTATTTTTCCAGGAAGTCTAAGGACCAAGTTTTTTTCATCTATCACTGCACCATCAAGAGACTTCTGTAATGAGTAGCAGTTTTTGAGAATACATCTAGGCATGAAACAAATGTTTCCTGTATCATGCTGAACACAAAGAGTGCAGAAGCTTTAATTAACCAATCAAAATTAAAGAAAGATCATTAAAGTCAGGGTCTGAAGATTATATCCTACTTTTTCACTGATGTGAAAAGGCAGTTGTAGAAGATGTGTGTCTGAGGTAGGGAAGAGCAAGGGAACAATTTTCAATCCTGTAAAAATTTGCCTTTTTAATGATAATATGAGACTTTATTGGCAAGGAGAGATGTAGTGGATAATATATCATGGATACTTCTAGAGTTAACTAAGTCTTCCCATTGTAAGACCCTTGCTTTTGGCATATGAATATGCTAAGCTTTAAAACAGGTATGATGTACTGCAGGAGAAGCTGAAGCTGCTCTGTAATAAAGCCTGGTATTTTTTTCTTTATTTAGAACTTCCTTGGGCTGTCCTTTAAGACATATTACTGGTATATAGACTTGAGTCTAACACTGACATTGGTGTGACAGCTTTTGGAGGTGAAAAGTCTCATTAGTTTAGCTTCAGCTGTGAATTTGGCCTTATTTCAAAAGGACATCTGAAAAATAGAGTTTCAACTTGAACTGTAAGTAGGAATTACTGTGCAGTTTTGTAAAATCATACCCTAGGAAGCGTAGAGTGCAGGACTCATTTCAGACAAACACTACATAGATTTATCAATGCATTGCTATACTCTTTGAAACTCAGTGCTGCTGTAACATACCAGGCAAAATCCCCTAGGTGTTCAGTTCCTAGATGTCAAGCAAAAGTTTTACCTTCTTTCCTTGCAGTCTGTGAAGTTCTTCTTTCGTACATATATATTTTTCAAAGGACTGTGGCTGAGGCTTATTCATTACATCAAGGACCTTGTTCTAAACAGGAGCTAACGCCAGTTTTACAAGAAGGCATGAGCAGCCTTGCCATATGCAGATACAGGATAATCAACCCCCATGAAAGTCTTAAACTGACCTGTAGCTAGGATTGGGAATAAGCTTTTGATGCCAAATCTTTTATCTCTTTTAAATCTGTGATCATCCTAGCACTTAGTGGTATTTTGTTGGTTTTTTTAACAGTTCCTATGGGTTATAAAATAAATATGAAGGATTAAAGGTTTGAAGAAATCTCTAGCCTGCAAAATCTTTAAGAGCATTTGCCACCTAGCAACAGCCAGGAACATGTGTTTCCTTCAAACAATCTGCAATTGTGTGATTCAGAAAAAACCTCCACAGTGTTTATAACTGCAATTGTAACTTATGTAGGAAGGAAAAATGCAGCAAAAGGCTCTGGTTACATCACTGACAAAGGATTTCATTACCATAAGAAGTCCCTAACAGGGTGACAAATAATCAAGATTAAAAAGAATGTGTGAGACCATCAGAAAGGGAAACAATGACGTTCCTATTATAGCTGTGGCCTTTGCAATAAATGATATGTCAGCTTTTTCATTTTGAATTGTGCTGAATAACTTGGTGATTTTAATTCATCAGCAAATGAATACTTAGATTAGAAGCTATTTTCTTTTCAAATGTGCATTTGCTAACTTAGTCATGCAATAAATACCACACTCCTTAAAAAGTGTGATAATATAGATATTGTTTATAGATGTTAATGATTTAAACCACAGATACTCTGTTAGTTTGCTCAGATATATGAGGAAAGTATAGGAGTTATGTGAGAGGAAGGGTAATTGCAACATGCATGAGCTGGCTGGCTATCAAAATCCCACTGGTCTGCATTTTGTGATGTTAATGAGATAGTAGGGGAAAATTACACAGATGCTAATGCACATGGGTTCTATTTAGATGATTATCATGCATAAGTCTTTGCAACATCTAAGAATATACTTTATTGAGTATCAGTTATCCCAGTTGCTGTGTTTTTGTCCTTTTTTTTTTTTTTTTAATTCCTTAAAGGAAAGAACCTGGGGATATCTAAGGATACTGCATCTTTCAGACTTCCCTGACCTCCAAGCCGCTGTCATTTGTTAAGGAATTTCACCCACATGACATTGTTAAATTAACCTGGATCTGTTCTAAATAAAATGAGCAGCTTCTAGACTTACGTTCATAGCATTACTTAAAATTCCTTATTAACAAGGTATGAAATCCCACTTTGTTTCAGTGTATGTTCTTTTTAAAACATGGGTTGTAGTTCTCAGTCAACAAACCAACTCAAGCCCAGCAAAGACTTTACTAATACACATTACTAACAAAATACTTCCAATGCTAGAAGATATTGTTGCTAAAGCCTTACAGGCAGCTGGTAGGATTCAATTCTGTTTCTGGCAGCAGGAGAGTACATGCTGAAGTATCAGAATTGGAGCAGAAAATTGTAAGTGCAGCTGAAATGGAAGTGGAAGCGGCAAGCTATTGCCAAGGGAGCACAAGGATTTTTGAAATAAGTACATTCAGTGAGTTTATACTAAATATTAAAAGTTCCAGAAAGCATAATGTAAATAACTGAAAATTTAGAAGCCTCTCTTTTTCAGTCATGCTCAAAGTACTAAAAGCATTTCTTAGAACCTGACATTTGTACTGAATTGCCAGTGCAGTATCAGCCATTTTTGGAAAACATCATAATGTAGACAGGCCCTAATAGGCAAAAGTTTTGAAAGCAAGATGAGGTGTTGCAGTGTAAGGAGAACACTGTCAGAATGTTTTTTTGCTGTACTCACTAACAGCAGTCCTGACCTGGCGACTCTTCCATTGATGTACTTTGGGGTGGTGCCACATGAGGACTGCATCAGGTATGCTCAGGACACTCTCCGTGTTCCTCTAACAGGAACAAGTTTGTAGATCACAAGTGGAAAGCGCTTCAAAGTCCAAGATTTATTCTTTCTCAATTGGTCTATTCTAGCAGTCAGAAAGTGAAATGTAGTTGTGGGCTTTGGATAAGGAGAAAATAGTCTCCTTATCAAATGTTTCTTTGATCCTGCCATAAAGGATGGCAAAAATCCTGCTTCTCTGAAGAGAAACCAATCTATAGGAGACAGTTTGTGTTTTCAGAATTCCAGGATTCATGCCAGCTATTTAGGCTGCAAGTTGCTTCAGGATTCTCAAGACCTCATTTACTGTCTATACCTCTATATACCCATTTTGATTTCTTACAATACTGTGTATCTTACCAAGCAGCATAATTAGAAAAATATCACTCTATTTTAAAACTGTATTTTTTTGAAACTTAAAATATCACAGAGTGATATGTACTTGATAATTACATCCTGATGGAATTTCTCTCTACGCTGCCTGTCATGCTCAAATACTGGTACATATTGGGTAGGGAATCTCAGCCCTTCCAGCAGAAACTGTGCAACAACTGTATTTTATCTACCTCTGTGTCCTTCTCAGAAGTTATGATCAAGGTGCCGAGGGGATACAGCAAATGATAATATTCTTTTAGCTCTAGCAGAGCTTCCCCTTGACTTTGAAAGACAGATGATTAAGACTCACACTTTTTTAAAACTGGGCACAGCAGAGGCAAGACATAAAGTGAAAATCCACCTAGATTAGTGTAGCCTGCTGTACAGGTCACACATGTAGCTTTCATAACCTGATTTAAATCCCTGCTTAGCCAGCTTCAGATCATGGTCTTGAAACTAAATTCCCACTTCCCATCTGCATGTTTAGCTATGGATGTTTCAAGGTGGTGTCTTTTTCTGAAGAAATCTCAGTCAGGCTTTATCTTCATCAGGGTACAAAACAGAAACGGTTGTGTTCCCCACAATTAATTCTTACCCAAATTTAGGGGGAAAAAATAGATTCAATAGTATATTTTCAGTCTTAACATTTTACTAATGTACTTATGATTTACTGTTCTTTTTACTTCAAAATAGAGTTGGGACCTAAAAGTGTGATCTGGAGCAATGCATATTATGTTTAGCAATGTTTCTGCAGGTTTACCTTTCATCCCAAACAAAGAACTGTAGAATCCACTTAAGATTTTAAACACAACTTTCTTTTATCCCTCCTAATAGTCTTTTCAGTATCTGAAGATGCTTTAAGACACTTCTCCCCAAAACCTTCATAATGGAAACTGAATTAATGCTTTTTATTCCTAAATCATGCCTAATTTTGGTGCTTCCTCTTAAAACTTTCTTAAAAAGAAGTCACATATTAAATATGAGTTTCAGAGAAAGTTCAGTGTTCCAAGGGCACTTTATAAAAGGCATGAGCAGCTGTCCTCAGACAGGGATTTTGTGTATATATGCTGATCCCAATAGACTTAATGTGCATGATGAAACTGTACTATAGCCATGCAATTTGAATTAGACTGTTACTTTTATATCTCTTATCACAACTCTTTTCCAGTTAACATTCTCCTCATTTAAATCCTGAGTTTGTAATCCCTTAGGATATTTTTTTCCCAATGTTTACAGATAAAAATATTCATAAGATTAGAATCAGTAGTTTGTCATATTGCTCATGTGAATACAGCAAACCTGCTTATAGTTGGTTCTGTTATACTTGGTCACAATTCTCTAGCAATGAAGAATAAAACTGTACAAATTGTTTTGTTACCTTATACTTCTCCCATTAGGATTTAATGGAAGTAAATTCCTTGGTGAGAGTCAAAACCCTTCAGACACTGGCCTAAAATTGTTCCAGTGGAAGTCAGCTGTCATCTCCTGAGTCCTTTGGGTCAGGCATAGGTCAATAAAAGGCACATTTGTGAATTCCCACTTACAATAGCCCAGGTTCTGGTCATCAGAGAAGGCTGTATTCTGGCCTCCTACCACCTGATAACTTTTCTTACTTATCCTCTGTTCAGCACTATAGATGCTCTCAGTTTTTGGCAGACTATGTGGAAAGATTGCTAGAAGGAATTAGGCACAGGGAACATGCACCTATTGAACCTTACAATATTTATAGTTGTCGTAACTCTATTTTTGTCGTGTCCTGGAGTTGACAGTGAGAGACAGTTTATCCCTATTTACTCATCTCTTTTTACATTTATTTCCTGTCTAATGTGATGGATGCAAATTGGAAGGGAGGGAGGGAAGGAAGGAGGGGAAAAGGAGAGAGAGGAATTCCTTGCCTGCTCTTTGATTATGAGACCCTGAACAGTACCAATCATCAAGTATCTCGGTAGTTGAATTCACCTTCTAATGATGAATTCACCTTCTAGTGATGCATATTATTAGTTATTCCTCTGCTTTTCAGAGATACAGACTTCTCTAGTCAAAGATCAATGACAAATTCAGACAGAGCAGAAGTAGACTTGTTCCCAGTAAGAAGGTACTGCCTTCTTCTTTTCCTTCCTTGGCAATTTTCCTTCAGAAGAATCAGTCACTGATTTTCTGGTTATTTTTTTAAGAGATTTTCCTTTGATCCTAAGAATGTACTGAAAGCTGATCCAACCATAGTTAGTGTTCTCTTTTCTGGATTATTTATGTGAGACTGCTGGGAGAATTGGTGTATCCAGTTCTCTGGCTTTCACCTTCTATAGATCCAAGCCTTGGAGAGCATCTTGGAGAGTCAGAAAAAGTAACAAATGGTCTTCTTGTTCCACAGGACCTCATACTACTCTAAAAAAAAAAAAAAGATAGCATTTGCATGGCTTAGCTGAGTAGGTGTTTTAATGATTTCTAGTTGAGACATGTTGCTGTGTATACTTTTATCCCTTTCCAGTGGATGAGAGACAAAATTTTGAAACTGTTAATTGAAGGGTAACTTAGAAGAGTTTTTTAGGTGGGAAAGTAGGTCTCTCTTAAGTTCAGCCTTGGAAGAAGACAATGCCAGGAACTAGGATCAAGAATAGAAAGGTTAAGTTTAGGCCACTCCTTTCAATTTTTTTATCTGAGGTCAAACTCTTATTGTTAACAGCTGCCTCTCTTTGTGCTAAGTCATGCAGTTTAGGTCCCATATAAAAAAATGCCAGTACGATCCAACATGAACATTTCAATTCATACCTTTCCAACCATACAGCTGTTAAGCACTAACCAGTTCATTCATAGCCATTCAATCAGAGAAGGAATTCTTCAGCCAACTTAAATATTACTTCGTGGAGGAGTTCCATGTTTTCAGAGGGACTTTTAAAATCAAAGCCTTTTGGCAAACAGAGACGGCTGAGCCTCCTCTGTTCCACAGCACTAAACCACGGAGGGCAGGCAAGGCCGGCAGGCTAAGCAGGCTTATCAGACACAGTTTTCTTTTCAGGACAATTTCTCTAACACATTTTGCTAAGCTCTAAGTCAAATATAGGTGGAACCTGTTGCTTCACTATAACACAGAGCTAGGAACCTTCAGCTATCACCATTTGTGACCTAACACTTACATACTTGGAGAAAGCTGTTAATCACTAAAACTGATACTAGAACAGGAATCCCTGTAACAAACTAAGCTTGAAGATACTCTATGAATATGGATCCCTAATGTTCATAGGTATGTAACACATCTTAGTTCAACAAAATAAAAGGATACTGGATGAAGTTACAGTATCTATTACAAAACTGGCAGTTCCTGAAAATGCCTTTGCATTTGGAAGACTCAGGAACTGTGTATTAGTCATAGTAAGGAAAACCTGAATGAGCAATTACATAAAACTGGAAGGGTCCTTGTGCAGCAGCATCTACTTGTGCACCAGTAATATTTTCCAGGCAGCTGTGGTCTCTTGGAGGAAGCTATAAAGAACACTAGTCTTGTTTTCTGACAGGCCATAATATAATTTCTAACAGCCTGATGCAACAAATAGAATTTCTTTCAATTTCTTTTCCAGTGTAGGCTTTACTGGAAAATGTAAAACAAAGTTTTCTTTAATTTCTTATATTGTTTTATTTGTTATTTGAAAGCCAAAAATGACGCTAATATCGTTGGTTATAGATTCCCTAGTAATTTCTTTTACTTGGCTGAATACAGAGCTTTCACCAGATTTCTACAGTGAATATTTTCCAAAGTAAATTCAGAATTATTTTCAACAAATGTTTCATAGTGAGACTGAAATTAATTTTATGCAAACATATCACAGATGGTACCATTCAAATGAATGAATGTAGAAAGTAATGCATAAAATTGATTCATCAAATTATTTTAAATACTTATGGGAAAAAATTGTATCCAATACTATTTTCAACAGATTTTTTATCCTCTCATTAAAAAATGCCATTCCCACAGACTTTTTTAGTTACGGATTAGGAGTGACATTAAAGAAATATGTCTTTACATCATGAAGTGTAAGCCTGCAGCCTCTAAGATTGCCTTCCCTATTAATTTTTCCTAAATGTATTTTTAAAAACCTCTTAACTTGTTTTCTTTCATCAACTAATGTGTCTAACCTGTATTACTTCCCTGTAATTATTTTCTATATTTTCCTCTGTAATCATTGTCTGTGTCATTTATCTCAAGGGAATTTGAATGATTGAAACAAGCAGACTCTATTTTGTCATCATTTTAACGGTATAATTTTGATAATTTCTTTATTATTTACCATGTAGTTCATGGATCCAGTCATCCAATAATGCACTCTGCAGTAACCAAAAACCTGCTGATGAAATCTCTGTTCTCAGGTTAGATTGCTGACGTTTGTCTCTTTTTCCATGGAATGAAATTTACCCATGGTATCTGAAAGATTAGCTGGTGCAAAAAGATGGCTGGAGGAGCAGTGTCTGTGGTGCCTCCATCCCCTGCCGCTGCTCTGATAATCAGGAAAGCAGCACATCCATCACTTTTGGCAGATGAGCAGTGCTGCTGCCTTCCGAAGTGAGACACCTGAAGGGATCTTACCTGCAAAGGGCTTTTTGCACCCATGGTGTAGGACTGATTCCCATACGCACTCTCTTCCAGGCACAGCTTATGGCTTCCAGCTTGGTTTTAATAAAAACAGTACTCAAATTCTAAATACTTCTGACTGATTTTAATTCTGTTTATCAACAGGTACACTATGTTCAGTTATTATTATCAAGTTAGAAAAGCTGCTAATGCCAGAAAACTGAGGTGTGGCTTTTGTGTATTTTAAATATGTAAAACTCATGAGTACTTATAAGTCATGCTGCATTCCATACTTTCTAATTAAACTCTACTTGATAGTATTTCAGTGTTTACACAGCTCAACTTTTCAGGTACCTTTCATGTCCTAATTCTGCCAAAGTATTTTTTTTAATTCTAGTGTGAGAAAAATACGGCTTTTGGTTTTAGCAAGAACAGTTGTTAACCGAAATAACACAGTTTGCCATTCTTTTCAAACATATTTCTCAGACTGCAATGTGGTCTATGCAGTTAAAAATGTGGCAATAAAACAAATAGTCTTATAAATTCTTGTACAAGATGTTCCAAGAATGCAGTCAGAAGAGAAGGAGACAAAGAGGACTGGTGAAGGATAAAACATTGTGCAGGCTCATTTGCAGTTCTACAGTGAATGCCTTTATGTGGCTGGTGCCTTTCCTTTCCCCTCCTGCTCAAAAGCAAGAGACTTCCAGGAGAGAATGAACTTTAAATTCGTGTTGGCATTTCTTACTGGGAGGAATTTACTAGTAGCTACATCAAAAAGAGTTAGTGATTTAGGACTAACTTTAACATATTTGCTTTTCCTTTAACTCCTTAAAGACAAGACTTTTGTTTTACACCATAACTAGCTGGTTTTTTTCTTTCTCTAGTTTGCAGACTGAGCTAGGGGAATATAAAGAGTTAAATTTACTTGGACTTCCACAGCAAATCTGTAGCTAAGTCATAAACAGATGCCTGGGTTCTTCTGTCCTCTGCTCTAACCATGAGACTCACTGTGTGTTTTTGCCAATACATATGTGATAGCTCATGGGTTTTGAACCGATAGCATTCTGGATAGTTAGGAAGCTGCTCAAGTAGAAGCTGAGTCATTGGTGGATTATATTTTTAACTGGTGTCATCATCTCACCATCCATTCTACCCAGCATCAGTTTGGGCTGTACATTTCCTTGCAGACCATCTATTTGCTTTTACTCCAGACCTGCCAGAAAGCATTTCTAAGCTGCTCTGCAGTACACTCTGCTACTTACGCAAATCTCTTAAGGTATTATCTGATTATTATATTATATTATAAGATAATATACTGCTTATGCGAAGCTAGGAACCTGAGTGCTACATGAGAAGCAGTTAGGCTTTGTTTATATCTCGAGTATAATTCTGATTATAGAGGCAAAGTATGCCAAACACTACACACACACAAAGATAGCAGATGTCTCCTTAACAGGTGTATTTTTTATAGTAAAGTCTGAGAGTGCTTCAGGTTTACAGGTTTACTTTCACACAGACTATTGTTACTATTAATGCAGTGAGAAACTCTACCAGCCATAAAATTTGAGAAGTTACCAGTTCCAAGACATTTAATAAAGTTTCACAACTACAAAACAGGAGGCTCTCTGATGAGTCAGATAACAACAAGGAAAGAAGCGTAGAGGCTGAGTTCTGGCAGGGTTTTTAATTTGCCAGGCAAATTGGAAAGCTGAATATTATACCAGTTATACTTTCGTGTAACACAGTGCTAAATGGAAAACCACCATTCAAGCACAGGTATTGTTGAATCTCATGGGGAACCACTCCAATACTTGTGTAACACAATGAAGAAGCTTTACCACCCTAAACCAAAGGAAATCCAGGGCAGAGACTTTTAACAAAAGGATTTTACTGTTTCTCTCTAAAACAAAACCAGAACGTTGGCTTTCCACCAAGCAATTCAAGCCATGAGAAGGAGAAGCACAGCTAAACCGACCTGGGAACTCTGACTCATGGGGTCAGGCGTCCTCCTTGTTGCAGAGGGGAAGTGGTTTGCACCACCCTTTTTCCTGGCACAGCCCATTTCCTCCTCTCCTGCTGCGGGATGCAGCCCAGCCCGCTGACCCATGAGCTCGTGGTGCTTTATGTACTCTGCCCACCCGAGAAAAAGGATTAAGTCAATCCACCAACAGCTCCTTGACATCTCGTGCAGGACAGCAGCTACTTGCTCTTCTGCCCAGGCATTCAAAAGGGCTCACAAGAGGGCTTCAAATATTTTTCTAAGTGTTGACATTTTGAGTGATAAATTCTTAACTTCATAAAATAAATGTTACTCATATGACTAATATTTCAGTGAATTTGCTATTACTTTTTGGTACATTACCAGAAATTTCAGGACGGTGAGAACTTCTGTTGTTCAGTTTATCTCAAATACACTCTGTTAAGGGTTCCAAAAAAGGTGTAACTACTGATTAAACGCAGTGAATATGGCTGTGGAGTCAGAGAGTGTGGACAAAGTTCCATGTTAGCCTCCCCAAACCTGACCTTTAGTTCTGGCTTACTGGTCTCCTGCCCACTCACAGAAGTTAAATTGAAGGGTACACTCTCAGTTCTGCTGTAATTAAGCTCCAGGAGAAGCATGAGTTCAGCTACTGATGTGTACTGCTCCTTTGCAGCACAGACTCCACTGCCAGCCCTCCTTCCAGGTCGCACAAACTGTGTTCAGGTCTGGAGCAGACCTCTTCCTTTGGTCCTAGTTTGGTAACTTCTGGCACTTGGACTCAATGATCTTTATGGGGCCCATCCAGCTCAAGATATTCTATGATTCTAAGTTGGACCTCTACCTCTGCAAATTGCATCCCTCTCTTGTTTTCCTCAAACTTGAAGCACAGGAAAAAATCCTGCAGGTGTACCCAGATCCTGTGTTTCTCTGGAATACCACTCTCCTTACAACATTAACTGTCCTGCAGAAGAAAGGCTACCCCTTCTCCCTCCTTCTTCTGCCCTGCTCCTTTAGGTGTCTTCCCAAGTGAGATTGAGTTTTCTGCTCTCCTCTCTGCTGGTTTAGGTACTGAGTAAAACCAGGGACAGATCAAATGGTGATGGTGATCCCCTCCAGCAAATATCTACACATTGCCTATGCACGTTTAGACTAGACTACAGCAAAATCCAGTTGTGGCTGGGTGTCAACCCACTGACAGACTAAAATTGGTGCAAGATGGATGGCTTCATTAATTGGGGTATTTTACTGGGAATCAGTGTACTAGTGCTTTCTGTTTTGCAACAGCTAGTTGAGGATTATGTCTGGGGATTCAGAAGTGTTGCTTTAGATATGTAAATTTCTAGCTGGCCTATAACTTATTTTCATGACACTGTTATTTTCTCCTGTACTGTGCTCCCTCTCAGCTGTCACATTCAAGTGAGAGCCTTTAGCTGAAGCACCTCGAGGCAGTGCTCTCTGTGCCTTTCTTATCTGTTTGGAAGGGGATTTCTAAGCATGGAGGAAAGTGTCATTAGTTCCATCCTTGGATTATGGTTCCTTTCTATCTATGTGTACATACCAAAAGAGTCAACAAACAGTGAATCAATTCTTTCAGTAACATTCCATTGCTGTTATCTTTACAGGGTGTTGGTATCAATGACAGTCTCCAAATCTCAGAATTCTATTCCTGTTTCTGTTGTTCCTCAAGGAGGGGAAAATCTCCTTCAGTTTTTTAAAAATTTTTTCCAGCTTATGCATATTGTAGACAGATGATTAAAATATACCATGGGTATGGCAACAACTTCACAGTTACTGCGTCCCAGTTTAAATTGTAAAACTTACGACTGCTCCATAAAAATATCTTGTAAGTTTTTCTCTTACGGTGAATTTTCATTATAAACTGCTTTATAAATTCAGGATGAACATAAAAGGAAAAATTCATGAAAGTTGAGCACACTCTAAGCTGAACTTGGCAGCTGCACTGGCTAATACACATGACAGAAAAATGGAAAGAGAAAAATTAATAGGCAGTGGATATGAAAAGGAAATATGTCATAGTTGTTCTAAATCACTAATGTTTAACAAAAGATTCATTCTCCAAAGATAACATTTAAATTATTGGATTTCCATCACTTAATAAAAATTATAATTTCTTTGAATATATTTTGGAAAAAAAAGGAAGTAGAGTAAGGGAAAATTATCAGATTTACTTATCTGTTAAGCTCCAGTAATGAAACACCTATCTCGAAATGCATTTCTTTCTCAATGTAGGCCAGAGTAGTAAAATTGTGCATGATTTCTTTTCTTAATAAAAGATATATAGGCCAAAAAAATTCATTATTTCATTAGGAGATTTCAAGGGTGTCTGACTTGAATTGAAGCAGCTTAGTTTGAAATCCCTTTTATTTTCTTTAGTTCCAATTACTCTAAGTCAGGCAGTGTCGCCCACCATTAAACTGATACAGTGCACTTGGGAGCTGTGGGCAATGGCACAAGCAACCTGTCTGGGAAGCCCAGACTGCTGAGAAGAATGCGATTACCATGAGGTACCAAAGGAAGGAGAAGGGACAAGTCAGTTTCAAACCAAGACAAAATTATGGGGTTTTACATTTCTCAACTGAAATTTGCTAATTGAAAATTAATAAATCAGTATTTTGGGTTTTGGTTATCATCCATTTTTCAGCAGTAGAATTCCCAGGAACTACAAATTATCAGTTTTAAGAAATACTACTGGAAACTAAAATACATGGCGGGCTTCTTAAATACCTCTCACAGGAACAGCTACCTAAGACCTTCCTATCATTTGGACTTCAGCTTTACAGGTCACAGGGGCACAAAAGTAATAGCTTTCTCAATCACTCAATTCCTAGTGCTGTTTCAGAAGATTTATTTCAGATTTGTGAAAGTTCTGGGTCCTGAGCAGCTGGGCTGGGATGTTGTAAGAACTTAGTCTGAGATAAAATGGCAGGTCACTGTGCAAAGTGGTCCACTAAGATTTAGGCAATCTGAATCCCAGTTTTGTCTTCTGAGGCTTGGCTGCTTTCTGGCTTTCTAAGCCTGTAATTCATTTACAGAAAGATAAATTTCATATCCGTGACTGTGACAGCCACTATGCCTTGCCTACTGGAATGAGCTAGCAGTGCTCCATATAAAGCAGTTGCCCGAGGGGCCCAGAACATTTAGGATCGGTGCCTTGGCAAAGCAGTGCTCTCATTGCTACAAGCAAAAGAATCCCATCACAATAATTTTTCTGTTCAGAGTATTTTACTTTGCAATACAGCTTTCTTCGCTTTCTTCATTTTCTCTAAAGGCCTCCCAGTTTCTACATTTTCCTGTGCTGGCACAGTCAGGACTCTGTGTTATTCCAGAGCATTTGCATTTTGGTGTGGGGATAGTGCACACTTCTTTTCACAGTGAAACAGAGCACAGGTCACAATATGAAATAAGAAAAGCTTTAATAGGTGTGGGTAAAATCCTATTCTGAAGAATTTTACTCTGTGCTATGTGATACTACCTAGTGAGCTCCCGAACCCAAGTTTGATTCATCAGGTAAGTTGTTCTGTAAATTTGAGAGGTTAAAATGAACCATGACATTAGGAACTGGCACAGTGTTAGGGCAGAAAAGTTGCCGTTGTTTGCATGTTTAGGAGGGGTTATTGGTTGATTGGTTTAATTTTACACTGACTATTTTTGCCATTTTTCTGTTTGTTAGTGTTCAGTAGCATTTTATTTTCCAGGCATTTTGGACCTGGTCACTTCATTACTTGAAATTTACTGGTGTTTTATCTGCGCATAATTTGCTACTGGCAGATTATTCTTCTCAAGCCCACAAAACAAGTTCCACTCACTCTCTGTGCTCTCATTCCCCTCTATTTTTACCATGTAAATATTTATGTGGATTTGAAGAGAACCTCAGAACAAAGGATAACAGAGCATGGGGGGGACAGAATATGAATTAATCAGAACTTACAGCAGGCAGCTGGGTACTATCTTTTTTTCTTTTTTTTTCCAAAAATATTTTTTGGTACTAAGATGCTGGAGATGACACCAGATATTCAAATTTCCAGAGAATGAGTCCATATTTATTTTTAAAATAGCTTTGGCTGGTCAGATGGGCAAGACTCATCATGTAAAGGGGCCAGAAGTTTTATTACACCGAATACCTAATCCTAGTTCTCATTTACATTAAACACAAACATCTTGAACTATTTATACTTGGGGAATTAAAGAGTAAATGAACTATCCAAAGACAAGATATTCAGAGAGAGGACACAAACACAGGTCTCTGGGGATAAGACACTGGGACTCTTAGGAGAAGCACAATTGTTTTCCAAGCACTCACTAATTTATGGATTCAGTTAAGTTATCCCTTCCCCTGTTGACTGATGCTGCTGAGAGATAAATGGATGACGGAACTATTCAAAGTACCAGAAAAATAAGTGTGGAATCACTCATCACTTGTGAGAGTGCTGCTGCTCTTGTCCCATCCTGATAAACCTGAGGCATGTTAACTGGGATGCCTGCAGGAAGTGCTCAGCTAAGAGAATTCCAGTGATCCTCCCCTCCATGTTCATTGCTGCTGACCTGTATTCAGATTTTCCCTCCAACTTGAGTAGTCTGAAGGGCTGCCATTCATAAGAGTGTGGGAAGTGCAGTATTTATGCAACTGAGTGTTTTAGCTGCACTGCATTTTGTGTCCTCACTGTTTGGTGTTACACCACTGTGGTTGCACTGAACTTAGCACACAGCCTCCTGTGTAGCAAATTCCAAGTGATTTTGGAAAGCTTTCTCAGGATTTAGGAGACTGTGGGTTAAATCCCCCAGAACACGGTACAGTTTTCTTCTAAAATTGGAAATAGGAATGAAATTGTGATTTTCTCATAGGGCAAAACAGCTTCTGTTAAAGATTTTGGAAATCGCCCACAAGGTCTATGCAGCAGCTGTTGTGAAGCAGGGGGAATGGTAAAGAGCTGGGAACTGAGACCAACAGCTGCAGAATTATTTTTTACAGCTGTCTCATGCTCTTTTCCTTGGATATGCATGTTTTGGTTTTGTGGTATTTGAGAACTGTTTCTTATGACAAACATCATTTTATGAGTCTGGGGTGGGGTGAGCATCCCTGAGTGACAAGAAGGTTTCCTGCTTTGTTGTGATGACCTGCCTGGAGAGTACTTCCACTGGGTTGAGAGAAAACAACACATTTTCTGTGGAAAAGATGTGCAAGAAATAGCCATTGAACTTTTTGAAGAGCCCTTGGTAGGTGATGCTGCTGAGGAAGACTGAGGGGAGACACTGATGGAACCCATATGACCATTCTGTGTGTCACCTCTAATCTCTTCTCAAAGTAATAGGAATGCAATAGTAACTCATTGTGATAGGTATTTCAGGAAAGACCTTAAATTGTACCAGGGGAGGTTTAGATTGGATATTAGAAAAAGAAATTTTTCACTGAAAGACCAGTTAGGTATTGGAATAAGTTGTCCAGGGAGGTGGTAGAGTCACGGTCTCTGGAAGTGTTCAAGAGGCTTCTGGATATGGCACTTGAGGCTATGGTTTAAGGGTGATTATGCTGGTGCTGGGTTGATGGTTGGATGACCTTGAAGGTCTCTTCCAACTTTGATGATTCTGTATTTGATGGTGTAGTTAGAACTGTCAGGCTGAAGTTAGAAGTTAAAAACTCTGGACTTAACAAGAGCAACTGAAATTATGTGATCACCTTGAGATGGAAGGAAAGGGGATAACTGTAAAAGTATCAGGTAATGTTTTAAGTAGGAACTCTGTAAGCTTTAGGTGTACATTCACAGTTCCCTCAGATAAATAATTCTCTATTGAATCTCTCAACACATACTATGCTTCATACATATTATTATTATCAAACAGTCCAATTCCAGCATTTTGTCGTATTTCAGCCCTTCAGTCCTACTTATGTCGAAAAGTGATATTTTTCTATAGGAGGTGGCTGAAAATTTGTTTACGTATACAAAACTGATAAGTCAGGTTTCTGAGAGCTGAGGTATGCTACTGAATTAATCCCTTCTCACACTTTGTGCTTTGTTTTGATGTGTTTCTTAGATAAAAGTTACTGCTGTGACAAAAGAATTTGTCATCAGTTCTTTGTCGTTACTCTGCAGAGAATGCATCATTTCAGAAACTTCAGCATATAAAATGAAACTTCTCCAAGATTACACCATTAAAAGACTTTTAGCTCACTATAAAAGAATATAAGTAGCATTTCAGTTACCAGTTACCATCATCCACACCTTCACCATCTTGAACCAATTTAGAGACTGCGTTTGATAAATCTTCACCTTAGAGACTGTGTTTGATAAATCTTCACCTAACATACAGAGGCAACTTACAGAAGCTGGAAAACTTTTAAATACCTTTAAATACCTTTCAGTGCCAACATGTATTGTTGGTGAATAAACCTCAGAATACTTGTATATTCTGCTGACAAAATTAAACATATCCTGAAATTCCTAGACTTTTTTATGACATATGAGAGTGACAAGAAAGGTTTGTTACATACGTTTTAAATCAAGAGTTACATTATGCATGTTGTTATATGCAGTATATGATCTGAGCAGTTAGATAGAAGCAAATATTCTTGTATTCATAGTAGAATATCCCCCTTGTAAACTGATATTAATAATACTATGGTAGCTATTTAATTCCAGTTATCAAGAGTTATCAGAGGCCACTGAGAAAAATATGTCCTTTTCATCAGTCTTTATTTTCTCCTTTAAAAGAAGTAGTATTATAGTTTTTAAACTACTTTAAACTTTTTTTCCATTCAAGTATTGGAGGATGAGTCACCCACTTCATCTTAAATAATCTACTGCCACAATCATGATTTGTTTGCTTGGCACACTTTTTATTGCTTATGGTACAGTCACTTCAGCTTTTTTCTTACCAACAAAATAAGCTGTTACTTAGCAGAAATGCTGGAATTTTTTTCTTATTTTCTTTTTCAACATTCTATCCCATGTCTGACAATCCATCATGAAAAACTGGAAAGCTCTTACCTTTTTTGATATCTGCAGAATTCTTCTACAGTGAAGGGGTACCTCTTGTTTTGCAGATGAGTTATTTTAGTGACCTTTGAAGTCATGACCATCATGTATAAGGATAGACAATTCCATAAATTAGTAATGCACTGGGGCCACAGCCAACCCTAACCCACAGTCACTTACTCACATCTTCAGTGCCTGTCCAGAGACAGGTGTCATGTTTGACTGTGTATGACATTTTAAACAGGTGGGATAGCACAGTATAGAAGGTAATTCCAGCTAGTGATCTTGGGAGTCAGCTAGAGCTTTTCTGGAAGGGTAGCAAAGGTAGCATAGGGTAACATCTTACACTTTGGGAGCTGCTGAAATCCTTTCCATATGAAGTTTATGAAGGAACATACGAAATTTGGGGTCCAGGATTTAATTCAATTATTTGGAAGTCTCTCTAGGAGTGAGCACTCATCATACTTCTTTCAACTGTTCTTTGTCTTCAGAAAACAGAAGAAATTTCCATATCAGTTTTTTTAAGGATGTTTGGTCTCTGGAATGCTCATATGGTCTTTCTCCTAAAATCAGAAGGGTCCCAGCTCACTTCCAGTTTCCTCAAAAGGTTGTAACTTTTATTTGATCAGTGTGGTAGTCTGTGGGGATGAAAACATCAGTGACACAGTAAAACCCTCAGTTGCTGAAGATCTCCTTTATTTATAGGATGCTGAGCCTGTTATGAAACTTCTATAAAGCACTAGCAAAACTTCTACTTAAAAAAAAAGAAAGAAATTATGGAATCCATATGGGCCGGTTTGTTTCATGTTTCTGCCTTTCCCACAGTGCTCACTAAACATGTGCAATAAAACATGCCAGACTTCAAATAACATGAAGTATTTTCTGTTCATAGAGCCCTACATGAAGCTTTTGAAAGGTTCCTTTTTTTGCATGCCATTTCCCTAACTGGGTTACAAATGCATAAACATCAGACTTCAATAGCCAATGGCTCAAATACAATTCCATACCCACGACTTTATATTTCAGGCTTGTAATTCAGGATAGCCACAGAATAACAGAAAATCATATTTTCCTTAGCCTTTGTGTTTAGACTTTTTTTAAAAAATGTTTCATTTCCTCAGGCTAAACTACAGCCTGAAAAAGGTTTTAGTCAGTTATTGGACCTGTTGGTGTTCCCTGGCAAAACTGCTTGTAGCATTTGACTGAATGGTTCAACCTTCCCCATATCCTTTGGAGAAGTGAATGAAAAAAGCTATGTCCCTTACAATTAAGGATGGAGTGCACCCATGGTGAAAAGGTTCTTCTGCCAGCAGGGAGTGCTGACCCTTGTGGGCTCTCATCAGCCTTCACAGACTTGAGCACATCAGAAGCTGCCCCTCTTTTGACATCTTAAAACCTGCCTCTGGTTAGCTAAGCCCAGGCAGACGCTGCCTCAGTCAGAATGTGTTGTCATTAAGGATGCAGTTCAGATCAAAATTGTGCTTTTTAAGTGATTTTCCTGATTTTGTTCACTTACCACATTTTTGTTTGGATCACAGAGAAGTCTTTGACATGGGTGGATGAGGTTTTCCTAAGGTCCCTAGAAAAACCCTTCCTTTAGCGTGGAATTACACCAAACGTTCAGTTCCATCAGACAGTACACTTCAGGGCTGCACCCTGTGTGTGCCAGCCGCTACTGGCCTGTCAGTCCAGGCGACCAGAGAAAAGCTGAAACACACTGAATATCAACACTGGATCTTCACCACAGCCTCAGACTGCAGGCTGCAAAGTTGGATTCGCTCCACTGGCATTGCACAACTTGTTAGTGCAGACATTGCCTTGGCAGAAAAGAACTGGGGAGACTTTTATTTTTTAGAGGTTACAGGGAAATGTCTTTTGGGTGGCAAAGTCCTATGTTCAGAGCTCATTGTTCTAGTTATCATGCTTCCTGCGTTTGCATAATAGGTTTTGAAAATCAAAAGGGGATTTTGGACACAGTAAACTGGGAGGACAGTTCTACAGCCTGGAGGTGGCCAAAAGACCAAAGCTGCTTGATTTTGTCTTTAATGAGGCTGTGATTAAGTCATGATGTCTACAGGCACATGCTTTCAGACTGGATGCTGGGCACTCGTAAAAGACCTGCAAATTAAGATTTTGTTTTATGAAATGGGTCATTGCTGGTGTATATTTGCACCTGCTCATCTTTGCTGTGAAACATTGTGTTCACTTGGAAACTAGAGCACAGCTGACCTTCCAGAAATGGGATAAAAACCTACCTTCTGGGTTGCAATGTTACCATCGTTAACAGCTTTGTATTTCCCTCCTTGGCAAAGTTTTAAGTAAATAGCTGAGTTTAGTGTCAATCTTGTGTCCTTTAGGTTTTGATTTTCCCTTCTGCTGTGATTCGGCTTTGCTTCTGCATTGCCACAAGGAGCTTCAAAGCCAGTCATGGGCCCCAAGAAAATCATATCAGTGGGGCAGGAATGGGATGGGACACAGGTATTTAGCAGAAAATCATGCTGTTGTCCCCGCTGGTATTTAGGCCACCCCTGGCAGAATAAAGGAACAGCTGGATATGTGCAGCAGTTATTTTTGGCTTCTGGAAAAATCAGTTTAGATTAGAGGAAGCTAGGTGCAAATTAGAGAGACCCATAGCTGCCTTAAATTTTCGAGGATTAATGACTTGTCAGTTAGCCCTAAAAAGGGTGAGCAGGAAGATGGAGCATAATCTGTTTTAGCAGAATTTGTGAGCTGCATTGTCGCCAGCATTTGCCCAGAAGAAACATTCAGACACGTCATGTTTACAGCAGCTGCTCTGAAGTCTGAGCAATCAGGACAGATTTCTCCCAGCACTCTGAAAACAAAGCAGGCCACACTGAATCTCCCATGCGCAGATGAAACTCCCAGCCATTATTTTCTGTTTATTTAGCGTGCCTGTGGAATGGACCGTGACCGGTGATTTCCAGTCCATCCCGCTGTGCCTGCGTGGGCAGAGGCACCACAGCTCTCTCTCAGTGGTGGGAGGCAGCCAGGCTGCCTGCAAAGGCAATGCTGAATGCAGGGCTGGGACTATTGCTCAGGAGAGCTCACGCTGGCCATGGCAAAAGAGCCAAGACTTCCATCCCACAGTGCTGAGTGGGACGTTGTTTTCTGTAGCAATCCTTCCCCTGGATGAGTGACAATGAGGAGATAGAACTTGCAGTGTAATCCTGCTTCTGGCTGTCGGAAACTTTTGAAGACTGTGATGGTGATCACTGGTGCGCAGGGTGACACACACCTTCTCTTTTCTTAAAATGAGGAGCCAGCACTCTGTTGACAACAGATGCGAGATCCACTTGGTTACAGGAGAAGAGGATAAGAGCTCATTTGGACAGAAGTACAAATGAAATCAAGCATTTCAAAACATAATTATGGCAGAGACGGTAAACTGCACCCAAAGGACAAATTTTGCACCAAAATTTCAAACCCTGCCTGTTTATGTGCATTCAGGAACAATTTTACATCAAAGTAAATGGGTTTTTTTATGATGGCTGAGTCAGAAGGCAGTGGGATTTTCTCTGTAGAGAGCTGCAGAGCTTTTTCTTTGGAGAAGCAAGGCCTCGCATGGTTGGCATTGAGTGGAAATCAGGAAAGCTTCATTACTAAGACTCAAGAAGTGGGATTTCTTCTCCACATGAGCCTGATTGTGCTAAAGAGTACCAAGAGGCTGTAGCAGAGTGGTGGGCTAATATCCAAATTCCCCCTTTTAGCTTTCACAGGGTACACATCAGGTAGGTGCCATCCTGACAGAGTGAAATTAAAAGGCACGTTTCACCCTTCAGGGATGTGAACAGAGCTTGATGAGCTGCATTTTACAAAATCTTCTCTATTTCTTTCAGATGTGTGGGTAACTAGGCTGACATCTCCAAGCTTTCAAGAGCCCCAGACTGCTCTATGGGTCACGAATAAGGTCCTTTGCCTTTTGCTTCGTCTCAGTTTCATATGACTGCACAGACACTACAGTTCGAGAAATCTTAATATGCTCATTCCTTGAATAGGAATATCCACTAGCCAGTCTAGTTTCCTAATAACTGATGACCCTCTTATCTGGATTATTTTCCTAAAACAAGCTTCCAAATGCAAACTCATCTTTGTTTTTTTCTCCTTCTGTTGATTTGTTCAGCCCCGCTCACAGGCCTGCAGGGTTACAAACCCTCTCTGATCATATGCTAATGAGTCATTAATACTGACTGCCTGTTAATGTGAATAAATCCCCCCTTCTTAGTCAGCTTTTGTCCAAAGAAGTCTATTCTGATAACAAAAATTTTAAAAGCAGCCAAGAATCAGTGAGGTAAAATTAGCACAGCTCTTCCTCACGGCTGCCCGGAACAGGGCTCAGCTCATTCTGCCTCAGCGTGGCTGGTCCTCCCTACCATTGCCCCTTGTTTTATTTAAGCACTTTGAGTCTAAAATGGTGTAATCAGGTTTCACTCAGATTTTAACGTCCTTAGATGGCCAAGAACAAAAGGTCAACACTGTTACTAGCTGTGTGGCTTTACTGAAGTGTGACTTTTCACCATAAACTCAGCACAAGGTCATTTTAAGATATTCTTTACACTTTTGTTAGCAAAGGGGAATTACCCATTCACTTCTGGACAAGGTTAAATAGCTGACAACAGCTACAGGTTAAATATTAAGCTGTTAGTCCTTCCTTTCACATAAGAAACTGCAGCTGTCTTCAGAAACACTTGAAAGTTCAGTCAGCCTCTTGGAACTGGTACAAGGAAAGGCCACTTCTAATTAGCACAAGGGAACTCCACAGATTTTGAGTCAGACTATTGTCTTGCACCTTCATACGATTTTGCAAGATTAATAAAGGCCATATGTTGGTATTTGAAAAACTCAGCATATTTTTTTCAAGAGCAGCCAGTGTTTGCTTGTTTNTACCACTTTCATGAGCTCAGCTGCCTCCTTGAAAGGGTAGATAGCACCAAGTTAGCCCAGGGAAGTGCTGGAGACCAGTGGGGTAAGAGTAAGAAGGAGGATACTGGTGACAAAAAGGAGAAGGAAGAGAGGGAGAAGAACTGCTTCTTTGGCAGCCCTGGGCTGATGGATCAGTTCAGCCTAATTGCTCTGACTGGACCCTTGGGGTCCTGCAGCAGATTTGCAATAGCCCAAAGCCTCCACAGTCCAAGCTTTTGGACACAGATTCAATAAAATGTTTAGGCTTGTGAGATTTTCTTCTAGACTTGTAACTTCCCTTTTGATTTGCTTTTCAAAGAGTTTGGTAACAGCTAGGATCTCTACCTTACTGTGTTTGGATCTGTGGAATTATGATTGTGGTGATAACTTTGAAAATATGAACTGAGTTCAAGTCACCAGTTTGCTCACAGCTTGCAGTAATAGCTACTGCAGGGGGTAAAAAGCTGCCTTCATTTCAGACAGGGACTGTGTGCTTCCAGAGTGCATGATTTTGGCATTTTTTCCAAAATGTTACTGAATTTGGTATTTGTGCCCTAAAGTGCACCAGCTCGTTGCACTTGGCCACCATCCATTTCTCGTTAATTTGGATGGCCAGGACGTGCTTGCAGCCCAGTTTTCCTTCCTGGTTTTCCTCACATGGTTTTCCAGGCTGCCTGAATTGTGGCACATGATGTCTGAACTGCTAAACCTTTACCTGAATAAAAGCATACACCCTCATTTACTATCCAGCCGTACTGCCAGCCCTGGACTGCAGAGTGTGCTGGCTTAGCTCCTTGAGGATGTGGTTCAGAGCAGAGGCAAGAGCAGCCCCATTTCTAAAGGTGGCCATGACCCATGTTCTACATGCTGTGTGGCTTGAATAAGTCAGGCAGAAATAGAGACTAAAAGTTGGCAGTCGACAGCTGCACAGAAATAAGGATTTATTTTTAATTGCACCGCACATAAAGTTTCCTAATTCCCAAAGGTTCAAAGTGAAACACATTACCTTATTAAATTTGTGTTTAAAATTGCTGTGAAAAGGGCTGGAAAAGCTTGAGTGTCCTAGGATGGTCAGGAGGCCATTCAAGAAAATGAAATGCGCTCAGCTCGTTTTTGTGTTCTCCCAGAACAAAGGTTGACTGTGTGAGTCCTTCTAGTTCACTTTAGTTCAAACTAAAAAAGATGCTTTCCACACAGCTAGTTAAACTTGCTTTAAGAAGAGAAGGAAACTTCAAAGAGAAAAGATGCCTAGACAGTGGTCACTTAAAAGCTTTTGCTGCCTGCACCTCAACTGCTAGTTGCTCCTGGCTGGCTGAGCTGTACCCAGTTGAGTGTTGTAGTGGCCAGGGCAACAGTGGGTCAGGCAGTGCCCTGGAAGAAAGGTCCATGTAAAGTGTGGATGTAGATGTATTTCAGTGGTGCTGCAGGCCTTGTGCAGTGGAGGAAAAACCCAAGCCACTATTGTAGTGTTTTATAACCAGTATCTACTTCTGCTTTGCTTCTGATAGCAGGTGCGTGGCTATTAATGTGAAGTTTCTATGAGGCGTCCCTTGTATGGTATTTTATAGATGCCAGTGTAAATCTGGTTAACTGTGACAGATGACTGAGGATGCAGTCCTCTGTCCAAATGGTGAGATGTGTCCTGTAACATTTGCTGGCCACATTTGCCTAGGTTTGGGGGTGGTGAGCACAGCTATGGGACTGCTTTTTTTGTAAGTAATACTCTAATTCATTTAATAATGCAAATGTGGTCCCAGCAGTACAGCTTTACTGCATAATGACTAATCTCTGTCACAGCAGGATGCCGAGAATGAGTTTCTCTGGGAAGCTGTGGGTATGCATAATGAACAGCTATCCCTAATAAAGTCTTTTTAATCAGGAGTGTTTCTCAGATCAACTGAGTTAAATGAGTTTGCACTATGTAAATACAAGGGTCGAAGTCTCTGACTTGGATAAAAACACCACATCTACTGTGAAGTCACTGAACATTTAAATACATTGACATCCTGGCCCTAAGAGTTAAGTCCTATGCTCACATGTGTGACAGGAAAGCCCATGTCACTCTACATTGCCTCCAGTGAATGAATGCAGAGTGTGTGATACTGCTTTTCGTGTATATATTTCAGATTTCAGCTTCCCTCTAATGACCTATGAATACAGGTTACAGCCAAGAACTCTGTGTCTGTCACTGTATTTCAAGTACACTTGGAAAAAAAAAAAAAAAGTTTCAAAGATGCAAGTTTCCAGTACATTTGAAGAAAGCAGGTGAGAAATACAACTTAAGGAAAGCTTCATCTGGAGTTCATACCTTATTAGATGCCAGGGAGCCCAGTCTTCCATCAGAGTGTGTCTCTGTTGATTGTACCTCAGCAGGGAGATCCCTCTGAAAGCAAGCAGGACTCCTGAGATCTGGTGTTCACAGGACCACCTGTTTAATAGAAACAGCTCTGCTTCCAGTTTGGAATTCATACAAATATGACCACTAGAAATATCTGTCCTGGGAGTCTGGGCCATTGCAATTGTTCTTATGCATTAAAAATCACCTCAGCAACACATTTTGCGTTTTAAAGGCTATGTTCCCTCATGGATTTGCATTTGAATGTCACAGCTTTATAATCAGATGTGAGAATCAGTAAGTAAAATGCCAAGTTTGCCCTTAATGGCCATCCTGAGTATCAAGGCCCATAACTTTTTATAAATACCTAAACAGTATTATATGTAAAATATAGCTATAGCACAAGTCTAACAGACTGATGTTTCATTCACAGGATCACCACCAAGGAAATGAATCTGTAGTTCTTAATATGACCATTGACTTGACAAGATTTTGCAGGCTTACCTCAAATTCAGGTGCATCTTTCCCTTATTTGTCTTGTAAAGAAAAGGTAAGTCTGTCTTGTGCTCCAGTAAGTATGATAACCTAAATTCTCAGCACAGATAGACCCATGAGAGTAAGATACTCTTTTTCCTTGACTATTTCTTTGTTGACTACAGAGGTGAGAGCAGCCAGTTGTAAAAATTCAGATATTATTGTGGTTAAAGTCCCTTTGTAAAATAGGCTGGAAACATCTTCTTAGGTTTTTATGCCTTTTTTTTTTTTTTTTTTTTTAAACCACATATTTAATGAATTAAGAAAGACAAGTTCTTTTCAAAGATGCAGATAAATGTGCTGGAGTGGTTAATAATTTCTGCCTACTTCTAACATAATGTGCAAATATTGTCCCCCTAGAATTTCACACCAAACTGGTTTTTTAAAAATCTAAGCCTCTAAATTTCATCTCTTAACTTTTTATCACACACAGTCTCTTTGTCAGAGGGAAACTCCATAGTCCACCCAAGGATGTCACACTGACTCTGCAGCTGTATTGTATAAGCATAGTAGCAACTGCTCCCTCTTAGGGGTGGAAACACTCCAGTCTTCTCATGGAAATCCAGCATAGAAAATCTATTTCTTCTGTTAAAAGCAGGGGTTTGCCTTTATTTTCTGGCTATGATATGATTCATTTATCCTCACATTCTTGTCCAGTTAAAATTTTAATTATTACAAATCCATGCCTTGCTTCTCTGGTTTTAGAGTTTAACAAAGCAAGTCACCACTAGGATGGGAAATGCGGGGTGATCTGTGGAAGACCTGATAAAAACATGTGTACATGTGGTGACACAAAGAGTCATAAAAGAAAAACAAAGGGTTCTGGGTTCCTTCTTCTAATATTTCATGGCAAGTGTAAACCCGAGGACTGTTTCAGAAAGCCAAATCTTTTTGCTTGAATTTTTGACCAATTGCTCAGCACCTAAATCTCCTTCCTGTCACGCTGTGTGAGAGTATATATGAGAACTACAGCAATGTGTCACTTAATATGATGTTCTTCCTCTTCAAGGAAATCTGCGAGGGACTTCTAAGTAAGGCTCAGAGAAAAAATCATTACAGATTAAAAACCTGGTTTTTTTTAGTTTGTTGGAAAATCTGGTGTGGGATGTTCATGAGAGAAAGATATAGCTCATGAATAGTATTTGATTTTTTCTATTTAAGTCAAATCACTATACATTTATTTAAATCTTAAAGTAAAAATGCAAGGAGAGACAAAGAGAAATTATTTCCAGTTCCCCCATTCAAACTTTTCTCTCACTGAGTAGAACTGAGAGACTTTCAGGGGAGAATGGATTTAAAACTACTCTTTTGTGAAAGCGGTAATTGATAAACTGGTCTGATTTCACAGCCATTCTCAGGAGCTCTCTGAACACTGTCTGAAAATGAAATTGGATGTTAAGGATATTTCCTATAAGGAATCACCTCCATTTCATCATCAGAGTTATATGGCCTAAATTAATTTGTTTGGCAAAGTGTAGCTAATGTAATTTGTAAAGTTGATATTTTTGTCTTCACAAACCTACAATCCATGTAGTTTAAATTTCCACTGAAGCATAAATCACAGGCATCCCCTTCTGAGGATGTACATGAGCGTATATGTATATGAGGTGTATATGTTAAATGTCTATACTCATACAGTAGATTAAATTTCATAATTAACAAGAAGCAATATGATTTGGGAAATATGTTCTCTAATGAGGGTGCATGGCAGCTTGAAAAATTATATTCCTTATCAATATGTTTAAAGATTGTCACTGTGAGCAAAAAGCCCAGATAAATGTTTAAAAGAAATCCTGCCTCTGCTCCTCTCTGTAAAGACCTGCCTGTTCACAGCATGGCCAGAACAGCCAGTGTCCCTGAGGTGGCTGATGATCACGGAGTGTCCCTAGCAGGTGAACATGCACATCTGCCCCGCTCCTGATGGGAGGGGGAGTACTCTGATTACTACTGGTGAGAGAAAAAACAGGGTAAACAAAACAGCATTTGGCTGGTTGCTGAGGGATGCTCCTTGCAAGGAGATTCTCAATTCTTATTGATGCTTTCATAAAGCTGATGTCTTTATAATGCTTCAGGAGTCTCAGAAGTTATTGGGAAAATTGCCTTGCTTCCACTTTCAGGAACTGGTAACACTGTATTCCTTGGCTAAAAACATTTTTAATTTCTTTGTTTTCATCTCCTAGGACTGAAACAAATGCCCATTTGAGATCCTAGAGAATCACAACCCTTAACATCTATCATTTCTGTGGCTTGCTAACAGTGTTTACCCTAAAAACAAGGACAGGAATTTTGGAGAGAAGGCTTAGGTAGCACCAAACAAGAGCAGTAAGAAATCGTTCAAATTTGTTCTTCAAGCACCCTGTAAAGCACTAGAAGTTGTTGGTAGTAAGTGCCTTGCTGACTGCTGGCTGCAGGGCTCTGAGCTCTGTCTCTGTGCAACCTGGCTGTTTTCAGTGTAGTTGCTGGGGTTTTTTCATTTGGGCGTTTTTATTTTCTCAGGATGGATTCTTTTCCAGGTTCTCTAAGACAATTTCTTTTAGCTAATCTGATCTCTAAAATAGTCTGAAAAACAGTAGCCAAAGGCAGTGTAAAGAAGACAGCTCAAGCACAGTCGTTCTGCTGCTGTTTAGCACAACGAGACAGGAGAGCTCTCTTGCTGGAGTGTTCACATCATTTGAAGAAGTGTTCTCGGAGTACCTTCATCCCAAGAGATATAACTTGGCAGTTCCATGTTCCTAAGGTGCTGTGAACTAGTACCATACCTGATCCACCTTTGTCATGGATCTCTATATTACGGATGTGAATATTTTAAAATTGCCACTCCTCAAAAAATAGAGCACAACCTGTCCCAGCTTGAATCAGATCACAGTAATAGCATATGTTAGGTGGATGCAATATTATTCTAGGTTATAAATGAAATATACCCACTCTGGGAGATAACCCATAGCAATAATAGCTTTAGATACGGAATGGTGTTTCCCTCTGAAATATTCGAGACTTTGTCCAGCTTTTTCAAATCGTGTTGTGAAAGCAAGTAAACATTCACATTTAAAAATACCTCCACGGTTTTATTGCCTAATTCATTTTCACTGTAGTCCTTTTTGTTAGATATGAATTGTATATCTTGTATAGAAAGCTGTGCTCTTCAGGAGAGGAAGTAATTTCCAATTACATATTTCTCATAAGAAAAATATTAAAGTGATAATGGTTCCTATATTTAAATTGTGAAATTATTTGCATTGTGAGATAAAAAAATCCCCATAACAATGCAAAGGCAGAAAATTTCCAAAGAGAAATGTTCTCTCTAATAACCTGGCTGTAAAACTGAGGGATGATAACACTCGACAGTTTTCTCAGGCTGGGGTGTATGGAGCCTTGGTTAACTATAAGGAATAATGACAAATCTGAACATGTGTACTCTCTTTCCCATTCTCTCCATGTTGCAAAGGGTTGAGTGTTTGTAGTGGGACTCTTTCCCTTTCTTATCTAGTTACACTCAAAATACTCCAGGACACAGTCTGGAACGTGTAACACCTCAGGAACTGCGTTTGCCTTGTGCAGTGGGCAGTGCTGGCGCTACAGGCTCAATCCCACACACATCCTACACTGTCTTCTGCTCTCTAGGGAACTGTTTTGGCTGCTTTATTCTTCCACTGAATGCACTGTGTTGTTTCATACAAAGATGCAACATCTTTTTTGGATAATAATATTTAAAAATGTATGTATAAAACAAAGATATGGCGTTTGGAGTTCTACTGGTTTTCCCAGCATTAATAGTAGCAGATGGTGGAAATCAATTTGCTATTAATTTACTTTCATGTCAAACACTCAATATAATTAAGCAAAGTGTCCTCTAAACTCTGATTACTTACTTTCAAATTAGAATCATGTGTTAAACAGACTCCTAATTATCATGCTAATACCTGTGAAATGCTGCCTTCAGTTTCCAAGTTCCACAGTGTTTTTAGTATCAGACTTCAAAGTCTCCTGACAGGAATTATGGGTAGGAAGGTCAGGACTTAGAGCTAGATTTGTTTAATACTATCCTTCATGTGGGAGCGCTCATTTGGGTTGTTAATTCCCTTTGCTAAATTTCACACACGCAACAAAGCATGACTATCAGTGTTATACTCGGGCACCATTTGCTCCAGCTGCACATAAAAAAAAAAAAGTGGTATTCTCCCTGATACCAATAGAAATTACCTAAGTGCACCACAGGCGTGATTAAAAACCTTAACCACAGTACATATCTGTGCTTATATTCAGGAAAAAACCTGTTTGTGTTAGTGTTAATTAAAGCCAAATTAGAAGAACAGAAAAACAAATCTGACTGAGGAAAACATCATCATGTATGCCATTTGCTTTGTAATTGTTCACATACCTAATTACCCTTCCATAGAGAAGAAACATCAGAAAGAACTCTCAAGCCCTTTTGCTTATTATCTGCTTTAGTAAAACATTCTTCCTCTACAAGCTATCGCATCCAAACTTGTTTTCAATCTTTCAAGCTACTCAAAAATATTTATTTTTTTTTCTTCTGGGGAAAACTCAGTTCAATCTTTCCCAGACTGACCAAGAAAATATTTCCAGATACTCACCCAGCCTTCTTTATTCCTCTGAGTCATCTAATCCCTCCTATGTCTGCTCCTGGACTTCAAAATAGGATTATTACATGTGGTTTACAGTCTGAAAACTGGATATAGGATTAGCCATTTTAGCTTGATCCTACCTGAGAAACTGTGAAATAGTAATAGGAGAAGAAGCGTTTTTCCAAGCAATAATTTTCCACATAAGAAATGTCTCTTTAGAAATGTACTTGCCTCAAGTAACAGGAGAAAATCACAATTGCTATGAGTGGGAGGGAGGATGATCCATGCAAAAATTCCTTCTCATTAAAGTTTCTTGAAAAGGTTTGAAAATCAGCCTCAGCTGAACAACAAGGAAGAAAATCAAGGAGTGGGGCAAAGATCAGCAAGGCTATCATCATACTTCATTAGCAGAGAGTACGTGTGCCTTCATAGCACAGCAAAAAGCAACCTAGATGCAGAAGCTCTTTTCAACAAGGGGGAGAAATAAGAAGATGCCAAGTTTTAAGAAAACTAGCCATACAGGGCTTTGGCCAGCCTGCCAGTGATAGGCTGAGGACAGCCTGTGTAGATGGTACAGAAGCAGCTCTGGAAAAATTCTCCAGAATGTCTCATACAGTGTTGATTTGCTTTTATATAAGTGGACCCTGGGATTCCTGGCAGCCCTATATTCAAAGACAGCAAAAGGACTTAGCTTCTAGTTTGGAGAGTAAATAATTTAAGTTTTGTCATTTGCAAAGCTTTAACATCAGTGAACTGTGGTAAAAGTGCTGCTGGGGGCTACCTAGTGTCCACCATAAACCCTGTATATTGTAGTACAGCTCATACAGGGGCACATCAGCAGACGAAGGGCTCAGCACATCACATCCAGTCATCTTCAATATCTCCTTCCAGGCCTATATAAATGATGCTCAGCAAAACAAACCGAGTTTATTTTAAACCAAACTGTACTCAGTCAGAAATAAAACAAAACCTCCAGTTATTCAGTGCCACCAAAATGATTCATGTAAGGACAATGCTTTTTATTAGAGATATTACCAGGAAATGTAAAAATATTAGCTGGACTCAGGAATGGGACCAAAATACCTGTCTAGCAAAGCAATAGGTTTCCAGGTAGTAAAGACCAGTATCACATCTCTGACTTGCCTTTGTGTGGGAGGGCATTTGCACAAACAGATCAAAATGATCACAGTACTCAGGCGTGGAAGAGAACATTGGAGTCAAAGGTATTACCTAAATGATACAGAGTGAAATAAGTGACTACTTGAAATCAAATGGTATTGAGAAGATGGATATGCTTTTGAGAGCTAGATGTGCTGGTGCAAATTTGTGTTAAGTGTGAGAAGTTATATAAGGATTGTGATACAGTGGCCCTGCCAACCTATGAGTGGTTCTCAAATTCCTGAACAATCTGGATGAAAATACAATATATATACCTTACCTTCACTGCTTGTCAATGAGATGGAAATGGAAACAAATCCATGACATTGTACTTTAATTGAAAACATAACTGAACTTGCCTTGAAGGAACTCTGTTGCTTAGGAAAGCGACAGAGGAATATTACAACATCTCATGATAAAAGATGACAGTTCCATTATGCGGCTGCTGGAAAAGAAAACAGGAGAGCAAAAAAATAACGTCTCTGACTGATAAGAAGCCTCCTTGTTTGCGAATATTGTGTTTCGCCCGGTTATTATATTCGCTTGATGGGTTGAGGAGATTGATCAAAAAGTTCAGGCAAAACTTGTCTCAGCAACTTAGGAAATAACAAAATGTGCCAATCCACTCTGCACTTCGGCTGCAGGTAACAGCTCTCTAGTGCAAAGCAAAGCTGGCAGGACAGAAGCGTTGGCTCAGAAATTCCATGCAAAGCTGGACTTCTTAAGTTGAATTCTGGCTACTGGACTTCAGATCACCTTCAGTCTTGTGGGTTCACGTGGCTCCACAGTAGGGCTGGATAAAAAGGGAAAAGGAAGGTGGAAGGGGGACAGGAGTTACCTTCCACTGCATTCCTCTTTGCACAGAAAGCAAATGGGGATGGGAAGGATGGATGGTGGCCTGAAATACAGACAACTGGAGCCCCAGAACATAAAGCTACAAATGACCAAGCTCAGATTTGCAGGATCATCAATTTTCATGCACTGAAGCATGGTCTTAATCAATATTTGCTCAGACATAAAAGAATTTCATTGTCTGGAATAAATTATTGTCTGTGGAGAAGGAAAAATGTGAAATCTCTTTATAGAAGCATAATAATGTAAATCTCTACTTAGGGTTGGAGCACGGGAAATAATAAACCATGGGGAAAATGGGGATTATTGAAGAAGAGGGTTCGAAGAAAAGGTCATGGTCATGGTTTTATTCAGTGTCTTGCCTTTTAAAGTTCTGTATGGAATTTAAAAATATTTATAAGCATACACAGTTTTGATGAAAGGGTTTAAGGAGAAAAGAGGTTTGGGAAAAAAAATTGGGCAAGAGAATTTGAAAGAATGTGTGATCAGAGAAGGCATCACATGTTATGGAGAGCAGACAGGGCAAGACATGAGGATTTCAGTTGGATAATGTGATCAGTGGGAACAACTCATGTCCATGCCAGCTGGGAGTCAGCATCTTTGCAAGGTAGGTCACCTCTGTTTTATGATGCTTAACTTGGATTTGGAGTCCAAAGATATGAAAACTTTAAATTTCTTTGATCTTCCTGTCCTATGACTCAAAAGACACTTTATCAGATACCTTCTTGTCAAATGAGACATAAATCAGTGGAATCATCACAAAATGTAAACCCTAAACCAGATTACCTCAGGCTCCAATGCTCAAGAAGATTTTTGAGCTTTAATATGTTTCTTCTTTTACGGCTATTATTCATATAAATACTAAATTCTTGCCATATTATTCAATTTCGTTTCTTAATATATTTCATAACGATGTATAATATTTAGTTTACCTCTAATCTTATTTAGAATTCAGTCTTACTCAGAAAGAAGCAGATGACTTAGCAAAATAAACAGCTAACCTATTCAAATCCCTTAGATACAAAAAATAATTGCTAAAGTTTTGAAAGGAGAAAATATATACAGGCTAAAAGCAGAAGGATGTCCATATACTGAAAATTAAAAGATTCATGCAATAATGTGCTTGTAAGAATCAAGTAAGGACTTAAAGTAACTGGAAAGAAAGGAAAGAAAAGGAAAATATGAGAAAATATTTGAACAAACCAATAGGCTGTTCACACAAATGGCATCCTTAAAAATGTAGGCTGAGGTTTTCATTTGGAAGTGAACAGTGATGTGAAATAATGGTAAAACCCCTATTAGTCATTCTTTGTTTATCAGAGCTTTTTCAAACATATTGTCAAATTGCATCTGATGATCTCTTTTGAAAAAAGGTATAGTTCTGAACAAATAGAAATAACAAAATGGGGAATAATAGTGATGCAGAAAATAGAAAAAACCCCCCACCAGGTATTTTACAAAGATGCATGAAAATTAGTTATTTTTAATACCTGGAAAGATTTGGGTGCAATTATCTATAATAAAATAGGGAAAGTACATCCTGTTTCTATCTCATAAAAACAAAACCAAAAAAAAATACAAAAAGGGAAAAATCTGTCTAAGAGGCTGCTGATCCTTTTTTTTTCAGTTTCATGAACACCCACCTAAAATTTATTCAATTTGTTTTTCAACTGCTGCCCTGAAAATGGTAGAATAAATTTCCAACATTTGTAAAAGGTTTTTTGTAATGTACTGGGGCTACAATAAATAGATTCATGTCATAGCTTAGTGGGCATACCGAACACTTACTAAAGTAAAGAATAAAATGCCACTTTCTTTATCACAGTTCAGAAGCAAACATTCAGAAGATGCAAACAATCACAGATTTGCTCCAAGAGAAGTATAACAATTTCTATCGGCCTGGGACAACTCCTGTAATGCTCCTTGTGTCTAGGGAGAGATTAGATTTATTCTAGGAGTTCTCTGAATCTCTGGGAGTGTTCAAGGACAAGCTGGATGGGGCTCTGGGCAACTTGGGTCTAGTGAAAGGTGTCCCTGCCCATGGCAGGGAGATTGGAACTAGATGATCTTCAAGGTCCCTTCCAGCCCAAGCCATTCTATGATTCTATGATTAAATTAAGGAAAATAAAATTTTCCTCTATATGATGGAAATAGCAAGAAGGAAAACATATTCTCTTCACAGATCTCAGGAGAAAAAAAAGGCTCATGTTTTAAAAAAAAAGATCATGTTTAAAACATTTTCTTAGCATTTTATAGAACATCGACATCTTTTATACAGCACAAGAAAATCTGTGTTTACTTCCTAGCAGATGTTACATATTCAAAAGGGCATCAGAAAATATTGTTTAGACATAAATTTTTATAGAGAAAGTTACAAATATACAAGAGAGAGATCATGACTCTTACATATCCTAAAGCTAATCACTACTATGCCATAATTTTTTTATTCACATTGATGCCGTTCATCAGGAATTTGGAAAATATGGTGATAATAATTCCATTGGTATACATCTGTAAAAATATGAAAGAATTATTAGAGATTATTTAATTCAAATATGACCATAATAAGCCAGCTCTATGGTTTTAGACCTTACCTGCTAATACTTTAGTTCGTTTTGTACTGTTTTATAAAATAAGAATGTTGTGTTTATTTTAACTTAGTCATTCCTTCTACTAAAAACCCAGTAAAGATGACTAATGTTTGATGCAGTTGGATGCAGCCTGTAATGAAGTCCAAGTAAATAACACCTTTTTTTTCGGTTTTTTTGGCTCCAATGTGAAGGAACCTTTTTCAGTTTTCCCCAAGGCTAAAGGTTTATCCTTTCTTTGCCATCCTTATTATTACCCTGGTGTTCAAAAGGTAGAACAGTCCTCAGGGTAACACCACCACTTGCAGTCTGTTACAGACCCCCCCGGGGCTTGTGCTTTTCCCTGATACTCACCCGAGCTTGTCCGGCCGCAGTGACCTTGGGCTCACTGCAGGCTTAGGGAGGGAGGACTCCCTTGCTAGAGACCTGTGGTGGAAAAACTTCTCATTAAGAATAGTTTTGCCATCTGTCACAAGCCTCACCTGACAGCTGAACCAAAATGCCTTGGCTTCCCCAGATCCTGAGCACTTCCAAGTCAGGTAATGACTAATGACAGTCAGGAACAAAAGTAAGCAAAAGGCCATTGAAAACAGAATAATTTAAAGCCAGTCTCACAAAGTGCCAAACCACAAGCAGAGAAGTGTGCAAGTAGAAGTCATCTTAGCAGCTCCCCTGTACATTGCTTGCTTGCTGTATGTTTTTGGGTGACTTGGTAGCATTAAGCACATGAATAGTCTGGGGATGATATGCAGGTCCCCAGCTTGGTTTAGCTGGTTTCTGCACGAGGCATGAATGCAATTCTTCAATGCAGATCTCTCAACTTCTATAGCACTTTTTTTGTTTTTAAGGGATATGTTATAGTATAAGAAATACTATAGTATTGTAATAGTGCAAACACACTGAGGTGGGTGACAGAATCTTTCAGTCCCCTGTACCTGGACTTTATGCCATTTCATGAGCACCTCAAAGTCTTTCTATGGCCTGGCTCTCAGGGCTGTGGGATGGGAGGTGAACTAATGGTGCAGAGGGGTGGTGAGCTTAGAGGGCAGGGCTACACCTGCAGTGGGGAAAAGGCAAAGGAGGTTGTTCTGCACTGGGGAGGGGGTGAGGTGAAGGGGGAAAGGGATGGAGCAGGGCTTCTTATGGATATCAACAAGAAAGGTTAGAAAACTAAACAACTTCATAAAATAGCAGGTTTTGTACAATAAGAAAAGAAGAGGAATATATATACAGTGAGTACATTTTATATCCCTTCAGATGCTGGGCACTCCTGTGCTCATGCAGCATCAGATGGAGACAGATGGATTTCCCCAAGGAATTCCATGCAGAGCAGATCCTGTCCATGGAGAGACATTCTCCCATTCTCCCCTTTTGATTCTCTGAGCAATTCTCTGATTGCATGAATACAGGATTTTCTCACAAGAAAACTCTGTTCCCAAAGGATGCTTACAGAACTTTTTGCTGCATGGTTAGATACAGGCAAGGCAAAGTTGCTGGTATGGTGTGGGAGCTGTCCGCTGCAGGCAGCTCTGACTGTGATGCAGGTGAGGTGACCCTGGAGGCAGGGGACCTGTGCAGCCTGGCACAGCCCAAGGAGCCTGATGGGCAGGCAGCCCAGCACCCACCTGAGCCTGCTTGGGGTTACAGTGACAGGGGTACAAAGAAATGTGATCACACAGAATAGTCTGAGTTGGAAGGAACCAGAAAGATTGAGTCCAACTCTTAAGTGAATGGCCCATACGGGGATCAAATAGTAACCTTGGTGTTATTAGCATCATGCTCCAACCAACTGAGCTGATCACTCACTCCTCCATGGGCAGCCTCCCACGCAGGAGAGCTGTGCTCCATCCCCTGATCCACACAAAAGTAATTTCTCAACCGTTTGGTAAGTTACAGATTATCTGAGTGGGCTGTCCAGCTAACAGGCACTGTTTCAACAGCTTGGAAGGTTATCTCCACCCCACAGACACCAGTGCAGCTCAGGCTGGTGTGGGGTGGCTCCCATGTAGGGCTGCTCACACTTATGAACAGGCTGCTCGAACAGTAGAACAGGGATGTTCAGGATTGCCAGCACTTTGAACACAATGCATTCTGCAAAACACTCAATGCAGAAGTTAAGGCAACAGGGAAGTGAATAGGAGAGGGAAAAGGATATGAAAAGGAAAAAAAAAGTTTCTAGAAGTTAATGACAGATTAGGAAAAGGTTCATAGAATACCTCAAGTTGTAAGGGACCCATAAAGATCATTGAGTCCAACACCCTGCTCTTCTCATGACTAACTAAAATTACACCATATAATTAAGAGCATCATCCAGACACTCCTTGAACTCTGACAGGCTTGATGCCATGACCACTTCCCTGGGGAGCCTGTTCCAGTGACCAATCACCATTGCAGTGAAGAATCTGAACTTCCCCTGACACAGCTTCATTCCATTTCCTCATGTCCTATTGCTGGTCACCAGAGAGAGAAGCTCAGCACCTCCTCCTCCACTGCCCCGCTGGAGGAGGCTGTAGCCTGCAACGAGGCCACCCTTCAGTCTTCTCAAAACTGAACAAACCAGGTGACCTCAGCCGCCCCTTGAAGTCTTGCCCTCAAGACCTTTAGTCTACTTGGTTGCCTTCTGTGGACACACTCCAACAGTCTGATATCCTTCTTACATTGTAGCGCCCAAACTGCACCCAATATTCAAGGTAAGGCTGCACCACTGCAGAGCAGAGCAGGATAATCACCTCCTTCAACCGCTGGCGATGCTGTGCCTGACACACCCCGAGGTGCGTCTGGCCCAGGGCACACTGCTGACTCATATTCAAATTGCCATCCATCAATCAATCAAAATTCCCAGATCTCTTTCTCCAACTTGTTTTCCCCACAGTTTGTATATATAACCAGGAAGATGTAGCTCTCCATGTCTTGGGCTGTAGGGAAAGCCTGGCAAAAGCAGTTTTGCTATTGCTGATTACATGGGTGATGGACTTTTTGGATGGAAGAAATGGAAGAACTGGGGAAGGAACTATGAGGCATGGTGCAATTTACCTTGACAATATTCCTTGGTGAAATGACAATTTTTCATGCACTCAGAATGAAAATTTAAAAATTTACTCTAGCCTGGTGTAAGTGTGGTTTTGTTGACAGTTAATGCAGCATGAAAGGTAAGCATCTACTCTCTGAGTGTTAATACTGCTGAGTGTGCAGAGATTTGACTCTCATGAGTGAATTTCAGTGTGCACTGCAGGCTTTTGGTAGATGCCCCTTCTGCCTGGTTCTTTCATGCAAAGCTATTTGCAGAATGTTCTGTAAGGCTCACTGGTGCAGAGATTGCTTTTGCCCTGATTCTCTAGACATCCCTGCTTCAGTATTTTACTTCTTTAAATGGTTCTATTTATGACTGGAAAAGTAGACAAAATACCTTGCCTCAAAACACTTTAGCATGTGAGAGTTAAAAATAATGTGCTTGGAAATGCCAGCTTGAGCTCTATGTTGTATGTGTTTTTCTAAACGGTTAAAATGATGCAGCTTTTTATATTTTCGTATTTCATGTTCTTTTCGTTTCATGATGTTTTTCTTATGCAAACTCATTTTCATTTTTTCTATTTTATCCAGTGAGTTAATTTTAAGTATAAAAATATTAACTAAATGTCCAATGTGTATGTCTCATGGAATTATTATGCAGAAGAAGGAGGCTGAACTCCAGCTTTAGGTCCAAAGCAGATCTCACTACCTTAAATCTGAAGAGGTATCACAAGTTCCTGTTCACTACACTGCAATTTCCTAATCTGGTATGCTTTAACTGATTTATCAGTGGGATTTTTTTTCTCATGTTCACTCACTCAGTATTTTTTCCTTCTAAATTTCTTTACCATCAACTATTATTCAGTCTCGTATCTCTATAGGAAATACCTTTCTTGTTAACAATGTTTTCTTAATGCTAGTGTGGTATGAAGTCTTCCTCTGAGGCACTTATTTAAGCTGAGCCACATCAAATACAAAGCACATTTCTGCCTTTCAAAATAAAGTATGTTTTATTTCTCCTCTGTGGCTTGTGGCATCTGACTGGGCTGTGTCCTGCTGTGGGTGACAGGGGAAAAACACCAGAGTCACCTGTGATGCCAACTCCAACTTGAATGGCACCGTGGACTTTGTGGCCACTGTGGTGGGACAGGTTCAAGCCTTTCTTTCTCACAACTTCATCTATAACGTGTGGTAAAACAGTTCACCAAATTCTCTAAAGAAGTTGTTGTCTACTACAGAAACATTAGCATGAATGTACAACAATAGTGAAAAAAAAAAAAAGAAACACCCCCCCCCGCCCCCCCATTTTAAAAAGGAAACCATATTTTGACAGAAATGAGAGAGTTTTTTATTATCTTTCCTAGGAGAGGAAGTTTTACCCAACGCAAGCAGGCTGCTGTATGAGCATAGGATATGCTGTGTCATGTTCCTCTTTTCTCTGCAGCTGTGAGACTCAGCAGACATTTGTCTTCGAGAACTTAGCATTGGGAATGGGGATTTCCTCATACAAACTTGTAACACTGTTTGTAGTTCCCCCGAGCTGAAACCCTTGACAGCTTCAGACCTGCAGATAGAAGCTTATTAATTTTCCTACCTGTGCTCACCAAGTTACTGGGAGTGAGACAGTGACAAAAAGCAGGGAAGTGTGGCATTTTCATACAGATAAAAAAGGTTGCCGGCTCCTAGTGTCAGTAACCAGACCTCTGAATAAGCACCTCATCAAATTCTGGGAATCTGACTGCTGAAGGCTTTGGATCAGGCATATCCTTCTGGAGGTTATGTAATTTATACAAAACCTCTTCATGATCAAACCCATTTTAAATATATATGCAGTGGATGTGGCTGCATGTATAAATATGTGTGTACGAATAAAACCACCAACTGATATTAACTCAACCTGTTAGGTTTGGGGTTTTTAAATGAGCATGAGGACATGCATCAGGAGATTACTACATAATTTATTTTTGGGTTTCAGAGATATTATTCTATGGTGTGGAACAATATCCTATACAAGTCCTACAAGAACTGCTGCTAATACAGAATTTAAGTGTAAAATATTATTTTAATTATTCCAGATGGCATTTCCACATACTTTTTCTTTTGTGTGTGTGTGCATGTGTGTTTGTACACGTACACCCTCTGGAATGAATGCCCATTATCATGTCTCTCTTTAGAGCTTCTGTTTCAAAAACATAATGCATAATCAGTTTGATTATGTGACAAGCTATTTCATCCTTTTTCTCTTCTTTTTTTTTCCCCAAGTAATTTTCTAGGTCATGTTTGTGTTAGGTCTTCCTTTAAAAAAAAGAATATCAGAGAGATTTTATGTGGAATTTCTTTCAGCCAGCAATTACAGTCATTGTTTGGAGAACTAATTTTGAATTATATTTCTAAATAATTAGGGGGGTTTTTTCTTTAGAAAATCAGAAATCCATTTAGGCAGTGGGGATTTAAACTATTCATAGAATACTTAAAATACAGCCTTCAAGAAAAATGGAAATAGCTATAGTTAAGATTTGTTCAGTTCAACTTCTTTCACTAGCGTCATTCAACTTTCAGTCTTCAGTGAGATGAATTAAAGGAGAAATTGTCTCTAAAAACGTACTCTATAAACATTTTAAATAAAATCTATTCAAGTAACAATATCTGCTTTTTATCTTGAGAAATGTATTTGGAAAGGATGCCCCAGGCTTACATTATACTCAAGATACACTAGAAATTTTACCTTTTATTGAATGCAGGACCCACAATTCCAGAATTGTTCCAGTGGCAGTTAAAAAACAGTCTGATGCTGAATTTTCATGGACTCAGTCAGTAACTTTGAGAATGACACTTCTCCTTGGTCATCCCTTCTGGCAGCAATCTGGTAGGTGCATGCTCAAGGGAAGGAAATCCTAGCAAACCCACAAATTAGTATTCCTCATGCAGTGGAATGCCTTCCAACACAGATCCCACAGCTGGCAAAAAGGAAGAGGCTGGATCTGTTTTCAAGGTATCAAAAGGAATGGAGTTGTTCCCAGCTGTTGTACAGCATATCCTCTGTGAAGCTGGGAAGTTATTCAAACTCATCTTTATGATTTTGGTCACTATTATTTAATATTTATTTTCACAGTGCTCCAGCTCTGATCCCTCAGATGAAACCTTGGCACAAGCCATCAGAAGTGTCCCAGGGATGGAATGTGATTTCCAAGTTTTGAATGCTCTCAATCCAAGCCAGATGCAAAGGATGCTGTGGATAGTTTGCCACTCTCCCGAATGCTATTCTGTTTTCCACAACAGGCATTTTACCCCTAAAGATATATGGTGCTTGAGAGATTTGGGGTTGTGCAGCCTGAAGAAGAGAAGTCTCTAGGGACATCTTGGAGCAGCCTTCTGATACCTAAAGTGGGTGGAAACTACAGAAAATAGGGGAGGCACTATTTATCAAGGAGTGTAGTGATAGGAAGAAGGGGAATGGCTTCAAACTGAAAGAGAGCAGGTTTAGGTTGGGTATTAGGAAGAAATTCTTTACTGTGATGGTGCTGAGGCACTTAAACAGGTGGCCCAGAGAAGCTGTGGATGCTCTATTCCTGGAAGTATTCAAATACAGCTTGGATGGGGCCCTGAGTAACCTGGTCTAGTGTAAGGTGTCCTTGCCCATGGCAGGGGGTTGAAAGTAGGTGATTTTTAAGGTCGTTTCCAACCCAAGCCATTCTATGAGTCTGTGATTATATTATTAATTGTGGTCTAGGGAGAAACTGACCCCAGGAAATGAATATAATAATACCCCTCTGCCTAAGAGTTATCTTATAAAGAAAAATGCAACTCATAAATTTTTTCCTGAGACATTCAGATGATGTGGCAGTAGAAGTTACATTAAAAAAAAGAAAAGGAAAAAGAAGGCTATTAGGAAAAAGATAATTCTGCACTGTACAGAAAAGACTACTGTACAACAAATTAAGCCTAGGGCCCTGATATAACTAATAAGGAGAAATTAAAACACTGAATAGCTGTCTCATTCACCAGGCACTACTTGTCCAGGTTGCTACTGGAGGCAAACAACAGCAAAAATGGCAAACAGTAACTTGTATATGAGGCAATTTCATTAGGGATTACTTCATAAGCATGAATACAATGAAGGCACATAAAGACAAGCTAAGTTCAACAACTTACTAGAAGAACAAGGCCCCCAACCTTTTGGTATTGGCTTTGCTCATTTAACAACTTTTGAACTTTCTTCTATAGAATGAAACTACATATAAGTAAACTGTAAACCTAACAAGTGATTGCTGCTGTTCATAGTATCATGTAGAATGACTTCTGTCTATTAACACATTCCTGTACATCAAGGTTTCACCCAATAAAAGAAAGCATTAAACTTTGATTTAACATATTTGCAACATTATTATATTTTCATCTCAATGTTTAGACATAGTTAGATAAGTATTTTAAACACTAAATATAACTTTTTGATTAGTGTTGTATTTTCTCCATCTCTCTCATAAAGTTGTAGGCGTAACTGAGTTGGGTAGGGAGCACATGAAGAGCACTAAGCCACCTCTGCCTGCAAAACCTCACTTGTAGAAGTAAGTTTACCATCAAAATTACTATTACTGTACAAAATCACTATACAAAATTACTATTTTGCTGCTAAATTACTATTGGAACAGAAGTTTTTCTAATGCCTAACTAACTGGCAAATTTATTTCAAGCTCAAGAAAACTTTTGTTCAAGTAGTATCTCCCTTATCAGAGTTTGCTGATGTACCTCCACTGGCAGAACCAAACTGGGACACATAAAAGATAGGAACGAAACTATGGAGTGACTTTTGAAGTTTGCTTAGGCACCACAACAACCATCTCTCATGTTCAATGAACTGAGTTCTTCCTGTGTCTCAAAAATTACACAAAAGGGGGGAAAAGAGGAAGATTATTTTTACATATATTTCTGAGAAATAAAGAAGTTATTTTCTGGGAATATGAAGGAAAACAAGGGCAGATGTGATAACCCACTCTTAAGGGGAAGGAAGAACCAGCTTCTCTGGGCCTCTACAAGAGATTTTAATTCCATGAGGACACTAGCTGTGAATGAAGACTGGCAGCTGGTGACAAGTCCAGAGTATGTCCTTTTCCATCCTTGTAACATTATTGACCATCACTATTACTTCATTATAAAGTATGAGTTCCTAAAAGGCATATTTTTTCTGTTGTAATTACCCAATATTCTAAACTTCCCATACAATATCCTCCAGATATTCAGTTTTCAAGAGAAGATCCTGTAACATCAGAATTCACAAAAATACTTTCTTGGGTTTGATGAAAGGCTGAGGATCTCATTTGAATGAGGGCTTGGTCAAACATAATACTTATGAAAAGTAAAAAACTAGGCTCATCTGGGCTGATCTGTTCTGACATAAATCCAGCTTCCTCTGCTTTTTCAGCCATGGCACCATGGTGCTGCTACAGCATTCCTCATGGCACTTTTAAGTCCATATTCTGTGTTGATTTATCCCAGTTCTCTTGGTGTTGGACTGTGTTAGGGTGGCACAGGGGTGACAGACCTTTTTTGGAGAAAAGAGGCAATCACTGACAATACTTGGCACTAGCAGCCCTCCACAGTGTGCTGTCTCAAATTGGCTGGGAAAGCACCATCCCTGAGGTGTGAGAGGACCAGCCCCACAAAACCCTGCAGCACAGAGCCACAGTGCCCTTGCATCCTCAGACATGATATACCCCTAATCTCTGCAACACAAGCAGCACCCCAGGTCTTCCTGTTTACAGGACAGCAATGGAGCAGGTTATCTATCAGTTGAATTAACTTTTTGTGTCACAGAGAAGTCTCTCACCCAATCCATCTTGGAAAAGCCTACACTTATGCCTACAATCACAGCCAGAGCCAGCTTTGTTCCCACAGCAACAGACGCAACTCCTATAACATGACCCAGCTTTTTGGCAGTGCCCGATCTCCCTTCTGCCGGAGCCCTGACTCCAGCCCTGGCAAGGCCTGCTGAGAAGGGGTTGCTGTGCAACCTGACTGCTGCACAGCCATCCTTGGCAGCTCAAGACAGCACTCCTCAGTTAAGGCATGCTTTGATGACTGGATCCATGCATTTTTCTGCAAGGAGTCATTTGTTCCCCTAGCAGCTAACATTTCTGGCTGTATCTTGTGTGTGATCAGGCACAGCTTCCTTCCTCTCATACCCACTGGAAAAAAACTGTGCCTATCTGAAACATTTTTGTGTCAGGTTACAGCGCTGCCGACAGCCAGGATTCAAGAACACACGGGGAGATAAAGGCCTGGCAGGAGAGGTTTAGGGCCCAAAATGTTCCACATGCTATGCAGAGTGTTTCCTCTGGACGCCTGCTTGCTTTTTGCTGCTGTTTCTTCCTGTCCCCACCTCCTGCCCCAGCCCCGTAAAGCCAGCTTCTCCCTCCAGCCCAGACTTTCCAGCTTTTCAGTTCAGTTTCAATTATTTCAGGATATCCTAGGTGTGATTTGGGGACAGGAAGCATATCTCTGTTTCTCTCCCTTTCCACGCTTTCATTGCAGAGCTCTCTGTTTATATTTCAGCCTGGCTTCTGTTCCAGGGCTTTCTGCATGTGTGGGCCAGCGCATTTGGAGGCAGAGTGGATGTCTTGAAGGTCCTGCTGAGACTCCTACTCAGCCTGTGGGGCAGCTGTTTGCATCTGTGGCTACTGGGAATGGGCAAAATCCTTGAACCCGTGAAGCCAAGTGGCTGATAAAATTTGAGCACATCTATACAGTGTAATACCCTGTAGTGACCCTGTTTCTCAAGGCCAGTGACCATGTAAGTAAAACTAAAATACTACTGCAGTATTTATTTTTTCTTGATTTGATTTTAATTTCTTGTGCAGGAAGGGCAATAAATATATCAAAAATGAAAAAATAAAAATGTAACAGATGGAAGTCACTAATTGCTCTGTTCTCATCTTTTTTCCCCTGAAAAGCGGAGGTATTCAGACATATTCAGATCATGCCTTTGAGCCTGGCCATTGCTTAGTTGCAAATTCTCATGCTTTCCATGATGGTAATTTTAGGACATCACACACGGTAGTATTAAATACATCCTGACGTCAGAGGGTGAATTTGAGCATGATTCCTTATCAGGAGGTGGCTTCACAGGAGATGGAAACAGCCCAGAAATGGGTAACAGTGACATGATCTCTGATACTCATCTCAGCTCTCTCGCAGCTCAGGTGGAACCCATTTGGTGAAGGGTCCAGAGGGTAAATCCCATGGGAAGTGGCTGAGGGAGCTGGGGGTGTTTAGCTTGTAGAAAAGGAGGCTCAGGGAGGACCTTATCACTCTCTACAACTGCCTGAAAGGAGGCTGTGGCCAGGTGGGGGTCGGCCTCTTCTCCCAGGTAACAAGTGACAGGATAAGAACACAGCCTTAAACTGCGGCAGGACGCATTTAGGTTGGACACTAGGATGAATTTCGTCACAGAAACCAACAAAGAGAAAATTTTTAAACTTCTTAAACCCTTGAGGTCTCTGCAATAACGATAAAACCTCCCACCGAAACGCCCCACAGGAGCGCGCGCCCCGCCCCCTCAGGCCCCGCCCCGCGCGGGGTCGTTGCCACGGGAGCCGCGCGGGGTCGCGCACGCGGCGGCGGCCAAGATGGCGGCGCCCGTGTCGCTCTGTCACATCGCCTGCTGCGCCAACCGCGCGGGCGGCGGCGCCGTGGCCTGGGGCCGCGGCGGCCTCTTCGCCTTCGGCAGCTGCCACGACGTCGTCCTCTACGACCCGGTGGTGAGCTGATGCGCTCTGGGGTGGGGCCGGGGCCGGGACCAGGACCAGTCGCAGTCCCAGTCCCTCACGCTCGGTGCTGTGTGTCTGTCCCGCAGGTGAGGCGGGNGAGTAGCGCGGCCTTGCACCCCCGTCCCCTCGGGTGTGCGGTGCCGCGATGGGGCCGGGGCCGGTTCCCCTCGGGCCGCGGGCGTTGCTGCCGCTGCAGGGGAGGGGAGGCGGGGGAGCGTCGGCAACAGCGGGGGTGCGCTGAAGAAATTAGGGGGCTGCGGCACTTGCAGTGCATCCGCTCCCCTTAAGCCCAGCTTCCCAGCAGGGATTTTTACAGAACCAATTAGTTTGGAAAATATCTCTGAGGTCATCGAGTTCGACCCAACACCACCGTGTCAATTAGACCATAACACTGAATGCCACGTCCCGTCTTTCCTTAAACACCTCCAGGGACCATGACTCCACCACCTCCCTGGGCAGCCCATTCCAATGTCTAATCATCCCTGCTGTGAAAAAATTTTCCCAGATGTCCAACCTAAACCTCCCCTGGCGCAGCTTAAGACTGTGTTCTCTCATACTGTCACTTGCTGCGTGGGAGAGGAGACCGACCCCCACCTGGCCACAGCCTCCTTTCAGGTGGTTGTAGAGAGCGATAAGGTCCGCCCAGAGCCTCTTCCAGGATAAAAATCCCCAGCTCCCTCAGCCGCTCCTCATAAGATGTGTGCCCCACACCCTTACCAGCTCTAGTGCCCATCTCTGGACCTGCTCCAGCAAGTCAGTGCCCTTCCCGAATTGAGGGGCTCAGAACTGGATGCAGTACTCGAGGTGTGACCTCATTTTGGAAGGTGGATCTGCAGGAATGTGACCTGCCAAACCCAGGTGAGCTGCCTGGTGAGTGAGGGGATCTCTTGCTCGCAGCCCCGCAGCCAAGGGCACCCCAGGAGGATGTTTGCCTGGGGCTGCGGCAGCTCACACAGGTCGATGGCTTGTGCTGCTTGTTCTGCCACTGATATGTTCAGTAAGGTTTGGAGTTCTGCGTGTTTTGACTTTATAAACTGATTTGCAATGCCTTTGGAGCAGTCTCTAAGTATAAAGCTCTTAAGTTGCCGTGGAGGTCATGTGCTTGGAAAAAAATAATCTTTAGATAGATAGAAATGTCTGAGACACTTATGAGGCTTTTGCTGGATAGTAATTCCAGGATTTAGCATTGCTTTATTGCAGACTTTTCATAGGCACATACTCGTGCCCTGAGGCATTTATGGAAACTCACTGCAAAAGAGAAATGGGGCCATTGATTAGACTGTTAATGTAATGTGCTGGTTGCCTTTTTGGAGAAGTACTGAGGTGCAAACATTAGTTTTTAATAGTGATGTAAACTGCCATCCTTTCAATTGGTTGCACTAAAACATATTCTTCTTAAAACAGGTTAGAAGAAATTTTTTTCAGGGAACTTGGGAATTAAATTTTCTTGTGAAGCTTTGAATTCTGTTTGTTTAGATTTCTCTTGCCTTATTTTCCTATCTTCCAAAAAGACCAAACAAGAACCCAAAAGATTAATTTACACTATTGGATTTGAGAGTCTTTTGGAAATGTATTTTTACCACTTTCATACAGAACTTTATATAGTCCTGTGAACTTTCTCTTTATGTTTTCTTAGGGAGTATCTTTGCTCTTTACCCGTTCTGCACAGTGCAACTCCTATTAACTATACTTTATTTTGGTGGAAGCTTTGTTTACCAGTGATACTTCGTGAGTAGTAACCAGCAGAACTGCTTATGTTGCTGTTACAAAGTTAAGTGTACACTGAACTAACCAAAACATATTTTTTAGCTTGTGAAACAGAGTTAATTTCTGGTGGATCTGATAAACAACTTATTCTTTGGGAATGGAAGGATACAGTAACATGGAATAGTCAGGTACGTAGGACTAACATCTTTTCAAATCTCCTTCTTCAGTAGTTTCTCACATATCACAAATTATCTCTTTTGTCTGTATTTCTAGTTCGTACTATTTGTTTCACTTTGACTGTTTTTGGTTTTTTTTTTCATTGAACAAAGTATGTATATCCTTGAAGTTGTTGGTGTCTTGTTATGTTTTACCATAAATGTTGTTTCGCTTTTCTGTAGTTCGCCTTTTTGAAATCAGCATTGGTAAAGAAATTAACTAACCAATCTGTCATCGAGTGGATTTGTTTAGGGGTCTGAAAGACCCTCTTTGTCTGTTCTTGACTCATCAGCTTTCTGATCTCACATGGCAGTTTTCTTTAAACCACCTTAAAACCTTCAAACCATGAGGCCCGTTCTGAGTTGGCATTTTCTGTACCCTTCTTCCTTGTTTCTTTATATCCATTTGTAGTGATTTCTGGTCAGTCTGTGCAACAGTGTCGTGTTTGTATATAGGTAGTCTTACCAGGATGATATGCAAGTTGGGGTAGATGTTTAACAGAAATGAAAATAAAAAAATCTGTGCAACAATTTAATTTTGTCAGACAAATGGAGAAAAGTAAGGAGATGTGCTAATTTATTATTCATATGCCTTCATAAAATGTAAGGCAAAAGATGCAGTATTTTGTGAAAGAGCCTTCAGAATGACCTGAAATTTAGATAAAAAACCCACCCTAATTTATTATCTAACTTTTAAAATCTTGCTTATTAGGCACTGGATTGTGAATGGCTGTGTAGGTAACCCATTTCATCATCTGTCTCAAAGTAGATTACTAGTCTTGGCATTTTAAAATGCATGAGAATGCATAGTAGGGGGAAATGAACCTACTTGGATGGGGGAAGGTTGTCAGAAATAAGTTATTTCTGATCCTGATCCATTGTAACTGTTCATGCATTTATTTAAGATAGCATACAGACATTTTAATAAACTTTTTGTGCTGATGTGGTGCACAGCCATATGGCAGTAATTTCAAAGGAATGTGGCTAAATGTGCACGTTTTAATGGCGGTTCTAGACTGGTTCAATACAGAACTTTGTTTTTAAGAATTTACACTAATCAAAAATTCTTGCTGGGGCCTACCAGGCTGTATTTTGGAAAGAGATGTCAAGCATGTCTGTAATAAAATTTGGATAAATGCTGTGTGACTTCTGGTTGCAAAATTAAAAGCTTCTCATTTTGATCTTTGTGTTTATGAGGAACAGATTGCAAATTGAATCACTTGTATTCATTAAGTCTAAATTTAGCAGTTTTGGTTTTCATGTTGGCATTTTGAAGGAGTAAAAAGCTGTTTTGATTTGTGAGAACATGCTAGACATTTCTGCTAGCACTGCTGTAGCTGCTGCTTATTCCATTGTGTTCTCTGCTCTGTCTCCTTCACTAAGGTTTTCCAAACTTTTGTGTGAAGTGTTCTTAGGGTGAGGGACAATAGAAGGAGAAAAAGGAAGGAAAACTGCTCTTCCTAACTTCTATACTGTTTCCAACTTTCCTCAAGGAATGGTGAAGTTTGTATAGTGTACAGGGCAACACTTAACTCTGTTCAGCTTTGAGCAAAATCTTACCAAGTTAATATTCTACTGCTGTATCCGTTCTCTCGGTTTTCTGAAATATGCTATAGTTTAAGTATAGCTTGGCAGACGCTATGCCATTGCAGGTATACAACTAATTTTCAGTAATAAGCTAATTCATAAAATGGCTTTAAAAATTCTTTCAGGTAAGTTACTGTAATTTAAAACTTTGTATAATTTTCTCATGTGTTCAGCTTGTGAAAAGCATTCCTCTCAAAGGCCACACGAACGCTGTTTTTGCTGTGGATGCAGTCTGCCTGTCAGATGAACCTGATTTAAATCTGCTAATAGCTTCTGCAGCCTCTGACTATACTGTGAGAATCTGGTCTCGGCATGGTTCAGAAGGTAACATTTTTTTAATGTTAGGGATAACATACTGGCTAAATAAGAATGATGAATGCTTATCTGTTAAACATTAAATACTGACATCTTGTGATGCAACCACATTGATTTTTCTTCAGACTTTAGTACACCAAAGCACTGTATTACTCTTTGAAAGCCTTTGTTCTGCAGAATTATTTATCTTTATAGTTCGTCAGGGGTGTGTGACCTGAATTTGCTTTTTTTTTAAAGTATGTATTCAGATTATAATAATCTGAACCATTGTTTTGCTCTGTAATATGGAGGCAGACTAGCTGTATGTGTGTGTGAAGTAAAATTATGTAGTAAAATGATTAATCCTGGCATTAGAAAGGTGAGATTTAACTAGTCACTTGTTTTTTTGTATTGTCTTGAGTCCAATGACGTTTGGGATAACGGAATCTTGACCTTCTGTTGCACTGGGCCCTTGCATGAAAATACGGGAAAACAGCATTTTAAAATATGTAAGAAATAAATTGGGTAGATAATCGAGATTTAACATGTTATTTGCTGGTTGAGTTATAGTGACTGCATCTCTTTAGCTACTTTCTTCTTTCTCTGGTGTATTTGAAGATTTCGTATTGCCTTGCCTACATGGGAGAGGTGGGAGTTGCCAATCTACAGTGCCATGTTCCAGAAGGCATTTTTGACGCTCCCAAAGAACCCCATGAAATCCCGTCTTTTCCATTTTGTCTTGCTGTTGTGGGTTCCAGTGATGGAGGGACTAATTCTTCTGCTGTAGCGAGGTTTTTTCCTGCTATCCTCGTGTTTATTTTGATCTGGATGGCTTACTAGTTTAATCATTTCCAGGATCTCAGGGATGTTTGCTCATCTTTCTAGCTGCTGTTGTAGCAAATGGATTCAGTTTTAGCTTCCTGTGTAGTGAATGCTGTTGCCACAGGATATATTTTGTTGTATTTACTGTTTCTGATGTGTTACCACAGTGAAGCAGTATAAATGCAATACTCAGTATTATCTTCTAACTCGGCTAACTCTGGGTGAATTTTTATGGTCACACAGAGGATGATATTATTGTTTAGGCTTCTGAAAAAATGTAGATTTTTTTCAGCTTCTTAAAATAAAAAAGGATGGGAAATTTTAACTATATAATGTAGTAGGAAATGACAGTGTAACTGTAATAGGTACAGTGAATGAGATCAACACTGTCTGTTCCTGTTTTCCAGCTAAATGCATTGAAATTCTGCAGTTTGGAGATGGATTTGTTATGGATGTCTGCTTATCCTTCTTGCCTGGCAGCAATGGTAAGTAAAGCTGCACATCTTGAATATCAATGCAGGAAACAAAATCTAAGAAATCCCCCAAACAGATTTTCGTTTGACTGACTCCAGATCTGTGTGCCACAGTTTTTGTTTTCTGTGAAATCTGCTTAAGCTGATTCTTGTATCTAAAGATTTTCTCTGAACTCTTCTTATTAATTAAAAAAACAGACTGATTACAGTGTCTTCAAAATGGCACTCAGGTGGAGTTGTTTGGTTGAACTCTTGAGATGAAAAGCTTTAAAACAGGGTGACAATGCTGTAAGTGAATGGGATAGGATGATGCTGTTAGTTCCACCTGCTTCTTGTGGTGCTGCTGCATGTTTGTTCTTGTTGTTTGAATTGAAGGGCAAGATTCAGAAAAAATCTGAAGGCCTGCATAAAAAAATTTAGGTTCCCAAGCAGTATTTATCACCTGTTCAGTCTTAAATATGAAAAAATTGAGATGCTGAACTACTTTAACCTGACTGCTCAGTATGGTTTATGTGGATTTCTAATAACAGAAGTGTTGGATTTCGTAGGCTGGCACAGACACATTCTTTTCCTGCAAATAGGTAGAAGCTTTTTAAAATTTTTTTTTTTCAGATAAAGCAGAGGGATCCTCAGGCCAGATAGGTGTGTTGAATTAAGTTTGTATTTAAGTATCATTAGAGTCTTTCACCTGGATGAAGACCTGCCAGGCTCCCAACTGAAAAAGTGCTAAATTTTCTTACTGTATCTAAAATTTTCAGCTCTTTGCTGCATGCGTTCCACACTGATGTGTTGTTTTGATTATATGCCTACAAGCATATTTTATTCTTTGGCTTTGATAAATCTGGGAGCTATGAAAGCTCTATCACGATGTGTTGTCCCATTTGGAAATGGTGTTGTCTGTTTTCAGAGCATGTCTGATACCAAAAGCAGCATCTTCACCACTAAAGAACATTTACACCTCTCTGTCTTTTCCTGTAAATACACTAACATATGCTTGTTGAGATGAAGTTAAAAGGCTTGAGGGTACATTAAAATCATTACCTCCAGTGTCGATATTCTTTAGAAGTGAAGTGCCTGTGGTGTCAATGAGTATAACATTCATACTGCAAAACAATAGATTATATCATCATTTATGATACTGTACAGGTAAGAAATTCTCACTGTAACACTCTCGAGTAGTGCATGTGTTTAATGTTGAAATCATGTTGTATATAAGAGAAGTGACCATACATTTTGAAAACACCATAAATTAAAATTATCAAATTAGTTCTTAAACTAAATGTTTCTGAAACTCAAATTGCATGAAGTGCTTGAAGCTTCTTTGAATGGTGGAATAGCAAGGATTTTGTTTTCCAGAGTCCCCAAAACCAGTGTTGCTTAAAGTTACATTGAGAGCAGGACATTCCTTTATTATAAACTCTTCCCATCCCAATTCACATTAGTTATCCAAAGCAGTACAGTGTTCATAACCTGAAAAAGAGTACTTTATTTTTCTGAAGAACTGAAATTATTTGCAATTTGCATAATTTCAGATTGCACAAAATTTTCATTTTGTGTGGAATTAAAAAAAATTTTCAAGTCATTTGGTTTTTTTGTTCCAGTTCCAATACAAATGACCTCTGCTGATAAAATTGTCAAGAAACAGTTTAGATTTTGAACTGTAAGTGTATAGAACTGTTTCTTGTAGAAATATGTAAAGGGACTTTTAATAAAGCATAGCCAGTGTTCTCTCCCTAAACTTGACACAGTAGTCCGTATAGCTGAGGAGTATGTTAATTCTGAAATCTAAATAAAGTAGCTTAAAATATATTATTAAAAATATCACTGCTGATAATTTGTCAGAAACATTAATCTCTAATGGCAATTTGGAATTTTAATGAGCTTCAGGGAAAAATGATCCATGATAAATTTAGGAGCTGCTCAGAAATCTGTACGAAGGCTAAGTTGTCAGCTGTACAGAGATTCAAAGAAGCTTTTCTCTTGAGAACAATCTGCATTTCTTAAGTCAGGAACTAAATTCAGAATTATTTTTCTGAAAATCATAAACTACATTTCCTGAAGCATTTACAGTAACCTCTAATTTCACCAAGCAAAGAAATTTTGAGGCTTGCACCGAAAATTGATTCATATGCAATGGATGCTTTAACTTTCAGAAGACATTCATGATGCCTAGGATTTTAACTGATTGTCCTTGAAAATAAATTATTAAAAAAAATTGAGCCACTTTTGCGAAGAAGTCAAATAGGGAGAACTGATAGACTGCGCATAAAAACCTGACCAGTCATTTGCAGCTGGAATACAGCTTAAACACTTTTCTGGCAGCCTCTTCGCTAAGTAGTTTCTGTACATTTGCTTGTTTAGCCTTGAAGAAGAGCTTTGTGCTATTTTGGTTGGTTGGTTGCTTTTGCCTCGCAGTGTCTGCTCAAACTCTGCTTCTAAATTGCTGGCAATAGATTTATTATTTTACAGACTTGATCAGCTGTTTGCCATATACTGTGATTCTTCCTACCATCTGGATAATCGTCATGATGTAGCTTGGCCTCTTAAAGTAAATAATTGTCTCATCAGAACTGAGTTGCAACAGGTGAAAAAAAAGAGCAAGTGAACTTGGGAAAGCTCTGCTTATCCAACTTACTTTTCTTATTTCCTCTGCAGTACTTTTATCTTAGTCAGATCCAAATTGTAATACCCTAAAGCATTTATGTGAAAAACTGTATACTGGTCTGTTTTTGCCAGATACATATTTCTTGGTACAACTTTTTAAAGGAAAGTATTTGCATTTGTCTGCTACAGCAACTAAATAATAATTCTCTCTTTGTTTTTATTAGTTAAAGTTTCATTCCATTGAGTAAATATGTAATTACAGTAATGGCCCATAAAATAATGTTTCTCCGGAAAGGATGATATTGTCTTCAAGAACATCCATTGTATCATATTTTATGGAAGAAAACCTCATTCTTGCCCAATTTCTGTGGACCTGACAACCAGGTCTTCATTCAAAGCAGCTCATTACCTTCAATCCAAAACAGGTTTTTTTAGCCCTATTAAAGAGAGGAGGAGGTAGAGGTGAATTGTGACTTAGAGGTTGGAGAGAAGCAGCAAGTGATGGAACTATGAGAATGTGGAATGTGACAGAGAAGTGTGAGAGGAACACTGGATAACTAGGCACAGATTTGGTACAAGTAGAAAGAAGGAATTAGTATAGAGGATAAACATATTATGAATATTCAAGTTGATTTTTGATCTATCCATAGTAAAGATAAAATTATCTATATAAAGGGATGGCATGGGTTTTTTTGTAAAAGAAGTAGTTGATTTTAGTGAAATTTAGTATCTTGTTTTCTGTCCAGACTTGAAAAATGCAAATGTCTAGCCCTTAATTTATAACTTAGTTCTTCATAATTTTATGCTAAATTTATTTTCTTTTACTGTTTCACTCTCTAGCCGTAGTATTTCTTCCTAAAAAGAGAGGAGTGGAGTAAGTGTTAACTATTTTCCCCCATCCTCTTCTGCAGGAGAGAGGAAGCAGTAGCTGCGTAACTTCTCTTTTTTTAACCTCAGACATAACTTTGTCTGGTTTGATTCAATAGTCTTATGGGGTTTGTGCACTTTTTAGGTTAGCCAGTGGAAGTCAACTCAAGGCTTGAGTAGGTGTAAAAAATGTTTCATTGCTTTCATGTTCTTGGGTACAGATAGTGGTGATCTGTCCTCCATTTTTGGTCTGTCTTTTTATTTGCTGTATAATAATTACGCTAGCTCCATCTAAATCTATCTTAGTTGATTTAGGAACTTGAATTGCCTTAGTTCTGAGTCATTTTGTTCTGTTCCTTCCTTCTTCTTAGAGCAAATGCCTGTTGATATCAATAAAATATAATGAATTAAAAGCTCTAGTACTTGAACTTCCTACAGATATGTGAGCTTGAGGCAAACTACTCTTTTTAGCATCTTAAATATTTATAGATACTATTTGCATGTCAAAATAACTCCTGAGTTCTGTGTTCTTGAGATACTAATTTATTAGGCAGCTAATATAGAAAACATTAAAAAGTGGTATTGCACTTGCCTGCCTGTTAGTATTGATATATTTCTATATTGATTTTTACATTATTTATATTTTTTCATGTCCTAGAATATTAGATTTTATAAAAATGAAGACTTTCTTTTCCTTTCCAGTACCAATACTGGCTTGTGGTGGTGATGACTGCAAAATAAGTTTGTATATTCAGCAGAATGGTCAGGTAATTACAATTTTTGTCTCTTGCTCTGAGCATTATTCAGTTCTTCTGCTTCTTTCAAATATGCTGTTGATCTTTTTCAAGTTCTTCACTAAGTCCTGTCTGTCTCTACATAGCCATCACATACAACCACTGCTTTTCAAATAGTTCATGCATTTTTCTAGGTAATGATGAAATGCACATACAGAATATTGATGTTTAATTCATTGCATGAAAGTGTTGGTTTTTCTTGATTTTTTTCCCCCTGTGTGAGAATAGCCTGTGTTTCTCTTCCCACTGATACAAAATAGCTGCACCTGTCCTTTATTACTTATCCAGGCATTGAGTTGTTAACATGGAAATGATGTTACTTTAATTCTATAAATTCTTATAAGAAAACTGTTATGACTTCTAGCTGAGGAATTTTATGTTTGTTGCTAAGTATGCCATTTATGCTTGAATGCTTTTGAACATCAAAAATAAAGTATTTTTAGGAGTATCTGATCTTCTGAAAGCACACAATTTTTCATGTGTTATTTGGAAGCTGGCAATTTTTAGTTTTTCATACAGATAAATATTCCTTTGGAGCAGTAGAAAAACATTATGTCCTCTCTTGCATCTGTTCAGAAGTTTTGTTAGATTCTAAAGCATATGTTGAATGACTGTTTTCCAAAACATAACTCAGTATCACTTGTTTCTTTTTCTCACTCCCTTAAAAAAACCCCTTCAAACCACAAACGCTCTCCCAGTGCACCAGTGAAGCTACCATTTAGAATCCCCCTTTGAAACTGGCGTGTGTAGAACCGCTTAGTCTTCTGGATTTGCTCAGACACACTCCCTTTAGGGATTAAAGAATACATACTTCTTTTTTCTTTTTTTTGAGAGAGATAAAAGCTACTTTATAGATAATTTTGCCACTTTGTGCTGCCATGTACAATAGTAAGGTTTTTTGGTTGCTGTTGTTGTCAATAAGTACCTCATGCTTTTCTTCTATGTTTAATGATTTCTTGACCACTCAGCAGAAAAGCAGGGCGCTTGGTTAGATTTTTAGTTTTCTTTTTTCTTGTGTAGCTTGTGAGTTAAGTCAGTTTAATGAATTCTGTGGGAATTAGCAATGGCAGAATGCCACTACTGATTCTCAATATGCTAAAGAAATACTTTTATCTCAGGGACTGTGCAGTTGGTTTTTCTCATGCAGAGTTTGAAACTTGTTTTCTTGTATGATTCAGATTAACAAATTATATACAGTTTGACTGCCAAAAATGTTCAGAGATTCATAACTTATTTTGCCCATTGTTGGCCAGACTTTACAGTATAACAATAGTCTGCCATTCTTAAAGGCAGTCAGTCTGTGGAGGGTAAATGAAGGTAATTTGAATAAACAAGTTCCCTCTTCAGCTTCATGAGCAAGTTTGTGCTGTCTTTTTTATGGAGTTAGGAAACTTTATTTATACAAGGGCTGAGCAATTTTGTTTTGCATGTGTTATTTTTCACACCTTCAATTTCAGGAAGTATTTTCACCAGCTATTGTGGCAGAGTTGGTGTTCAGAATATCTCTTAAATGAGGTGGGACTTCTTGTTGGTGTCTGTCTTAATTTCCCAGAACATCTCTTTTAGCTAAGTGGACTATGCAGATCTCAAAGAGAAGAGCCCATGTAGTGCTTTACAACTATTAACAGAATTAAAACATCCTTGCGAGCCTTCTGACATGAATTCCTGCCTAGCTGCTAAAGGGAGGTTCTCTTTCATCAGGTTTTCTCAGATCTACTGCAACCTTTTTTTATGGCTTCTTAGTAGTATTAAAGGTATTTGAAGGAAGTGTTACTATAGCTCTGCCATTTTTTACTGGAACTTGGCATAGGAGAATGGTTAGAATCTTAGCTCCTGTGTCATTGCCTTACTGTAAGGGCCTGTAGCTCTGTTCTGTTAGTTGTGACTCTTGTAAACCGCTTCCTTTGGTTAACATCCTCAGAAAGGTTGTATGAATCCAAAGGTGGAACATACGTTCGTAACAGGGCATTCTGATAAAACTTAAAGGGCACTGTTAGACTCTGAGGGAGGATGAGGCATCTTTGCTTAGCTAATTCAGGCTACCTTTTGGTAAACTCATTAATTTTACAGTCAAAATGTATTTATTCATTTAAAAACTGCTTGGTTTTAAATCTGAGTGGGCACGCTTTACATCTTTTGAGACTCCCTACCCACAGATTGCTTACTGTGTTAAATAGTAGAGAGAAAATGAACTCCTTGCTTTTCTGACTTGTTGGAGGAGGGTATTGATTTATCAAAGTATCCAGGGAAAAATCTTTCAGAAACCATAATATGTCTTCCTGCTTGAGATATAACATCTACGGATGTGGCCTGTGGAGGGCAAGCAAGTAAATCAGTGGATTAAATTAGAGCTTTAAACCAAAACGTCTCTACATTGAGCTTTGTTTCCCTGAGAACATGGGGCACTGTTTGTTTTGGATTCCACCCAAATAGTTTGGCCTAGTTGAGAAGTGTAATAGGGGAGTGAATCAAAGGTAATTCAGGCTCTTTCTAATCTGTTGAGATTAACAGCTGCATAGAGGAGGGATGTCACATCTAATGTCTGTTGGAGAAAAAATGAGAAGACTTGGACCACTATTGCCAAATTTACCAAACTGCTACTAGCCTGGTCCTGAAAGAGATGTACCCAAAGTGTGGGCAGGATTAATTGTGCAGAGTGTGCTGGGCATGTCCACAGCTTTGTTAGCTGTGCTATCTACAGAACAGCTTTATTCTTTGCTTAAAAGAAAAGAGACCAGAATGCTGCTAAGCAACAATGTTCAGAGATTAGGTAAGAGGCATGGGAAAGCCTGTGAAGTAGAGTCAGACCAGGAGGTTTTGTTAGATTTAACTGTTGGTACTGTAACTTCTTTTGTATCCAATGAGGACCAAGTGGAAACTGAAACAGAGAAGAAATACGAGACTATAAAAACAAAATCTGTAAAAAAATACTGGTGTATATATAACCTAGACAATAATAAAAACTTTGACTGAATCACCTAAAAATAATGACCGTGTGCATCTGCATGGACCTTTATATTGATTCAATTTTAGAACTGAATATATCTAAAGAAACTCTATATAGGATACTAAGAGAGGCAGACTTCAAAGAAAAGGACAAAAACAATACCAAAAACCCTAGCAGAAGGCATAACAGCAACACTACTCTTTGCTCAGTTTCAGTGGATAATTTTTATTTTTATGGGAAACAATATCTTGAAAACTTTGACTGAATCATAGAATATCTCGAGTTTGAGGAGACCCATTAGGATTGCTGGGTCCAACTCCTTACTCCTCACAGACCACTTAAAACTGAATCATATGACTAAGAACGTGGTGTTCCTCATACTTCATGGATCATCCTTCTGTATATGGTAATAGCCCTTGTGTTCACCTCTCTTTTCCAGCCACTGTACTGACACTGCTCAGATTGGTGCAGAATGGAGGATGATGTTGTAGGGATGGGAAAGACAGCAGCATGAGTTTTTCATTTAAGGGAGTGGATACATTTACAGAGGTTTGGGGGTATCTCTCCTTAGCAATATCTCTCTCATACACCATCTGGTGCTGGTACTACTGCTGTGCATGAATATGAGGTAATTTAATTCAGAAGCCTCTACCTTAAATCATGTGAATAGTTCAACAGGACTATTCAATGTAAGCATGTAAAAATAAAAGTTAGTACAGACTTCTAGCTGACTGGTTAAGAGTGCTTGTTCTGTAGCACAGAAGAACTGCATGCTTGACTTAAAGCTGAGTAGTGCCTGAAAACCTGTTTGGGAACTGACTTCGAAATCTGGGGTGGTATTAATAATGTCAAAGTAATTAGTTTTACTCTTTTAAGAGAAAACAAATGGCTGCTTTTCTTAATAGATCTCTTTGATGTAAGATGAGGAGGGTAATAAAAAAAAACCCCGCACCAAAACACCTTGAAATTAGAAAAAGGAAAATGATTAGATGTGTGTTTAGATTAATATTAGCATCAAGTTTCAGGAGATATACACACTATTAGCATAAAATGAACCATAGAAGAGAAGGATGTTAGCAACAGTTCAGCCTGAACCAATCTTTCAGTTAGAAATAAACTTAACAACTAACCTTGATGACTATAAAATACAGAGCATTTTGTCAGAGATCATATAAATGAATAAATAAATATGTGTTTTATCTATTATGTAAAATATCAATTGCTAAAGATTTTTTTAATGTATTGCCAGAAGCACGTAGCCTTCAGAAAAATCTTTAGGTTGCTGTTTCATCTCACTTCCTGGACTGTTCCTTTCTGTCTTTATAGATAACCTGGTGGGTGTTTAACATAAACATCTGTCTAGAATGCGCCATCTGGAAGTGCCAATGAGTGCAGAAGTGACCAGCCAAATGAGGCTTAGGTGGCTCTGAGAACACAATCTTAAGACCTAAACTTTCTGATTTGGAAATATCTGATCAGCTCTTCTGGCCACATATCTCATATATAGATTGTTCTGTAATTTTAGGGACATTTTACAAGGGCATATAGTTACAGGAGAAGGGGCAATGGCTTCAAAGTGAAAGAGGGTGGGTTTAGAGTATATATTAGGAAGAAATTCTTTACGGTGAGAGTGGTGAGGCACTGAACAAGTTACCCAGAGAAGTAAGTTGTGGGTGCCTCGTCCCTGGATCAGCTTGAGGCCAGGTTGGATGGGGCTTTGAGTAACCTGGTCTAGTGGAAGGTGTCCCTGCTCATGGCTGGGGAGGATGGATCTGGATGATCTTTAATGTCCTTTCCAAACGAAACCATTCTATGATTGTGTGACTGCAACTGTGTGACAAGGAGAAGCAGAGTAACATTGTTTGATGGCAAGGTGGTTTTGGAGAATATCAGAAATGTTGTGTTAAAGAGAGAGGTACCAGTTTCTGAGTATGAGTTTTTTTCATACTCATACAGATTTTTCCTTTGGGTGAATTACTAATGTTCACCATCTCTTCTGAAGCTGAAGACAGATTCTGTGAAAGAGCAATAACACAATGAGAAAGGCGTTTTTTCCTTGTGCTGGTAGCAGAAGCTATCATTTAATCAATAGCTCTTAGTAGGCCTAGGTAAGGAATTTAGTAGAATATAATGCCAGAAATAATGTGATAGTTATTAATATTAAACTACAGTAGCGTTTTAGCTGTAACAGTTACTTCAGACATTTTAAGTCAACTTGGATTAAAAAAATGTTATGGAAGTAGGGCTTTTTCTGGGCAAAGAAAAGAAAAAATGGTTTAAATGCTAAGTAAGGAGTTAATACTTGTACTTGAATAAAAATAACACAGTAATATTACATATGTTATGAAAGAAAATAAATTACTAGTGAAATTTCTTAAGAGAATCCAGACTGTGTTTGCATTCCTGTGTTCCTGAGTCCATGTTCATGCAGAGTTTTCCATCAGCACTTCTTGATATATAGCTTCCTTAGAAACTTTGTCAATAAACTTAAGAAACATAGGGAATATTTCCAGCACCATAACTGATTCTTATTAACTATATTCTATTACAAATTTATTCTTGAAATAATTTCAAAGCATTTACTCCTCTTTTTATACTTGATTTTGCCTGTATTCATTTTCTTCATTGTCTGCAGTTGCATCCACTTCACAAAAATACGAGAAATTACTTGTCACATCACACTCGCATTATGTTATTCTTTGTGTAGCACAGTAACCCTGATAAACTTAAAAAAATTTCGGCTGTATCATAGAGAGATTGTAGCCCCTTGAACGTGTGCAGCTTAAGTTCACATACTTTCCTGCTTCTATATGGGAAGGGCCATAATGTTACATGTGCTTATCCAGTGGTGACAAAACCAAAAAGGCTTATCTAGAATCTGTGTGTAAATTACAATCCTTAGTAGCAGCTTCAAATAATAGAAGCTGTAAATACAAAAGACTTGAAAAAATAAAGCTTATTGCTGATATGTGCATGGTAATTAGGTGCATTTCTGTGATATAACAGAAGTTTTTATTCAGTTTCAGAAAACTTTAATACTCTCTGGCCATGAAGATTGGATAAGAGGCGTTGAGTGGGCAGTCTGTGGTCAGTATGAAAAATAAAGTGGAATTCTGGTTTAATGACAATACTAGGGTTTTACCCCTCCAATAGATGACCTTGAGGCACTGTAGCACCTAAGCTCTTGTGGTTGTGATGTTTGTTTTCCTGAGATGGTGGTATTAATATTAAAAATCAAGATGAAACTTTGTATCCTTTTAAAACCTATTTTTCTTGCTTGCCTCAGGTATGCTTACCTGACTGGTACTTAAATGCAAACAAATTGGGGTTTTAGCAACTTATTCTTTTCAGTATACAAATGTCTGTATCTGAGTGGGGGAGGGTTGGCTGCTTTTTCAAAGTGGGGAGAGTTGGGGGAAATAGTATGTTTATCTTTTCTTCTCCTGCTTCCCCCCTCCTGGTTTTTTTTGTTTTTTTATTGGGAAATTAAGAGGAGAACCTTTTCAGACATTAACTAATTGCAAAGGCACCAGAAAAAGTGGAATTAGAGGAGGCTGCAAGCCTGGAGAAAGAAAAGGAGGAAAGGAGTTCTTGACAAGTATTGAGGCTGATAGGATTCCAAAAGCAAAGGCCATAAATAGTACAGAAGTATATGTACAACGTGTACAGTGTTTACCATGTCTTCCACGTCTTATAAGCAGGGACATACTCACAGTCAGTGCATCACAGAATAATAGAGAATTTGAATAGGAAAGTGAGTTAATGTTGAAATAAAACAGTGGATACTTTTTATACTGTGTACAATAGGGAAAATTGGAACAATGCTGTAGGTGCATGTAAGGAAAGGTGATAGGTTAGTCATGGCAGTGGTTGCAATGAAAATGTGGCTCTATTTTTTTTTTTCTTCTTTTTTTGAAAACAAATAGGTGAAGACCTTTTCTTAGCAAGCTGTGCTAAGGACTGTTTGATAAGAATTTGGAAAGTATGCACAAAATCAAAGCAACTTCCAGAAACTGAAGATGATTCCATAAAACTGAAAGAGAATGTTTTTACTGTTAAAGGTAGGTAACAGCTGCAAAATTCTCTGGCACAGCTTTTCTCTTATGTACCTCTTCATGGTTTCAGGGAAGCCAACAAGGTGGTTACCACCTAGTTTGGTCTGTTTCTTGTTGACTGCATTATTTTTAGCTGTTAGAAAAAGCAGAATTACTGTTTTAAAGGCATGGCTGTGGAAAGTTAATACTGTATTACAAGAAATAGTAAACCAGTGAGAGAACTTAATATCAACGTGTTGTTACTGTTGTGCATATTCCAAATGCAGTATGTGGGACACTTACTTGTGTGAGGGAAGCTGTTGTGTAGTTCTCCAGTTTAATAGCTTACCTTTCACTTTCTTTCAAATACAATGAATTAAGAGGTGCTGCTATTATTTAAAGATGAGAAACTTACTGAAAAGAACAGATAAGTATGTGCAGGCTTACTTTATGGTCATTTAACAAGCTGTTTAAGCACGGTAACATCAGATGCTTGCATTGTTGGTATTGTAGGGTAAGTTATTTGGCAGCTTAGGTAATGTAATGAAGTGTGTATGATGTTACGTGTATAAAGTGCTCATGATACTTTCTGCAAATCTTGATTCATTGTTTGAAGTATCTTAATGCTTGTGTTTTCAGTCATTTGGAGATGCAAATATGTGTAAGAGTATGCGTAGTGCCAGTTTAGAGCATTTACTTCAATGCTGCTTGAGAGTTCTCCAGGAATTCTGAGAGACCTCTCTGAGGCAATACACTGACCCGTGACCATCAATCTGGTACTCGGGGCTTGTGGCAAAGTGGGATTTCAAGGAGTTGTTCAATGTCAGTAAGCTTTTGAGATATTGGTAGATGTTGAAAGCAGTCGATTATTTTTACTAGTGATAGCAGAAATGACCTGGTCTTTCTTGGCTTTTAGAAAGAAATGTGCTTTTCTCTGATTTTTGGTAGATGCTGACATGTCATATGCAGTTTCTTTGGAGTCTGTTTTGGCTGGTCATGAAAACTGGGTGTATGCAGTTCACTGGCAACCTTCATTTTTCAAAGGTAAAAAAATATAAAAACACTTATCAGCAATGTTAAGTGTCATATACATATGGCACAGTCACGTGTCTTTGTATTGTGTTTGCATGTTCACTTGTTCCTGTAGACAATGACAGTCTTTAAATTCTGCAGATAATGTTTTATGAGTAAACAGATGTTGCCTTGTACTCTTGTTTTCTTTAAGGAATGAAATTAAATAACTGAGCTGTAATGACTTTATTGTAATTGATTTGTGGTTTATGGTGTACAAATTAATTTAATTAAATCAGAATGAATTAATAGCTCTAATAGGTTACCTTGATACATGTATTTGAAATAATACAGTTGTTCAGAAGGTAAGCATTACCTCAGGAGCAATCCTTTCTTTTTAATGGTGTAGATTCCTGGAGTATCAGTTTTCTCTAGCATGTAACTTCAAGGCATTAATGCAGACTCCCATTGAAACAATGTTATTTATAGTTTAATTTTGCATTTTGCTCTAGTACTTATCCTTCTTTGGAAAATCTTAAATTCTGACAGCCTTGCTTGCAGTACTGATTTGCTGTTAGGTGTCTGCCTGGCATATAAGGGAAGGAGATTCTTGATTTGACATTGCACAATCAGAACACCCTTGAATATTTGTACTGGCAAAAGTGTCTTTTGTTCTGATATATTTTGGAGTTACTGATGGCAGGTGACTTTAGCAGTACAAAGGACAGCTTTGCTGGTGTATATACAACACCTGAACACTGGAGTGCCATTAGAATGTCAAAATACATGTAGTGAAAGACACAGGACTTGCTTTAAAATTTTTTTGGTTTAGTTATCTGGTCCTTAGACTTTTCTTTTTTTTGTAGATTAGACACCACTAAAGGATTTAGCCTTTTAGAGCAAGGTTTAGGCACAATATAGGCCTGTCAGCTTTGCACTGCAATCTGAAAACTGTCCTGTTAGACCATGAAGTTTTCCAGGTGCTTCTGCATATGTGAAGCTGCTTGTGTTCTGTGGCCTGCCCAACGCTGGGTTCCCCAAAATAGATTTTCTTTAGAGGCAAACTGATCTGAGAGACATATTCTCAATGTAGAAGGTAAGGTGGGAGGTCTCCTGCTAACGTTGTGAATTATGAGATGCCCGCCAATATCTCTATTACCAGGAAAAATTCCTCAGTTGTTTTCCTTCAGGTTTCACAACTGTGTCATGAACCAGCTCCCTCTTTCCCATTCTGTGTTGGGCTTTTTTTGGAGTGTTTCACTGCATTCTGGGGAGCAGTCCTGAGTTACTGTATGTATTACAGGGTGCTAGAGTCTGCTGAAGTCAGTTGCAAACCTAACAATTTGGAAAAAAACCCCAAACAGTGAATACTGGGCAATTATTTTATTTTAAACTATAAGTCTCTCAGTAAAAACTTACTTAGGGAATGGAACTGAGAACTTCTGTGCATTCTCTTTGTGAAGCTCTAGCTTTTCCTCCAAATTATATTTAATTCAATGTAAATTTGGAGTGGGAAAACTCTGGAATATGGTTGTTCTCGTGTACACATTTTATTTTTTCTTTGGATGATTATGGCTGAGAATACAATACCTCCTAAAGAATGCCTGGCAAGAATGTAGAGCCTGTAAATTTGGCATATAAGAACTGCATTGCATGTCTCTGATGCTGAACAATTTTCTTGATGTGTTTGTATTTCAGTATCACGTAATTTCTTTAAGAAAGTATCCTCCTAGGTTGTAGGGTAATAATTTTCCTTGTACTGTAGATGGCAGCATGCAACAACCAATGAGGATATTGTCTGCATCAATGGACAGAACTGTGATCATCTGGGAACCTGATAAGGAATCTGGAGTCTGGCTAGAGCAGGCAAGTGTCAGTCTTTCTCACAATATGTATTGTATTCAAGTTGTGTTTCCAGCATCACGTGTGTATTGTAGGGAGCAAAAACTCTATAAAGTTCTGGCAGAGAAAGGCAAAAGTGTTTTCTTGCAAAATACTCATTCGATGCTCTGTTGAGAGTCAAACTGTATTTTTAAAAGAAGTGATACAATATGATTTTTATTGCTTTTTTATTTTCTTGTTACTGTACTGAGGAGTTTGTAAGGGGTATTTGTGCTCAACAGTCATTCGTAGTGTACAAGACAGGAGCTGCATAATAACACACGCTATGTGCTCCTGGTAAGAGGAGGAGGAAACCCTCTTGAACTGTTTGCAGTTAATCCTTGTGGGAATGTGACCTAAGCAGTTACTACAGAGCAGCTGACATGCAATTCATAAGCCTGGTTTTACTCACAGTGACTTGATCATGGGCTGTGTCATTAGGTTTTTCTCTATTTGAGCTGAATACTCGTGTCACTCATGTAGTATTCTGAAAGCTGTTCTGATATGGATCATCCTAGATAAACAAGTAGTATAACCAGATTTCTCTAGTGCTTTGATTGATGTCTTTGTTTTCAGCTGACCTGCTTTTCCAAATTGCAGTAGTTCAGTTGAAGTTGTTTGTGTTGGGTTATGCTACCCATTGTGATTTTTCCTGTTACAAAGAAAGTTCCAATCCTCTCTTGGGTGAAAAAGAGAGAATTACAGTAGGGTATTTAATTTTTCCTCTGTTTCATTTAAAAGTTCTGTTGCCTTTGTGCTTTAAGTAGAAATTAGTTCATAAAAGGGTGATCACACAGAGATGCCATTTGATGTCCCTAGGTGTAACGCATAGTTGTGGCTAAATTCACAAGCTACTAAAAATGGGTTGTGCAGTAAATCTTGTTGCAAGTTGTGATTCTTTAATTTCACATTCTCTTTGCATTGGTTTGACCACAAATGTGCAGCTTGAAGTTCAGATCAGACATTTTAACTGCAGCAATCCGTTTTACATCGAGAGAGGGAAATCTGAGCTGGAATCCTGCAGGGAGGAAGGGCACAAGGGGAACATCCCAATTTCTCTCTTTCATCATGGTATGATGAACAAGATGTGTTCAGAAATTCATTCCCCTGCTCAGAGGTGAGACTAGAATTCTGCCTCTAGCATGGCATGTCAAAATCACTTCAATATCAGTGGTATTTTTTTTTTGAATGAGTGCTAATAAAATGGAACTACTAGTGCAATGCCATTTAAAATGGGGCATTGCTTCATTTCATTTTGATCTTAAAAGAGGCTATATGAGAATGGGGGAGTTGAAAGCCTGAAAGAAATTGTGGTCTTACGTCTTGAATAAAACTTGAAAATGTAACTTTATTAAATCTCTTAATAAAATTTAAAAAGTGGAAAGGCACTAGAGCAACTGTAAGGCCGGTGTGTATGCATGCATACATACATGTGAAGTCATAAGGGAAGCACAAAACAGGGGCCAGAATATGCCACAGAAAGAGTGTGGATCAAATTGCAGGTGTTCATGGGGAAACAGGGAAGTGAAAATATGCTAGGGAATCTTGGAAATTAGGTAGAAAAAAAATATGTTTGGGAACTACTGTTTCTTTGGATTATTTTTCCATATTGTGCAACAGAGCGGTAGCCACGCAACAGATAAGGAACTGTTGCATGCAACAAGCTGGACTGAAACACAGAACATTTGGGTTTGCATCTCATCTAATGTGATGTTTTCTTTCCTTTGGGGGATCCTATCTTGAGATGTCTGTGAAGGGAGGCTCCATTCAAATGGCATGCAGCTTTAATTCCCATGATATTTCAGTGCTTAACTTCGCAATTAAAATATTCTTTGAATGTGTTTGTGTGTGTAATGTGAGCTCTTGTCTATAGGTGGATTTTCATCTCGTGAAATAAGAATGATTTTGTAGGAATGGAAGGCCATTTTCATGGATAGTTCCCTTCTGTTCATTATTTTAGGTACGGGTAGGTGAAGTGGGTGGCAATACTCTTGGATTTTTTGACTGCCAGTTTAGTCCAGATGGTTCGATGATCATTGCTCATGCTTTTCATGGAGCACTGCACCTTTGGAAACAGGATACAGTTAATAAGGTACGTTGGGGTTTTTTTGTTAGTAGTATTACTTAAAAGAATTGTACTTTAAAGTCATTTGAGAGAAATTTCTGTTATTAATAGAAAAGTGTAACAGTATAATTTAAAATTAGTGATTGAAATAGTCGTTTTCTGAATATAATACTCTGTAGGAGTCTCACTCCTGCACAGAAGGGAGGTTGAAACTTTCCAGACTCTAAACATTGTTTCTTACCTGTGGCGATTTGTGAAGTCAGTTGAATAGACTAAACTCCTTTGTGGTTGTGCTTTATTCACAGCTGAACAAATAACACAAATTTCTTTTCGGTGGGAGCAATAAATCAGTATTTGTGTCTCTCTAGCTTCTCTTGACTTTTAATAATTTGCTGTTTACAAATGTATTTTTCTTGCTTTCTTAATAAGTACATTGGTACTTTTATTTTGCTTATAACATACCAATCAATCAAATGAAAAACTCCTTACTTCTTCGTGGAATTCTTGTAATAGAAAGAATGGACTCCAGAAGTTGTGATTTCAGGACATTTTAAGAGTGTAGAGGATGTAAAGTGGGATCCAGAAGGAGAGTTTATCATCAGTGTGGGCTCCGATCAAACTACAAGGCTCTTTGCTCCATGGAAAAGGAAGGAAGAGACAGAGGTACGATCTTCAAAGATTTTGTGAGTGTGGTTAAGGGGGCATGGTCTGTCTTGAGTTTGGAGTGAGTCACCTGATTATAACTTAAAATTCCCCAAGCGATGATCTGTTTAAAACTGCTTGGTTTGGTCATTCAGTGTGTGCTGTTTTCACTTTAAAAATATTAGTGGCAAAGTTTTTGCAATCACACAGTATGATTGCAGTTCAGTCTTGAGTTCATCTCCAGATTACCTTCAGTTAGTGTTCTCCCAGAGTCTTGGGAAACAGGCTCTGCAGTAATTCAGAAGGAGGAATACACGACTGGTACTAATAACCACCTGTTGCCTTTGTATAACAATTGGCTAAACACTGCTGCAGGTAATCATAAAGAAACTCAACTTCGGTTGTGCTTTTTTACATGAACTTAACCTAAACAAAGTTCTCACTGTATTTTTTTACATTAATTTGTTTATGACTCTGTTTTACTAGAATGATTATCTGAACTATCTGAGTGCAGCTGGTACCTGTCCTGTTTTAACCCCCAGCCAGCAACTAAGGACCACAGAGCTGCTCGCTCACTCCTGCATTGGGTTGGGGGAAAGTCTGTTTAGAAATGCAGAAGTTCCTGTTTCTTGTTTCTCATGCATTTTCCTCCTCTAGAAATACAACCTTTTCTGGCAGAGCAGTACCAATGTTCCATTCAGGAAACTGGCAGAAACTAGACTGACTGTAGTCATATAAGGCCCTGTGCCATTGACTGGGGGGAGGCTTTTATAGCTATCTCATCAAAGTTTCTGTAATGTAGACCAGCACAGGAGGTCTGATGTTTTTGAGAAAGTGAATTTGGCATGATTTCTTCAATTTCCTTCTTCCAGGCCACACAGGAGTGGTGGCAGTCCCAGTTCAAGAGCTACGCTTTGCCTTGTGTTGTAGGAAGGACATTTCTGGTTTCCTTCCCTACTTTTTACCCTAATATCCACTCTGGACGGTACATTAAATATATCAAAACAAAGTTCAGGACTAGCACATGCTGTAAGTTGGCAGCATTCAAGGGTTGTCAATATCACTTTCTCTGTGACCTACTGAATTACCACTCTTTATTATATATACTGCTTGTTAAATTTTAATCAAATTTTCTTAAAGAATTGATCGTTGGATGGTTTACCTGCACAGCTCTCCCCGAAACTTTTGAATCAATTGATTTAGCAGAGTGATTGCCGTCTTCATATCTAAATTTGGCATAAACTGAATTCTTGTACTTCACCTTCCTGTTCTGACACAGAGCAGCCACCTGGCTAATTTGACCAGGTATAAATCTAAGTAGTTTCAATATTTGTTGCTGCATGAGGTGTGGGAGAAAGCCGTAGTATCCTTTCTGGATGGGTGAAGTGGAGGGTTGGGATAGAAATGGGTCATTTGAAGAGGTTTGTTGAGGACTTCTGAACTCTGGAAAGGTTTTTAATTCTGCTGCTCATTAACTTGGGTAGCATCGCCTTTTAAAGTGCCTTACTTTCCTTATTACACTGAGTTTAGCATCTGAAAAATTACAACAGGAGACATCCGATGTTTGTCTTAACAAGGCACAATGGATGGTTCAGATATCTGTGGAAAGTTAGTGTTACAGCTCAATATTCATGTTTTTCCCTATAAAAAGGAAACTAAGTGTTAAATGCAAATAAATACCCTTTCTTAAAGTCTCAGTTCTGATATCAGAATGTCAGAAAAGAGGGATAACCATCAGCTTCAATTTGTCATGCAAATTTGCATCCTGATTTTTCTGGAAGAAGCTTATTGCATGACTTATACTGCCTTCTCTTTGTCTGTTTGGGGTTTGAGTTTTTTGGTTTTTTTTCATTCCTGCTATGTGTTATGTTCCAAAGTATGCAAACATGTACCTGGTAAAGGGTAAGAAGGGCTTGTTGGCACTGTTTAATTTTATCTTTTTTTTTAAAGAATGAATGCTTTTTTCCTCACTGAAAAATAAGCAAGCCCTTGTGAAATCATGAGGTTTTGTAGGATGTCTCAAATTCCCATTCAGGTCGTATCAGAAACTTCAACATTCAAAGCTCAATTGAATTTTTAGGGTGATATGTGCAGTTTTCAGTCAATATAATGCCTTTGCTTATATTTATATGATAGCTAGTACAGTGTAAATTCCATCTTGGCTACAGGCATTGGAATACTGAAGTAGTAGGAATTCTAATACTGAAGTAGTCTAAGTTATTTTAATTGATTCTGATTCTGCTAGCTCTTAACTCAAAAGTACACACTGGATTTTTCCAGCTGAAGTATCATTTAGGCGAAGTAGCAAATGACACTTAGGAAAAATCTCTTCATAAAAGTGCATTTGCTAGAAAACAAATGGGGTTTTTTTAAGAGTAATTTTTCTCATGTAGAATGAGTCAGATTTTTAGAAAAGCAATTAAAATAATTTAATATCTATTTTTCTAATAGTTTTTGTTTAGTATGACTATAAAACTAGCTTGTCTCTCTGTTTTGGTTAACTGTTAATTCTTGTTTTCTTGGATTAACACTTAAAGAGTGGATAGAATATTTCAGGAAAGCAGGAAAAAAGAAAACACTTCTACAATTATCTAGATTTTCCAGGTTTTTTTTTTTTGCAAGAATCTATTATGGTTTTGTCACTTTTTTGCAAAGCTTCTATTAAATGGCCTCATTTAAATCAAGTATTTAAAGAAAAGAGGGAAGTAGGAACCTGTAGCCTGCTGACAGCAGTGCTGCTGTTCTTTGTGAAAGACAGATGAAGGAAGCAAGATAATTATCATTACCTTTCTTAGGTCTTTCAGACCTACAGTTTTGAAAGTAGTAGGATACAATCCTTAGGCAAATTATGTTCTATTCCTGACTGTCTTGCATAAAGAAGTCACAGTAAGTGCCTTAAACACATCTGTGCAGGGACACAGTTTACAGGAATGGTTTGGTGGAAAAATAGGATTCAACTGATGTATGTGAGCACCAGTTTTACGCACATCAGTAGAAGGTTTCTCTTAACTTTGCTTTGTGTTAATGAAGTTAGCAAGTAAATAGTGGTACTTCTTTTGAACTTTAAATTGTGGTGCTTCTCTGTTTAAGAATTGTGGTTTTACTGTGTGTTTTACTGTTCATTTTTAGGTAACCTTCCATGAAATTGCCAGGCCTCAAGTACATGGGTACGACCTGCGCTGTCTGGCAATGATCGGCCGCTTTGAGTTTGTGTCAGGAGCAGATGAAAAAGTGCTTCGAGTTTTTCGTGCCCCCAAGAATTTTATAGAAAATTTCAGTTACATCGCTGGTATCCCAATGGAGAAGCTGTGCTCCCATGTAAGTGTGCTAAAGCAATGCTAAATGAAGAGAACCCTCTTAGATGTAAATAGAGTTAATGCTTCAGAAAATGTCATATGGCACTAAACTGTGTAAAAATTCTTTTAGTTTTACTGAAACCTTAACCTAGTTTTTCCTTTCCCTTCTGCTTGTTTCCATGTGTGTTGTTTCATATGTATTTTTATGGTGTTGTCATATGAAACAGGTTCTGTTTGAAACCAAACAAGATGTTGTGTGAGAAGATTGAAAAGAGTTTGGGTAAATTTTAAGTAACTCAAACCAAAGTAGACCGCTGTACACACTTGGGAATTAAACAGACAATAAAGCCTGGTAATGTGTTTCTTCTTAATTTAAGGGCGTAGTAGTCTTGTCTAGATCTAATTAGTGTTGTGTGGTTATGTCTTGGTATTACTATTTTTTTTGTAATTGTATGCGTGGAAATAATATAAAGCATCCAGCACTGTTTTTAGTTCTTACATACCAATATTTATAAATTTGTACTTGCTCAGGCTTTATTTCCTCTTGGCATTGGAAATTTTCTTGAGGCCTTACATTCCAGTTCTTAGTTATGGGTATGTCAGCTGTCCTGTTCTTTGTTAGCTCTTCATGCTTCATTTGCATGAAGATCTAGTTCTGATTTTGTCTGCATTTGTGAGAGCAGACCTCATTCAAGATAGTTGCCTCTGTACAGTGCCTTGCATGCTCTTTGGATATCTCACTCAAAAGCAGGGTTTTCTGTGCAGTTTCTCAGAGATGGATTAGCCTTTCCATTTAATTTAACGATTGAAATATCTGGGATAGAAATAGAATCATTTTCGATAGCAAGAAGTTACATAAGTGGCTGTTTAGTGCTTTAATTCCAGAAGAGTTTGTAAGCATTTGCATTAATGACCATTGTACAAATAACATTGTGCTTTTATAAGGCTGGAAAATGTCATTATTTTACTTCATAAAGACTTCTTATCAGCTCTTCCTCTGAGTGCTGTTTTTTGATTCATATCACAAAGTGTTTCACATGGGCTTTGGTTAAAGAGGAAGGCTTTATGAGCTCTAATTATACAGCTGCTTTTAAATAGCTTTCTTGAAATTGTTATCTGTGAAAGCTTTTTATCATTAAAGTGGGGAAGCTTTCTCTAATTTGGCTCAAATGCCTTCCCCAAAAAAGTACCTAAAACCAAAAAGAAAAAAACCCAGTTTTATATTCAAAAAGACTTGAATAGGATTATATTCAGTTCAAATCCATGGTATTGCATTATACTCTGAGTTGTAATGAGGAACCATTTTTGTTTTAGAGGTCTTATACTTGTCTGTGTCTGATAAATTTTCCATCTAATTATGAACATTTAAATACATTTTAAGCTGTCACCTAAATTATAGATTTAATTCTGTAAATCAGTGTTTCTTTGAACTTTTCAGATACCATAAGGAAGTGCGTTTACAGCTATTAAATCTTCTTTTATCTCTACGCAAAGGTCCCCAAGTTTGCTTACCCTTTCTAAATTTTTACTCTTTTCACTATACCATTATGGAAGTATTTTCTGTCTGATGATTTCTTTCCCTTGTGCTGCTTTAAACAGACACGTATTCCAGCCACATCTCTGTGGTATTTGCTGAGTTGTGCTTCAAGTTGTGGTCACAGGCAGTCACCCTCTGTTCTCTTTTCCAAAATGCTGCTTTTATTATTTCACTTCAGAACAATGATTTCCCAGTTCTATTGTGTTAAAAAATGCAGTGCTCTCAGTTAATAGATTAATTGTCATGTATGTGCTAGAATAAATATAATTGTGGAAGAAAACCTGCAATTAGAGTTGAAGAAAATCCTAGAGCTGTGGCCTTAGAAAAGCTTTATTTTTGTTGGTTTTTTTTCTTCCTCGCAGAGTATTGGTCTTTGTTTTGTCCAGGATATGTTCTGGACAAGAGTTTTTCAAAGCACTCCCTTCACTTGTATAGGAAAGTAACTCTAGAAACTCTTGGGAATTCCTTAAGTTGTGGCCTTTGAAATCCAAGCCTATGTGACAATCCGTGTGTAACCTTTCTTTTTTCTTTAATGCAGCAGTCATCTGATCTTCCAGAAGGTGCAACTGTGCCAGCTTTGGGGTTATCCAATAAAGCTATTTTTGAAGGTATTGCTAGTGAGAAATAATGGTTGTGGTGTTTCATGTGCCAACTTTATTTAAGGGATTGTTTTAGTGTACATATTAGGTCTGTAAGTAGGCTTGACTGCAAGTTCAGAATCTAGAAATAAAATTATGCAAAGTGTTTATTTCTTTGCTAGCACCTATGGTGCTTAAAAATAAAAGAAAAAGCAGAAGTAAAGAAGAATTAGTTAGCCAACAGTAACTAATGTCTTGGAGAGGCAGGGGAGATTGCATTGTGGGGGAACAAGGAAGGAGGGACAAACAGCTCCCTAGAATGATAAAAGTATTCTCCTGAGACTGGGAATGAGACTAGGAGTCTGTTTTCTTCCTAAAGTCTCTGGTAAAAATGCACTATAGTGGAATGTACAAATTAGGTCAGACCTGTTTTTTCTCTGCTTAAAGCTTTAGCAGAAGGTGTGATCTAAAAAAGGAAGCATTTTAATTAGCTTTGTCTCCAGAGTCTTCAATGGCAATAAAACAGATTTTCCTAAATCATTTGTGAGAGAAAAACCAACTTTGTTATACTTCAGATAACTCATAAAATGTATTTTGGCAAAGTTTTTTCCTCCTGCTTTCTCACGAGTTCTTCCAATGAGAGAGAGAACAAAACTTCCTTCTTCAGGATTATTGCCACACACAGAATAACTAATTTCCATTGATTTCATGTGGCCCACACAGAAGCAGCACCACGAATAGAACTTCTCTGCATTGTCCACCACTGCTCACACAAGGCTGGCAGCACTGATGGCTTAGAGTAAAACACCACAGACACATTCTCACTTACTCTAAAGAGGAATCTTCATGCTGAGCGATGATCAGATAGTGGTCTCAGATGAATGTTGCTCATTTAATTTTCAAGGAAAGAGAAGACAGGATTAATGAGAAAATAGTCTTTGCTTTGTGTACCTACTTTTTGAAACTGTTGTGCTTGAGGTGTATGTTGGCAAAAAGGTAGATTCTGTCTGAGAGGAACTATTCCCCATCTCTGTACCTTTTTCTTAATACCTTCACACTGAAGGACAGAGTTGAATTTTAACTTATAATTAACTAGTTTCTGTTACCTCTGGTAGTTTTGCCTAAAGCTAAGGACTGAGCCCTCAGCAGTTTTGCTGAAGTTTGCAAGTTGTAGATACACTTGCTCAAGTACGGCTTTTCATTTAGTCATCTACATCAAATTTAAGAACTCATCACTTGTATCAGAGATTTTTGTCTTAAACTTTTTCAAATACAGAAGGAAAGGTTTAACATTGGGGAAATACAGGTTGAACTCTGGTGACTGCTTTGCTCAGTCAAATTCTTTTTAAGAATCTCTAAAAGATTGTGCTGATGGAAAGAGGTCAGCTTCAAAATGAAGGTTAGATTATTATTCTTTTTAAATCTTCTCATTCTTATATGCATTAGAATAACAAGCTTCTAGTATTTATATTATTGTAACTCTGAAAGCAGGGAAACCTAGTTTCAACTACTTGTAAAAAAATAGCTGTTTTTTACTTGTATAGTAAGTCCTCATATTTTCCCTCCTCATAAGTATGTTCTTTAGCTAATGAAGTCCTTACTTTCAATAGGAGATATGGCTGTTCAACCAGATGAGGATGAAGAATCATTTAATACCATTTCAAATCAGTATCCAGAGATTTATTTTCAACCCTTGATCCTTACAGGTATGAGATTAATTTCTGTTGTACGAAATAAAGAATGAGGTTCATTGGCTATAAACTCGAAGCATTATTTAGCAGATTTGAAAAAATCAAATTTGAATATGCTGTACAACTCTTTTTTAGAACCTCCACCAGAGGATCACTTGCTGCAGAATACCTTATGGCCTGAAATTCAGAAGTTGTAAGTTATATTTTTCCTTTTCTTACTTAAATTACAAAATTTCCAGAAAGCTGTTTCAACATATTAATGTAGTCTGGTCTTTTAACTCTTCTTATATTGCTACCTCATTTGACTTTGTGCGTGCTTTGTTGCTTGTAAAATAAATAAATTTTTTATATATGTGTGTATATATATATATGTATGTGTGTGCGTATGTGTGTATATCTATATAATTAGGAAACAGTGCAGAAAATGGCAGTTAGAACTGATATTGATATGTCACAATTTTATTCAGCTTGGTTGTTTCTCCTTAAAACCTTGTCTATACTCAGGGTCTCTCTGTGTAAGGAGTTTTCTGCTTCTTTCCGCTTCATGGCACAGGCTTGCAGATGTATGGAAGTAAAAGCTGAGGCACTGGTGGAGGAGCTTGCCCCTAATGCCTGTCAGAGTTGTTAGGTGCAGTAGATGGAAGCAGCGGCCAAACCAGGATTTGTGTCTAGTGGTAGAGCAAAGTGATGAATGTTGAGTCAGATGGTTACAAACCCAGTTTGGGTATTGAATGCTGACAGAGTGGTTGTCAATTGCAAAGATAATGGAGTTATGTGGTCATGATAATTGTTTTGAGGTTGCAGGGCTTTAGAATTCTTTAGCTGTATTTTCTTCCTTTTCTGAAATTCACAACAATTTTCACATGAATGTTGTCACCTGATTTTTTCCCTAAGGATTCCAGTAACATGAGGCTATACTTTCACAGTCTTCAAAGTTTTAATGTCAATCTTCAAAGTGTAGCCCAAAGAAATGGAATAATCTCAATCTCTTACGGGTTTATTTATCTGAATCTCCTGAAAGGGGTCTCAGACTGGAACAAGGAAGAACATTGAGCCTTTGCTGATGATCAGTTACCTCTCTATATTACCAGTTTTGTGACTTCAGTTGGAAGGGAGGAAATAAAAAGCTTTGCAGCTTGCTTTTGTTTGACTGAGGGGGAAGTTCTGCTCATCTTTGTCTTTACTGCCTCAATTGGGCAGTAAATCTGCTTTGAATGCTTTTAAGCTCTGTTACTGTGTTTGTACTCAAAAGTGGTTTTAGGAGGAAAGCCAGTGGATGTTAGACCATATCTGCACATTTTGTAATTTCTAACTGTTACTTTAACTGTTTCTCCTGTGCATGCTATGGCTGCTAATGCACTCACATAACTAGATTGATAAGGGATGTTTAAGTAGTGAAAGGGAGCCAAGGCCAAAATTCTTCTTTATTTGCCTTTGACATTTCACAAAGTCTAGTGGGATATTAATATTTTATAGTCTGCTATGGGAGTACTGCTTATCTGCCTTTATATCCTGCATTCATTAAAATAACTCTGTTTTATGATGGTCTTCAGATGACTTATCTGAGCAATTTTTTCTGTTTTTAGAGACACAGCTAATGATATAGATTATTTTATGCAAGAGCAACAAGATGTAAAGCATTCATAGACTTTCAGATTTTTTGCTCAGAATAATCTTGAAAGAAGTAACATGAAATCGCATAATGTAGATTTCAAGTTGCCATAGCAGCAGAAGAACAGTGTGAGGCACTGACTTGCTAAAAATAGCTTGTTTGTCATTGACATTTGTGTATTCCTAGCTCTAACTTGACACCAAATTTTGAAGGATTAGTGCTGGTTTTTGCAGTGTTTGCTTGAGGAGGTTTTAGTATGAAGAACTTGCTGAATTTTTTACATAATATAATAACTTCAAAAATATGGTAAATCTTGTGAGAATATGCTAATCTTTATTCTCTTGGAAAATTATCATAGAGAGTTCATATGCAGCATGCTGAGATTAAAGCCTGAGTGTTGACATAAATATATATATATGTTTATATGTATGTACATTTCATGTAATACACTTGGAAGTTGAAAGAGATCCTTTTTGACACTAGAAAATTACTGTCTTCATTTGTCTCGACACTTTGAAAGTCCAGTCTACCTGTGCATTAAAAAAATGCTATGAATCGCACAATGCTGAGGCAAAACTGCTTGTGGTTAAAAATAAAATTTCATTATTCATTCATGCAGTTACTTCTTTCCATTGTGAACCATTATTTGGTGGTGTACTACATAGTGAAGAAATCAGATTTTGTTTATGGGATCAGAGGATGGGGTTGGATTGTAGCTCCTGTGCTGTCAAGGCTCATACACTTTTAAAACAGCATCTCCTGTTGACAATAGCTTAATCCTCTTTCCTGGAGACATCAGTGGGCTGTTCCCGCTGCTGGTCTGACCTAGGATAGTCCTGCTCATGTGACTTTGCAAAAGACAGTATTTTATGTTTTCTGTTAATTTAATGAGAATGGTTACATTTTGGTGCTTCCATTTAGCAAAAGCAGCATTGCATGCAGAAGCTTGAAATGTTTCCATCAAATACTCTTCAATACTACTTTTAGGAGATTAAAACCAAAGCAATCAAGGCTTTGTTTCACAGGTTCTTTTTCCTTCATTGAATCTCAGGAAATTTATACTTTTGATGCAATAAATACTTTTTTAGTTTTAGAAAATTGACTTGCCATGGTTTTCACTACGAAATAGTCTCCAGGAATGTGATTTCAAAGTAAGCATTATGATAAAACTCCTGCTGGTGGCAAATTAGGAGTAAGACATGCAGTAGTACCTTCATCATTATAAGATACAACCAAATTTGCAATTTAACATTCCATTTAGGGGTACACAGCAGTCCCTCTCCCTGTTAAATGGTCCAGGCACAGTTACATTTCATGAAAAACCAGTGCATTCCCAGTCCTCAGAGATGACTGTGGAAGTCTCTTGGTGGGATATCCCCATCAACAATGGGGACTCAGTTCCACAGGTCCAGAGAGTAATTTGTCATTTAAGTAGGTGGCTGTTCTGGCTGCAAGTGAAATCCCATGAACATCAATCCCATATAAGAAGTTAACACTGCTGACCAAAGGTGTTTATTAAGAGAACTGCCCATCTCTTCAGAGCTAGGAGACTCGTAGGAAACCACCCCACCCTGCTGGTACTGAGCTGATACTTACCTACTGTTTACAGATTGCCTCTCCAATTTTACTTTACTTCCAATCTCTTTTGTGACTGATTTTGTGTTAGTCTGTATGGAATTTCTCCTTATTAGTTAAATATCCATCTGGATATGTGAGCTTGAATTTCAGCAGAACTCATGCAAAGACTGATTAAAAAATGTATCTCTGGAGAAGGCTAGAAATGGGGGGGGGTTTGACAGAGGTATTTTCCAATGTGATTCTTGTCCTTTAGTTCAGAAATCTTCTTGCAGTGTTTCACAGAATAGGCATCCTTTGACTGTGTGTTTGTGGCATATTTCTTCAGTGGTTTTCAAATATGTGGCTTATGATTTTTATTGGTAGTGTTAAAATTGCTTTTTAAGAAAATAAGGATACACTAAATGCTGCTTTAATCTGGTTTGTTAGTTATTAGGATAAGCTTTTGCAGTGCTGATGCTTTAAGACTGTGGAATGGGCTGGAGAGATTTTTCTGTAGCCAGTTTCTAATGGAAGAATTTGTGCAGATGTTTAAACTGCTGAACAAATTATTTGGGATGTGATACTGAAACAGCGGTGCAAAGTTCCTGGCCGGTGCCTTTCATTTTTGAAAAGGGATTTAAATTAATGTAAGAACTTTGATACATACTGGAAAAATTATTGTGATGTGTTTAATGTGTTTTCACATGTATTTCAGGTACGGACATGGATATGAAATTTTTTGTGTTGCTTGCAATAATTCAAACACTGTAATTGCCTCGGCATGCAAGGTAAGAAAAGATTCTAGCACCACCTAGTGAAAAGTGGTATCAGATTTCTAGGACTGAATTCTGTTATTTCCCAAAAATGTGAAAGATTTTGTATAAGTGACAGTTGCCTTGCAAAGGTGAGAGTGATTGCAAATATGTTATTATTCCTAAATTGTGTATGATTCATTTGAAGATATTAGTAAGATAAATTCTAACAAATATAGGTCTGAAATCTTTTCTTACTGATACGTTGTCAGCATTGGAAGAAAAGAGTGAAACAGTGTTGAAACTTCCCAGAGGAAAGCTGTGTCTTACTTGATTGCAAGCCTTAAAACATGCTGTCTAGTATCTTAGTGCTTTGAAATGTGTGACTTTTATACTTGCTCTCATTAATTGGCACTGATATTTTTTTCCATCCATACAGGCTTCCAAAAAAGAACATGCAGCAATTATTTTGTGGAGCACTACTTCTTGGAAGAAACTGCAGAGTTTGTCTTTTCACAATCTGACTGTTACTCAACTGGCATTTTCTCCTGACGACAGATTTTTACTTGCTGTTTCTAGAGACAGGAATTGGTCACTGTGGAGGAAACAAGATTCCTCAGAGTCAGGTAAGATACGTGAAGTGGGTATACACATTTGTAGACTTGGCTGTTTGTTCAATATTTTTGGCTGCAAAATATTTGAAAGAGAATCGAAAAAATAATTTTAATGGACATTTTGCTTACGACTTTGAGGAATTATTAGTGTTGCAGGCTCTTGTGGATTTAAGAAATGCAATTAATGTGTGGAAAGACAGAAAGGAAATTAAAATGCAGAGAAGAATATAATCAGGCTTTAGATGGTGTTTAATTGATGGGTGTAATGAAGTCTGCTAGTCCTCCTGCCTTCTGCATGTGATTGTATGTTTGACTACTGAAATCAAGTATACAAGCTGAACTTCAGATTGGCATTCTGTCAAGAAAAGCCTTCATCTCAGAGTTCTGTGCAGGCATAGCCTGAAGGTTCAGTGCTGTACCCATATCCTGCACAGGGCTGCCTTGTCCCTGCTTGCAGGGCATGACACTTTGAGACTCTTGACAGGATTAATCTCTGTCTTTGGTGTGGCTTTCTGATAATCCTACACAATTGATTAATTTGACTAGGACTGGCTATGTCTGGAAAAAGAGCTGATAGTAAGGATTCAGTTGACTTTCTCATTAAGACTTTGAGCCTTGCAAAATCATGAGGAGATTGCTATTGAACACTTTAATAGAATCCTAGAACAGATGCTTGTGCCGAAAGCGATTATCATTGCACTCTTGGCTTAATAGCATATAAACACTGCTGGGCTCTATAGAATGTTCCTAGAGACTTGGCAGTGAGTTTTGGCCCCTTCAGACAGTGTCCGGTTGTATCCTGGCTTGAATTTCTGTTCTATTCAGACTTCTATTCTAAAGCCTGGCATATTGTCCACAGTAGTTACACAATGTTTCAGGATAAGGATCATGAATACTCATAGCAAGCAGAGGAAATCCTCTTTTCATCTGTTCATCAATAACCCTTCTGTCTACAAATAACATCATTATCAGTGTAAAGCAAAACTGCTGCTATTGGCATCCCAAGAAGTGGTTGTTCAAAGTCTATCCTCCAAAATGACAACCTTTTCTACTTAGGAAAAGCATTCCCATTTACTGATCTGCTGATCAGATTTAGTGCCTGATTGTATACATGCTGAAATGGCAGCTTGTCTCTTTGGGAACACATTAATCTTTACAATTGGACCATTATGATTTAAGCAGTTGGGGCTTTACTGATAAATAGGAGCTCTAGTGAAATTACTGGGGAAATGTGAACACGTGGTAAATGTTGCACTATTCAAAAACTTCTGAAATCGGTGTTCTTAAAAAAAACTTGGTATAAATAACCTGAAGGTGTTATACTTGGACTTAAATTCTTCTGAAAAAGAAATGCATGTAAAAGATTGAACTGTTCCTAGTGTTTTAGGGATATAAGGGCTGATTGATGTGGTCTTGAACAGGTGCTAGTTATCACTGTGGTAAGTGCTGGAAAAAAAATATTCATGTAGTCCTCAGTATTCCCAGTTGCTTTAAAGATGAGTGGAATAATATCCAAGTATTCCTGCAGTTCTGACATAGAGTTAAGTAAGAGTAACAATCACTTTTAACATGTAAAGTAGTTGAAACAAGACTCTTCCTCTATATGTTTTATTCCAGGACCAGTCTTCACTTGCTGTGCTTACACAGATAAAAATACAGCTATTCACAGTCGAATCATTTGGTCCTGTGATTGGACACCAGATAGCAAGTATTTTATTACTGGTAGTCGGGACAAAAAGGTAATTAATGTTAAAGGAATTTAGATAGCCTAGAGTTATTTTAAATGTATTTTAGAATAGCAAACATTGTGTTCTAATGAGCGCATATTTTATATATACACAAAAATCTTATTGTATGTATTAGCACAGAAATCAGTGATACTTTCATAAGCTAAATAAAGTGCTTGAATATGTATATACAAGACTGTGGGCTGCCAGTTGGACATTCTCCCTTCTTTTTTCATGCAGTAAGACAAGCATATGTCACATAATTCTATGGGTCTCAAGTTTTTCTTTAACTTTCATAACAGAATCTGGTTTTGTTGTCAGTAACTTTAATGAAATCAGACAGACTGTCTACAAAGTTGAATCTTTGTAGGTAGAGATTTTTTTACTATTTTCAGGATCATCCACTTCATTCAGTGCCCTGGAATTATTTTAATTAAGTTATTCCTTATATTTTTTTATGTGCGTTTACAAGAAGATTAAAGTGAAGATTCCTAGATGACTCTTTTTCTTACAGGTCATTATCTGGGGCCACTGTGATTTGTCAGTGATTACTGAAGGGAATATGCTGGATTCAATCAAGCCTTGTTCAACAGTGCTGGATGCTGGGGATTCTGTGACTGCTGTTGGTATCAGCCGTGTGCTTACTCCTGATGGAAGGTATTGCTGGTCTTCTGTAATGTCATTTTTTGTTTAATCTAAAATTAGTATTTATCCCTTTAGTCAACTAGTTTCCTGTGGCTAAACAGCTCCCATACCTGTCTCAATTACTTTGACCGTTCTTTAACTGAATGACCTCTACTTTTTTTCTTTCCTAGCCACCTTTTCGGGTGTATGGTGACTTCTTCAAAAAGTGTAACAAGAAAAAAAGAAAATGAGGGAAGTGAGGGAGAGAGGCATTGTACTAGTTTGAAAGCAAACCAGTGAGAGATTCCAAGTCAGATTTACGATTTAATAGGAAAATTAAGATAAAGACATAATACAGAAACACTGGCTTAAACTGCCAGAGTCAGGATACAGCCTGACACCCTGTTGGGCAGGGTGGTGGTAGCAGACTGATTAAATGTTGGCTGCAGTCCTCCTGAAGTGATAGATGTGATTCTGTTGAAGCAGTGATCCTGTAGAAAGGTCTGGTCCTCCTCTGAAGGTCCAGTGGTGGTTATGGAGCTCTTGTCCTCTGGGAACCCGGTAGGTGAGGGCTGACTGCGGTGTTCCAAACCTCAGATTATATCCAGGTAGGAATGCTTGGTTCCTCCCCCTGGGCGGAGCATCTTACAATAGGATGATGTAATTTTATGAGTCCTGCAGTGAGGCTGGATGGGCCACTAACAGAAGGTATCCCTCAGAGGGAGTTATCAGGGATGTGTCATGGAAGAGGCAAAGAACACTGCCCCGCCTGGTTTCAACAGATGGTGATAGAACACATACTTTTGGTTACATTTTACATTGTAACCTAAGACAGGCATGAACACACCTGAAACACATTAATTCTTCCAACAATATTGACTGATCTGATGTTGTGACAACCTCCTTATTTTTTCTAATCAAATATGTGCAGCAGGTTTCTGCTTTGCTCCTTTTTCTTTTTTGTGAAGCAGCTTTGATGTAAATTGTGATGTATTAAGTTTTTTCATAGGAAAGTAAATACTGATTTGAAGGGCAAGGTGCAACAACAGTGCTTGAGTGCTAGTAATGCTATCCTGCATTAGAGCTGACCTCACTGAGCTGTCTACTGTAATTTCTAATGAAACTAATGTAATTATTCTCTTGATAGATACATTGTTGCAGTAGGCTTAGAGAACGGGAAGATTATCTTGTACACATGGAAGCAAAGTGGGAAAGAACCAGCACTGGATGATTGGACCACAAGCATTGAGATAGATAACAGGTATGTATTTTGAAGTGAGTTAGGAGCAATGAAATATTATTCTTCAGACTAACAGTGCTGGCGTTCTGTTCCTATAGTATAAAATATATGAACCTAGTTTATTTCTATACCAAAAATTGTTATCCTTTTAGGAAAAGTTTGATCCCTGAAAATCTAAAGATATCTTGAAGCAAAACCCAGAAATAAAAAGATTGGTTATTTGGATGTATTAAATAAACCTCCCGACAAATACAAACAAAAAACAGAGTGGGGTTAAACCTCAAAATACTTCAGGCTATGCAGATGCTTTGAGAAGTATTACTCTTTGTTGGCCCTACTTAATAAAAAGCTTTACCTTTAGTCATAAATACGATGGTAGAAAACACTGAAGAGAGAGTGGAAAGGATCACTGTCTATATACCTAAGCAAAACATTTTGGAGTGGATGACAGCAAGCTTCTGAGAGCAGCCTCCAGCAGAAACCAAAGGAACGACAAGCTATGTGTGGGGCTGCTGCAGTGACAGCTAGAGACACTCTGTGGAGAGACTTAGAATGTTTCACTTGAAGCACTCTCCTGGGTTCCTCTATCACACACTGGCATTGATAGTAACCGAAATGGAAGTTGATGATGTCTTTGGCCTGTGTGTGCTTGAAGTGAATGGGAAAGAGACAACAGATAACAGGAAATCGCAGGCTAAAAGCCAGAAATCTGTCATATCTAAGTAACTGAGATGCTCGACCTCCAGCTTAATGTGGTAGAACTGAAAATCAATAGCTGTTTGAATTATTGATGAGTGAGAGAATAAAATGTCATTAGTGTTAATGACCCTACTTAATAAGAACTTAATACCTGCTGGTTGTCACAAGTCAGTTTTTCCTCAGTTGGTAGTGTTAACTGAAGAGTACTAATTACATGAGTGTTGATGTTTACACTCACATGCCCAACTGTTTTTAACATTTTGCAGTTACGTATGGATTTCTTTTTGTTGCAGCCAAAGTCATGCTCTTGCTGTGAAACGCTTATGTTGGAGACATCATGCAGGCAGAGCTGGACATAATGATGAGAACAGCAGCAAGTGGTTGCAGCTTGCAAGTTGTGGAGCTGATCACTCTGTTAAAATATTCAATGTCAACAGATTTGCTCTTTAGCAAAGACAGCACGCCTGTTTGTGCCAAGCAGATTCACAGCATTTTATTTCAACTTTTAGCCACTTTGATTATTGACTTTTCTGTTTTCTGCTGTGGAAAGTGAAATACCTGACATGTAACTTATTAAAGCAACTTTGGTGGAAGTTTGAAATGTCAAATATTTTTCTATTCCTGCAGTCCTTGGAATATGAAGTATATGTTTTGTTTGGTGAAAATCCTCAAACTGAGGGATCGGAGGTGGGGTAGGGCATGGGAGGATAATGAGAGAGCTTTGTTCTCTGTGACTCCAAGGGTAGGTGGGAAACAGCTTGTGCTTGAGATTCCACATGGAGTAGTGAATTTTTTTTAACTCCTCTTGCTATTAAACTTAACCATTGGTTGGCCTGCCAGTGCTGCCAGTGTGCATTCAGGCATGTGCAGCCAGAGATCAGGGTTAAAGATGCGGCTTTCTCTGATTGCCTTTGAATGTGTATTACAGCCCTGGTCGAAGTCTGAGGCCACCTGACTCTGGAAGGAGTAGTTTGTGTTTGTATGCCTGGACAGGCCTGCTTGATTTTATTCCTTTATTCTGCTGTGCAGGGCTGAGCTCGTGCTTCTTGGTCAGGTGGGGCTTAAAGCTGAACTCACAGACCGCTTAAATGTTCTGGTGTCTCTCCTGTGAGCCCTCTCTGGGCAGAGATAGAAGAGCCCCCTCTTAGACTGTTGGAAGGCCATCCTCTACAGTTTGGACTGGAAAAGCTTAATGATGTCACTAGGCAGGAGCTAAAAGGAGGCAGCCATTCCTTACACTGCCTTTGGGCTCTTCCTGACTTTTGAGGGCTCCTTCTTTGCTTTGATGAAAACAAGTTAACTTAGTTGTCCCATAGTGTAATTTAAGTAGAATGTTAATAGACTGAGAGTACTTCAGAAAGGCTTTACCTCAGTAGGTCTGTATCTGATTCCAAAGTCTAATTTAGAGATCAGTTAAACTTTGAAAATGAAATTATTGTTATTCCAGAACCACTTGCTACCTGTAAATGGCAGTGCAGAGGTAATTGGAGTTGTGTTTAACTTTTTACTGTGTTGGATATTTAAACTGAGTGCAGCTCTTTCAGAGTGGGCAATACTCTTTTCAGAGTAATTATAGTTTATGCCTTGAAAGGTTTTGTATTTTAGCTCTTGATTTTCAGTTCTGTTTTTCAGCCATTTAAAAAAAAAATCATTCTTTAAAATGGGGACAGGGGAATAAAAAAATGACTTATTAATAAAGATGATTTGCTACATTTTACTTGTGGTACCTAGCGCTTTCCTTACATGTGTACTTTAGCATTCAAGCATTTGAGTATTGTATTTCACTTGTCTGGGAATTTTTAAGCAACTATATCCTGGCAAGAGAAAGACATAACTTACCACTCATGAAGTTTCAAAAAGCTGCCAGAAGTGGAACTTTATTCTGTGTCACAACTGTAATCTTGTATCTTACAATTTGATGGTAATAGTATACAATTCTTTCCAATAGTAGTACATCTTGTCATGTGGCCACTTCTGGGTATGGGTGACAATGAAACATCATCTTAGTTGTCCCTCTCTTTTGTGAAATGCTGTCATTAAACAAGTGCCAGCTACTAGATGATTTAGTAATCCACTTCATTACCCCTGGGACTCGGTGACTCAATCGCATGAAAGATTACACCTCATTGTTCCAGCTTTAAACGAACCAGATTAGTCTGTTGGCCTCCCAAGTCTAAATGTTTATAATAGACACTTTTAATTTTCAATTAAGTTGAAGGTTGTCAGGAGACACCTTGACACACAATTAATATTTTATGTATGATACTATCTTTGATCACATATCACTTTGCTATGCATTTAGTAGGTGTGACTTTTATATACACCTGTATCTTCTTAGAAAATCCACTCGTGTCTTTTCCAACCAGCATGTAAAAAATACTAAGAAATACGCTGCTGTCAATGTACGTGGCGCTCTGAAATTCTCTGCTTGTTGAACAGTGCCACTGAAAATGGAGTTGAGAAAATTGATGGGACAAACTGAAGTTTTGTAAAGAATATTCTAATACCTTTTGATACATTTGAGGTAAAGCCGTCCCATGAAGATTTTGGATGTATATTATCAATATTTACTGGCTTCATGCTTTTTTTGAAGAGACTTTATGGTCAAAGATGTGAACAAACTGTTTTATGTAATCAGACCTAAAGGAGGAGGATTGTTTTGTCTTACAGTAGAGGTATGTGTGAAAAAGCAAGGAAGAAATGGCATGGGTCTTGCTGTTTATAACCAAAATCAAATGGTTATTGAGGTTGTCCAAAACAATCTTAAATCTTTCAGTCCAGGATGTAGGTGTAGGCATCCTCTCAAGTCTGTGTTGGACCAAAAGGCCATGCTAACACTGACGTTAGAGGTGAGGATGCCATGGTGTCCAGTGGATCAGGAGGACAAAACGAGCTGTTTGTGTAAACTGGGAGGATGTGGGATGCTGACATTCAGCCCGAGGAACTCCTGCCTGGGCTCCACATGGCAGGCTCCCTAAATACAGCTGCCAAGCTATCAATAGTCTTCATTTCTTCAGTTATGAAATGGGAAAGAAGGAGCAGGAGCATCATGCTAAGCCTTAAAAAAAATGTTATCCTGCTGTTGTCTGTCTTGTGGGCTGGGACTTCAGAAGTAACTAGAAGCAATTGAAAATTTCAAGGAAGTCAATTATTGAACTCTGAGCTATTGAAAACATCTCTTTGGTAACTCTGACTAATCTCTGTTTTCCAAAATATTTAACGTGAAGAAATGAGAATGCTCCAAGGCTCACTGCCAACTGCAGCTAATGCATAGATGAGCGAAGAGGAGGAAGCAGCTGTGTCCTCATTTAGACTCAAATCTCACTTTAAAGAAGTGGCTGTTACAAATAAGGAAACTTTAAAATAACTGAAATGGGAAGCAAAAATATTACTTGCTCTGTTTTAAGGAGCATCTGGAGCTGTAGAAAGGATGAGACAAAATCACTGACAGGACAAAAATCAGACTTTGCCTTTTGTGCACTGGAAGCTGGTGGAGGTGGGAGTTGTTGAGCACAGCTCAGCAATGCCCCACTACTGCTCTTTTACCAGCAATCCTGTATCAGTAGTAGTTTTGCAGCAGTAGTTTTGAGGCAGCAGGGCACCGTGTGTACCCTGTGACTTGCCCAGCCCTTGACCCTCCAACCATTCCCATTTTTGCCCTGTGTACTGGCACATCCTCAAACAGTTGTGGGATATCCCTTCAGACACTTTTCTCCCCCAGCCAGGAGCTGCCTTTTTTCCCATGCCAACCACCATCTTCCTCTTACCCTGCTTCTGCTTTTTTTGGTAGGGAGTCAGGGGGGGCTGTGGGCTCCTTTTGCCAGCCCCTGGAACTCTTGCTGAAGCACAGCTCTTGCTGTCACCTTGTGTGACCGGCTCTAGTGACTGTATTTGAGCAGTTTGTGTTCAATGGCATATCCAAACATTGTCACTTTCTGCAGCAACTCATCCTATGCTGTAATGCAATAATAGAACTAGAAATGATCTCTTTCTGGAGGGAAGTTAGGGTAGACCATGTGACAAATCCCAATGCTGTACCATAATAATGGGTCTGGCTCCAGTATCCTGGGGTAGCTCTACCAGCCAGATGTGACCTGGACTTAAAGTCCTCGGGGAGAGCTGCTCCACGTAATTGGTGTTTGCAGGACTCAGCCAGCATTCTGGCTACACAGATGAGAAGAGGTGTTGTGCCTGAGGTAATGGCTGTGTTATGGTGGTGTCACCCTTTTATAGACTCTGGCAGATCCCAGCTGAAATAAATGGGATGCAGCAAACAGAGTTTTTACTGCAGAGGAGCTGTTCCCCTTGCCTCGAAAGACTGTACGAACACCAATCTTGTCCTGCCTCATTTTTTTTTTTCCTAACTGCTTTTCTCTCTTCGCTCACCCCCTCTTCTTCTAAGGTGATTTTCTGCCTTGGTCCCTCTCCATTCCTTCAGGCCCCTAAAGACTCCTGTAATCAATCCTTATTTTCTCAACAGCCTCCTCTCTCTTCCTATTGTTCTTGTAAAATAATCTTACGCTTTCTAATACATGCTCCTAGGATAATTCATATGTATCGAGTATAACATTCTCTTGGTATTTTCTGTTCTGCCTTCTGTGCCTCTGATTCTTCCTTTGCTAGGTTTTGGGCTTCTGGTATTTACACAGCCTGTCCAGCCTCATTACCTCCTTTCTCCCTGACAACAAATTACTGGCATACGTGTGAGCAGCATGCCTTCCTCCCTTGCTAAAGCATAAGCTGTCTACCTGCCAGTGGGGGGAACTTTTCTCCTCTACAAAAATGAATTGACTGCAGTCTCCCCAAGGGAAGCTTTCCAAGTGCTTTTCAAGATAAAGCAATCGTTGTGTTTGTCTCTCTGTTTCATAATCTTGGAGAGTCTCCTTCCTGCGAGTTATCATATAAAGATGTGCCTCTCTGAGAGAATATGTGTACTCCACAGACACACTTTTTAGAGCATAGGAGCTTTCTGCTGTTTAAGTTTTTTCCTTTGACATGGCAGGCATTCCTATATTCAGTTCTCTGGATGCTGCAAGTTTTCATCACTGTCCACAGAGAGCACCGAGCTGTGACACATTATTCTCTCTTCTGCAGAAGAAATGCATCCAGGGAGGTTGAAATAGATGCAGTGCAGGGAAGCTCCTGAGATGCCAGTAGGTTGCTCTGTGTAGATCTTCAGGGTGGGTCTGTCTGACCTCCAAAGGTCTGAGCAACCTGATGTAGAAACCTCCAATGGGTGCTTTGGTCAAACTTCTGCTTCTTTGCACTGTGCAAACAGTCTCTTTATATCACAAACATTGCTGTGCCTTCAGTAACAGCTCCAGGTCACTAAGTCCAGTGGGACTAGTTGAAGTGGGAGCCCCTTTACAGCTGGTGAGCATTGATTCAGGCTGGCAAACCACCCCTATAGTTACAGGTGCATGGAATGTAGTCTGTTAAAGCTAATAAAAAGGTGTGTTCTCCTTAGCTACTACTAGAGAAATGCCAGATTCAACTTTTTCTACCCATCAAAAAGAAATTTGGTGTGTTTTATCATGTAAAAGCTCAAAACAGGAGTTATGTCTCTGATGTGAAATTCAGCAATTCCTATTAATTGCTCAAAAGTGCATTTCCATAGATTAGTAGCACTGAAAATTGCTAGCTCAAAGCTGAAATAAAACCACATTATGTTTCACAGAGCAATAAGATCATGTGGTTATTAAAAATGGAAGGGAGCTCAGGAAGTCTCTCTTCCAACCTGCTCCAGGCAGGGTCAACTGTGAAATCACACCAAGCTGCTCAGAACTTCCAGTTCTCAGACTGCCAGTCTAGTCTTGAAAATCTTAGAGGATGGAGACTGCACAGTCACTCTGAGCAACCTCTTCGACTGCTGACTGTCTTCATGGTGAAAACTTTTCTTCTCTCAGTTCTGAACCTCTTTTGTTTTGGTTTATGCCCTCTCTTACCTTCCTTCAGCTCACCATTGTGAAGAGCTGGGCTCCATCACCTTCACAGTCTCCTTCTTAGTATCAGAAGGCTGCTACCCAGTGCCTACAAAGCCATCTCTTCCCCAGGCTGAACCTGGCCCACTCCTCCACCTTCCCCCACAGAGCAACTGATCCAGCTCCCTCTACCTTGGTGGCCCTCTGCTGCACTTGCTCCAATTTAACATCATCTTTCCTGTGTTGGGAAACCCCAAACTGGACAAGTGCCCATGGTCTCTACAAAAGACCATGTGTCTAAAGTTTACGGTACAGTTTCCTTCCTTATGAAGTCCAAGTCTATAACTCTCCCTTCTTTAACCTTATCATGGCCCTTTCCTACACTATTCCTTTGTGTGCACTTCACTGTGTGTGGTGGTGATGTGATCCCAAGACAGAGCTGCAGATTTTAATGTGTGTCTGCAGAGCTGGGACCTTCCCATACCCCCTGTGCCGTGTATTCCAACATCCCCACCAGATGGGAACTCAGGCACTGCTCTAGCCACATGGCACACTGCTTCTGGGAACAAAAGAACTCCTGTCATACCAGTTAAATGTCCTTACACCATGCTTCCACCACTGGTGAGGTGGAAAGGGCAGAAGAAAGATGGTTTGGCTCTGGCTGGAAGCTCCACTCATCTTCTTCCTCTATTTGAGTGTGGGGTGCCTGCCCCCAGGGAGCAAGGCACCCAGGCCAAGCAGGTGTCCAGAGCCCACAGCAGAGCTGCAATCCATATTAACTCTTTCCCTGTGACTTGGGGTGGTCAGTGCAACCATCTAGATAATCCAGAGCTCACACAGGAGCTATTATATTGGTTGTAAAACCCAAACAGCCCCTCACCCCTAAAATTCGAGATTTAAAAAATTGCTTACCATCTATCTCAGAGGAAAAGAAATGGATGCTATTTTAAATGCCTGAACTGTGTTCATTTCACTGAAAAATCAGTGAGTTGGTTGCTTCCACATGCCCAGGACCACCAGGTGGCAATATAAGAAAAAGGATAAGTGTGAATTTGCAGCACCTGTCACGAATACCCGAAAAACCAAAATAAATTACAAATATACTCAAACACAGGTATTTGGTCTACTATGAGTTGTTTAAATGCAGTGTTTCAGTGACAAGCATTTCTCATGAAACACTGCTTTTGAAAGCATTCTTCTGTTTTTGCCCTGCAGCTGGGAAACTGTAAACTTCAGAGAGTAATGACCACCTCCTAATCACCCAGGGTCTTACTGTCTGCTATAGACATTCTCCCTCACCCCAGCATATCAATCTGAAGAGGATATAAAAAAATCTTAATTTTCTTGCTTTACCCTGTTGAAGTGTAAAATGGGACTTAATTTTCTGTGTCTGTTTTGTTGTCTGTGTTTTGTATTCTGAAAGGCTGTGTGACCATGTGGATGCCCTGGGAGGGATTTAATGATGTCTCATGCACCTCCTGATGGCACCTGTGATTTAGATTAAAGGGTAGATTTAGATGAAATACTAAGAATAAATTCTTTACTGTCAGGCTGATGAGGTACAGGAACAAGTTGCCCAGAGAAGTTGTACATGACCTATTCCTGGAAGTATTCAAGGCCAGGTTGGATGGGGATTTGAGAAGTGATGATCTTTAAGGTCCCCTCCAACCCAAACCATTCTATGCTTATATGATTTTTAAGTGATGGATGATAAAACTCTCCCAGATGCCAGTGACTTACGTTTTAGGAACATCTTCAACCAGAGGAAAAGCCCTGGTTGCTCTTAGCTATTAGCTATTGATGAATTTCCTTTTCCTTCCATGGGTTTGCCTAATTGCTTTTTGAATCCATGCAAACACATAATTTCCCCCGTGATTAGTGGGTCATCCTCAGGGTAAGTCTGTGCCAGTAAGAAATGCGCCTCTTGTTTGTTTGCAACATTTAATACCTCCTTGTTATTATATTAGAAAAGGATTAATTTTTTTTCACTGTCTCCTTGTTATTCCTCATTTTATAGACCTCTAGCATATTCCCTACTCATGGATTTCTTTCGCAGTTTGAAGGGTCCTGCTGTAATTAAATGTCACTTTTATGGCAGCTGTACTCTTTCTTTCATTGAACTTATTGCTTCTTCCCCAGCGCTACAATATTTCTACCAATAAAGAGGTATTTATTACTGGTTTTGCATCTTTTTATTTATTCATGTTTGTCTGGGAGTGCCTAACAAACCAAACTGTTTTATTTAAAGTACTGGCAAATAATTGTCTTTCTTTTTGTGTTTTGTTTTGAAACAAGTCACAACTTTTTTATTGGAAGCTTTTAAGGCTCATGATGCTGTCTTTTGGGTATTTGTGACACAGTGTAGTATCTTGTCTTTGGACTGTTTTGTTCTTTCCCTGTTTAAGTCATAAATTGATTTTTCTAATTTTATTCTGGTCGGCAGTGACAAGTTGCAGAGGCCTCAGCATCACAGCCCGGTGTGGAACGATTAGCACTTGCTGCTAAAGGATAAATCCAATACTAAAATAACAGGGTAGCTGTAGCCCAAGACTGAAGGTACTGGCAGCATATGTTTGGGACGTCTGTGCAGCAGCTGATATTATGCCTCCTGCGACTTTGCAGCTCCATCAAAGAATCAGTCAATCACGGTGGTGAGAATTTCCTTTATCGACTTGGTAAAAATAGAGGAGGCTGGTGAGTGACTCCTGTGATTTGGTGAGAGCCTTTCCAGCCATGTCAGGAGAGGGGCTTTCACACTGTGTGGAAAGCCTCCCCACAGACATGGCAGATGCTGGAAACCCTTTCCAGCTGTCCTTGCCCACAAAATCAGCAGAGAGGCAAAAGTCTCCGTAGGATTTTACAGATTTGAAAACAAACAAATAATTGATTTTTTTAAAGTCTAGAGGAATGTGCAGTTGCTGTTCAGCTTGTCCTTTTGCATAATGTAAGAGGAGATATTGTACCCTGTGGAGTTACTGAGCAATGCAGTGACTTGTGGTTAACCAAGTTATCCAGGAAGATCTTTAAAAAAGCAACACAAGCTGGAAACATCTCCTTACTCCTCCACAACTCACCTACTATAATGTGGCTAAAAGGGGTTCTCAAAAAGTAAAAAAGGGCTTGCAAGGTTGTGCTGTTGTCTTGGAGTCTTGTTCTGTTGTGGTGATGGTGGGGTTGACTGGTCATCTGTAAGACACCAAAATGTGGTCTATTAACCAATGAGAGAAGTAGTGTGAAAAAAGTATTACCCATTTTTCTCCATATGTCTTGAGGAAGCAAATGAAAATTTGGGTTTGATATGCCTCAAAGAGGAAAAAAATGTCAGAAAAATGTTGCTCAGCATTGTCCCTATCCCCTTCTTCCCCAGCAGCTGTTTGATTGAGGGTGAGAACTGGTGCCCCAGACCCAGCCAAAGAGCCAACCCAAAGCAGGCAAAAATACTTGATTTCAGCCCGAGCACAGCTTCAGCATGGGCAGAACCACAACAGATGAAGACAGAAGTTGCAGTTTTGAGATTTGCCTAAAGGCTCAATATTTGCAACACCCCTGCCCCTCCTGGGAGCAGACTGTACTCTGCTGTGGTGATGACGATGATGTGTGCGTGGAGCATGTTCTGCACCTTGTGCTTGTGCGTAGGCGTGGGAGAAAGGTGAACATATGCTTCTGAAGAAGCTGTCGTATCCCTGTTTCCTTCTAAAGGTGCCATATGTGCTCTCTGACTCACCGGGACATAGTTTACCCTGTGACTGGAGTAGCTCTTGACAGGTGCAGTAGGCTCTGAGGTCAATGTAGAGGTCGATGTGCATTTGGATCTGTGAGTCCTATTCTGCGCCATCCCTTCAGCTGGCAGTGGTGACAAGGCCAGTCTTCCTACAGCTGGGCTTCAGTGGCTTGGGGTTGTTCTTGGCAGTCTTTTTCTTCCAGACATCTTCCTACCTTGTGCTGCAGCCAGGTGGAAACCCTGTTTTAGGCATGTACAATGTTTTGTCCACATCTGAAACTGGCCAAAGTTATGACTTTGGCTGTGATGCCATTCCCGTGTTCAAATCGTGAAGCTGTTTGCCGTGTCTCACGGCAGTGTGTCGGCAGACGCCCAATTCACCTCGGCTTTTGAAAGCACACCATGTCCCAGGCAGACGTTACCTTTTTTGTCATCAGCTCTTGGTTAATACAAACAATATTCACTTCCCAAGTGGCACAGATATGCAAATGAACCTTTCATAGGATAATGGCCATATGAAGCTTTGCTAGCAGGCATTCATGACATGTGGAGGCATGTTGGTGCCAGATGCTTGCAGGCTTTTGGCTGTGCTATTCTCTTTTCCAGTAGGAAAGTCAGTACCAGGCTATTTTGGGAGATCCACTGCAGGCCCAGATCAATGATTGGTGCTTCTTTAACAGCTTCAGGCAACAGTGCTCTCCAGGTTGCCACAGGATTAGCTGGCCCCTACAGTGTCATTCTGCCTCCTAAAGCCCTTGGCTTGTCTGGCTGCTGTGGAGCCTTTTACAAACACCAAGCCAATGTCAGATTGCAGCATCTCTGAGATGTGCCACTTTTTCATGACACAAACAGAACAGTGCATCATTCTTAGTTAAGCCTTCTGGGGAATCATGTTGTGATGGGATGAACAAAGCTGTAGCTAAACAATCAGATTCTTCTGTCTTTTCAAACTAGGGTAAAACATCATATCATTGTATACAGTCTTCCATAATGAGGTAAAAATCACTCACCAGTATACATGGAACTGCACAATTTTTGATTCTTTGTTTGTCAGGTAAAAAGTCTGCCGGATATATTGAGGTCTGTTGCTTTATCAAAGGAGAACATCAACCTGCTTTCCCTTTTTTTTCCTTGAGGATTAAAGCTCACCTAAAATGGCTGAATTCAGTATATCTCTTGCCAGCAGAAGCTGTAAAATTGAGATGGTTCAGGGACTGGTGACCAAGCCAAACTCACAGCCTTTGCTTTCATTCCAGTCACTTAAAAAAATTGCAAGCTCCCACCCTAGCCATGGAAATCCAGCACTTCCACTGCAGGGCAGCAGCAGTGGCAGGATGAGATAACTCATTGCTTTGGGAGCCAGAAACTGGAACTGAGTTCAAATGCCCACTGCACAGAAGATCTTCCCTTAATGCCCAGTTCTGGGTACTGGGAGGGAGAAAGCAGTAGCAGTTGTAAGGCACTGTGGTCCATATGGACTTCCTTGGGTGGGGGACACCTCCCAGGACACGTGTGACTTGCAGGAAGTTTGTTGTCAGAAGGACAGGTACAGCCCTTTTCATCAACTGCCTTACTATTCGAGTGGCCACAAATGACTTGTTCTGGGTTTCACCTTGGCATCCTGCTCTGAGCAAAACAAAATTACAAGAGGCAGCAGGGACAGCAGGAGAGCCAAAATGCACTGTTGATGGCACAGTGGTTTTCAGCAGCCAAAGCTATCTGGAGATTGGGACTCTCTTTCACTCTGCTCACTGCAGAGCTCACACTTGCAGGCTAAGTCTGTCAATTTTTTTCCTACATAGAGATCTGTGCTACATCACCCTCTCACTGGGGAGATTCCTGTCCTAACCCCTCTGCCCATGATGCTGGAGAACCAGTGCTTTGCCTGGTTGTATGTGGGATTGTTAGGGACAAAGAAGAGCCCTGAGAGGTCTGTCCTCTCCCTGACCCCACTGTGTGTCCTGCTGTTGGGCAGCCAGCCTGCTGCTGCTTGTCCCATGATGGGGCCCTTCACACGTGCTCTGCTCAGCTTTTTGAGATTACTGTTACCCATCTGTGCCTCCCAGTGTTGCTTTCCCCTAGATCATGTTTGCTCTGTAGATGACTATTTTAAATAAAGCAGAGTTGATGTTAAGTAGGCAGAACATTTGAAGGCCTTTCCTTGCATTTCTGACAATGCATGCAATTATTCCAGCACCAGCATGCCTGTTTTGTTTGCCAAATGCTGATCTGATTTACCACTATACTAGACTGAAAAGTGGTATAGCTAATGACAGTCAGCTCCAACATCTTTTCCTGATTGCCTATTATTGTCCTGAACCAGTTTAATTTTCTATTGTCTTTGTTAAAAATGTAGAAGGGGAAGAAGAGGTTGTTTTAATCCTCCGTATTGGGCTATTGAGAATAGCCAGAATTTAATGTGCCATCAGGAAGGCAGAACTACAGCCTCGCTTTTTTGGTAGTGACTCACTACATAAATTAAGCAGGATGGTCCCCAAGGCTTATACTTCTCATGCACTCTGCGTCACATTAGAAACATTAAAATATTAACAAACTTTGATCCCAGGGCAGCTCGATGCTCACTCAGATCTGTTTTCAAGCTAGAATGCACTCTCTCTTTGGAGTCTATAGTAAACTTCAGAAAACTTCCTGGCCTGAAAGCCCAGAGCATCATCATTCAGCAGCACCTAAACTCCCTCTTCAATTATTTAAAAGCCACTCTGAGAGACTCTTTGGAGTCATGTTACAGATATTTGTTGATCTTACAGTTTTTCATGAAATGGCACACCTCTCTGTTCCTCCCCAGTTCTTGTGAATGAGATCGTTACTATTTCTACACAGCATACCACCACCTCATTCCCCTAGCACCTTGGTATTATCAATGTCCTTGTGTTGCTGTCACAAAGATGGGATCTTAAATATCCTAAAGCTATTCCTGGTTAGCTAGGGTTTCTCACACAGAGACCGAGTTTCAAGAAGCGAAAGAGGAGAGGCAGTTGAAGGAATACACCATTTTCTCTCCCTGAATATTTCAAGAAGAGCATTAGGCCCTGGCCAGCTATCAAAACCTTTTCTCACATGCCCTCCTCCCTCACAGTCCTTCTTCCAGGGACCTCTGTGGTGGCTGCAGCGAAGAAGCACCTGTGTGAGGAAGGCAAATTAAATCCCTGACAGCTCTGCCTCCTGCACTGCACTGCCAATTCAGTGTTAGTGGTGTTTTCTTCACAGGCTCCTGCAGCTTCCTTGCTGTCGTCTCACCCGGATCTAGAGGGCCCAGGGAAAACTGGCTGCTTGCAATAGCAGCAGTCTGAGAGTTGCTCTTGCCTCACAGGTGGGTAGTGAAAAGTTAGAAACCAAAGTGAGGGGTACTGGTCCATGTTCCATTATATTTTTAATTTTCCCCTTCTCATCCCCCCACTCAAGCCTGATTGAGCTGTGCCTAAAGAAGTTCAGAGTATTTCTGAAACTTCGTTTCGAAAAGGTCTTCTGAAAATTTTCTGCCAGTTAAGGCCGTGTGAAATCACACATCAGAAAGAGCTCCGGTGCTGCAAAATGACATGCCCATCATCTCCACATTTCTCTCTGTGAATGTCTTCCAGCATTTCTCCTTTAAACTTAAGCAACACCCTCACCCAGTTTTAATTGTTGCTTTACTTTGGTCTTTGCACAGCAAGTATTTTTCAGTCGACTTCACCAGAAGAAACTGAAGTATCACCTAAGGGTGAGGGAGATGGGGAAATAAGGGCACATCTGGGACAGGCTCTTTTAGGAGGAAATAGCTACTGCTGGCATTTGGGTGTCCTTGAGTGACCAGTAGCTCTGGACTTGTACTCCCTTCTGAGGGGCAGCTATTTTCACTCACTGGTGAGAGTTTCCAGATCATGAGATAGACATTAAGAAGTCCTTTTCACCATGGACTGACTGTGAATTGAATGAAAATTAAACAATAATCAAAACAGGCAATTCTGAGTCTTTTGTTGTTGTTGGCAATCAGGTTACCAGGAAGTAGCTTTGGTGACCCTGAGATTGAGAGCCACTGAAGCTGGCAAGATAATTAAAGAGGGAAGGACATGCAGAGGGTAACACATGCAGACCTCCAGTAAGCTGAATGGAATACAGATCACAACTTTGCTTTGTGTTTTTTTCCATCAGAAATTTTTGGCATGCCACTAAACTTCTGTTCCACAGCTTCTCTCAGACAATTTCCCTGTTCCTCTATCAGATTTCTGCTTCAGTAAAAGGACTAACTGATTGCAATTTCAAAACACTTTTAAAATCTATTTTCTAAATGACTACAAGATCCTTTATTGAAAAATTATGACTTTTCCTTACTGCTTCTCTTAAAAACAGACTGGATTGTGTTCACAAAGGACACCTCTGACCTGCAGAGTGAGAACAAGCAAGTTAAAACTGCCTGAACAAACTAAGTAACAATAGCTAAAGTATAAATGAGACCTTAGCAATTAGGCTAAGGAAAAAGCACCTGAAAGAGTAAAATAGCTTTCTTGCTGATGAAGCAGCTAGTCTCCATTCAATTCCCAGACATGTGAAGAAAGTGTATTTTCAAGCCTGGATGGGTTTCATTAGTAACTAAAATCTAAACTGATCATAAAACTACAGGGGAAAATGTCATGGGCAGAACAATGCTAATGGGAAAACAAAGGGACCTGGCCCAGGCTGGCAGCAACATACCCACCACAATTTGCTGCAGAGGGTCCTTGACATGTGGGATAACTCTGGAAGAAGCCAGGTGTGTGAGCAGCACGTGGAGCGTGGCAGACCTTTAAATGCAGCACAGGGTGGTCGGGAGCAGGATCAGGCTGTGATGCAGGACACGTGTGCAGAGCTGTGGCTCAGGCAGGGGCAGCCTGGCTGTGTCTGGCCAGCAGTGACTGCCTCCACACCTGCCTTGGGGAGCTGCATCCAGGCACAGGTCTGAGCATCCCTGCCTGTGGGGAAAGACAGACCACACAGCAGAGAGAGCAGATGTAGAGGCAACAAAACTTGATGTGTGGCTGAAACATGTTCCCTGGGCTCAGTTTTTCACAGAGCTGTCCCCACAGGGCCTCTCTCTCTCACGGAGTTGTCTCTGCTCCCCAGGAGATGGCAAGGTCTGTGGGCTGAGTGCACCTGCTGTGTAAATTCAGCTGTAATGATCCTGCATTTCTGCACAGAGTTGGAATTACCTGGCTGCAGGGGGGCTGTGGAGGTGTTGCTTTTCTGGGGAGGCTCTTGAGGCTGCAGCAGGCTTTGAAAGAGGAGAAGTCTTGTTTATCTACTGGGTAAAGCTTCCAGAGGGCAGGTAAAATCTCTGTGCTTATGAGGAGTACAGGATGAGTACGGTGTTCTTGCTGAATGGTTTTCTGTGCCCAAGCACTGGCTGGAAAGTCACTTGTGCATCTACAAAATCCAATGGAAACTGTGAAAGTGATTTTGAAAAAATATTGCAGCAATGCACCAGGACAATTCAGTGATTTTGAGCATGGCAAGAGTGGACAGAAGGAATACTTCTTGGTACTGTTATCTTATTTGTTCTGGAATTAGGATAGTTGTTAAAGTCCCTTCCTAATATAGGGGGACAGACAGCAAAGAGAACAGAAATTTGTATGGCATACATTGGCAAATAATTTGAAAACCAATACAGTGTACTTTTCCAAAGCATCTTTTATGCAAACAGTGGCCCANGCTAGAAGAATGTCCTATTTTTGGCTTAAAAATTGACACACCCTGACTGCTGCTGCTGCTGTGTGTTCTAGCTGTCCTTCAAAAGCAGCAGATGAGGATGAAGCAAGGTGGGTGTCAGTCTCTTCTCCCAAGTAAAATGCAACAGGACAAGTGTAAATAGCACCGGGGGAGGTTTAGAGTGAATATTAATAAGAATTTCTTCTTACTAATTGGGGATTGTCAAGCATTGGAAGAGGCTGCCCATGGAAGTGGTGGAGTCACCATCTCTGGAGGTATTTAAAAGATGTGTAGATGTAGCACCTAGGGACACGGCTCAATGGTGGACTTGGCAGTGCTGGGTTAATGGTTGGACTCAATGATCTTAGAGGTATTTTCCAATTTGATGATTCCATGATTTTATGAATGAGCATTTCTGGAAACACTGTTAACTAGTTGAGGAAAGGAGCTGAATATTGAGGTTATGAAACAGCTGATGGTTTGTAGGAAAGTATAAAAATATTTCCCTTTGAAGGATGGAACAAGTACTCGTATTTTATGTGACTGAAGGAGATCCATTGGGTGTGCACTTGTAAGTCCTAGCAGCTAATGTTAGATGTGAAGCTGAAGTCCTGGAAATGCGGGGTGAAAATCACCAGCTGCATTTCTGGGCTGCTCAGGAGAGGCCTTTGCTTGTTCCCTTGTGTTTAGACAGAGGAGAAGCTGTCCTGGATCCCAGCCTGGGAGGGAAGGATGAGGAAAGCAAAAGAAACATGCCTCTTGCTGGGACAGCTGCTTACAAGACAGAGCAGCAACAGGAGTGGCTGTGCACCAGCACTCCGAGCAAGGGGAAAGGTCTGGGGGAGTCAGAGGTTAATGGCTGGTGGGAACTGGCTGTGATCTTCTCTTAAACTCTCCACTTGTGGTGGGGTCAGAGCTGACAGAGATCAGCTCAAAGTGAGAGTTTAAAACACCCAAATCTGACCACAGCAGGCTGGCACAAAGCTGAGCACGGACTCCCTGTTGGTAGCAGAAGCAGTGTGTTTAGGGATCAGGTCTAGGAACCACAGCCCTTTTCAAGATAAGGGTTTTCTAATGGAATTTTGTTCTATGTAATTTAAATCCTTTACCTGAGAGTAGTCCCTCATGGTTATTGTGGATGTACTGAGTTTAACCTGCTGCTCTTGGGTAATGTCTCTGTGCTTCACTGCCTGTACTGCTGCCCAAGCACACAGTTCAGAAGAAGTGTGGATGTTATGTGGAGCTGCTCTGCTATTAGCAATTCCCCCCTCCTCAGAAGTGCTTCCTGGCAATGAAATTGTCTTGCTCTCTGACAACAAAATCCATCAGCAGGTTCCTCTCAGGTCTCATCACCACCTTCACTACCTTTCTGCTTACACTGCTTAAAACAATTTTTAATATTCTTACTTCTTTATTCTGCTTTGCTGTGTTATATGTAACAATTTTGGTTAGTATTAAAAATGAAGACGTAAGGAAGTAAGATGGCTTTACAGATCACCTATACTGCTACAGAGTCACCTATGAGCCTACTTCTCTGATCAGCTATGCCACAGTAAAAATCCTTCGTAATCAGTGTGAAATTGCATCAGGATTATCATCCAGGCAGCAAACCTATGACCATTTAGGCAGGAACAAGTGTTTTCCTCAAAGATTATAGGAATACAGATTAGAATCCTATATCTGAATCACTCTACACCGAATTAATTGCTTTGTTTTTATTTTAAACTATAGAAACAGCTGAAGTACATGGGGAATTTTGCTTCAGTAATCTGTAGTCAGGGATCAGAGCTGGTGATGGCTGTGCCTTCACTGGGAGAGAATGAGAAACATAGTGGTTAAATTTTATTTGGGTCACTTGTAACATTTAATTTTCACAGCTAGTTTGGTTGGCAGTATATTTGATTATATATTTTTTTACATAATGAAACAGTGGAAATCCACATCAGTCCTCCTTGATAAAAGACAGTGGGATTATACTGTATTATATGATAAACAATATAAATGTTTTAACAGTCTGCATGGGCTTTCCTGTAAGATGAGGCTTGGGAAGGGAGGCTTTTTCTCCTGTCAAAGCCAGTAGAGTGGAGCTAGGTCTTTTCAAATCTGTAACAGCCCTCTGAGGAAGGAGAGAGATGTAAACGACAGTGACATGAGGGAGGCAGACACCCCACCCCTGCCCACCCCCGAGTGCCAGTGTGTAAGTGCATGTGAGAGCTGGTCCTCGGAAACAGAGAGCTGGCAGCATCCACCTCTTCTGCTGGTGGAACAAGAATGGATTTACATCTCCTCTGTGCCATCCTCCAGGGCAGGGATTGGAGCTAAACAAAGACCTCTTCAGCATGGGAGAGGGAATCCGTGTATTGTGTGTAACACCTAAGGTTTGCTCTTTGGTACAAGAGGACTTGGCTGCACTGTACCACCAGCCCAGGACAGGGCTGGTCCAGGCTCTGCAGCGCCAGGGGAATGCAGGAGTGATGCCTGCACGCCTTGGCCACTGGGGGCATCTGCCAGGAGCAGCTGAAAGCATCTTGCATGGCTCTCTGAGCCTTTTCAGATGGGGGAAGCAGAAAGCAAGCAGGTTGTATAAATTCTCAACAAAACGAGTATACTAAAATTGCAGCACTCCTACTTCTTTCTTCCGAGTGTGGGCATTAAAAAATACATTTTCAGTAGGCAGGGAGTGGGTGTGTGAGAGCAAAGTGTTTGCACTCCTTGCCCACCATCTCAAAAAGGGTGGATGTTTCGGGGGAAAGGATCCTGACTGCAGTGCTCATCTTTGATTAGCACATCATAAAGATGCCACACATTGAGTTGCCCAGTCCCAAGTGACTGCAGAACAGATTATGGAGGGAATAGACAAAATGAATTTTACCAGATCACCAAGACTGGAAGACATTCACCCAAGTCTTCCAAAGGGTAATGTAAAGATGCAAGAGCTGATCTGCCTACAGCAGCTTGCAAACTCTTGTCTAAAACCAGTTTGATGTTATAAGGTTGTTACAGCCAGTTTTTTAGAAAGTTTTCCAGCAGAGACAGAGGAAAATGTAGGCTGCTAAATTTGAAACTTGTGCTGGGAAACATAACACGAAATATGAAAGTAAGAGAATTACTGGACAGGGAGTAAAAATGACAGACAGAAATATTGGTGTGACTTTGTGCCTAATCCTGTCTCATAAATGTAACAGGGTGGTGGGCTAGGCTGGACTGCTTCCTATAATCCTCTAGAATTTCCTAAACACTTGTGAGGACCTGGGTTGCCCTGGAATGAGGTTGCCATGAACACCTCCACGTCTGGTTGCCTTGAGCAGTTGGTAAGAGATGGGTGGGGCAGATGTGAGGGTGCAGCTGGTAAAGGAGAAGAGACTGGGCAGAGGTGCAAGTGGTGGGCGTGGGAGGAAAGCCTAGCAGAGCAGACACTGAGCGGGAATAATCCAGGCAGCTGGACAGGGAAGGAGACTGGGGAAAGGAAAACAGATATGGGGAGACAGCTCTACACTGGCTTTTTTCTTTCTGACTAGAAGATGAAAATGCAGGGTGCCGTAGGAGAGGCACTGCTGGAGGCAGCCTTGGGGGCCATGGGCAGGTGTCACTCGAGACATGGTCCCTTGCAGTGACTCAAACAAGGGACCTTGAGCACAGCAGAGGCCTTGGCTCAACATGATCTGTGGAGGTAGGATACTTCTTTCCAGTGGAAGGATGAGAGACAATGGGCACAAACTGAAATAGGAAAAAGCCATTTATACATCAAAAGGATCTTCTTTATGGACAAGGGTGATCAAACACAGGCACAGAAGGACCCGGGGAGGTTGTGGAATCTCTCTTCTTAGAGGTATTCAGAAGCCATCTGGACATGGCCCTGGGTGAATGGCTCTAGATGGCCCTGCCTGAGCAGGCAGGTTGGAGTAGATGACCTCAAGAGATCATTTTCCACTTGGGCTGTTTTGTGAAGAGGAGGGTGGGGCTGCTGATTGCTTGTGAAGAAGCAATGGGAAGAGCATAACAATGGCTCTGGGTTTGAGGATTGATTCAGGTTTTCCATACCAGTATGTTGTCTCCCCTGTTCTATCTTTCTGATAGCTTAAAACTCATTTATATAATGCCACTTCTTGCATCCAGCTTTTTTTCAGCCCCCAGAAAGTACATTTTAACTTCCAAATTTCTAAGTGTAAGCTTTTAGTGAGAACCTCTTGGAATAGGACCAGCCCTGTTTCTGCTAATCAGTACCCTATAGCAGAGCTTTAGTTTTTCTAAAAGTAATTCCTTACCTTGTTTCTCCAAATGCACTGGTTTTCCTTGTGTGAATGAGCCTGTCAGTAAAATTATGATTAACCCATGTTCTGCATTACATATTGATCTTGAGTTCGCTTCTTGTTATTACAAATTGAATACCCCAGAAAATATTTTAATATCTTAAAGGCCAACTTTCTCTTGAGTCATTTGGTGACAGCTACAATTGCTGAAGCATTAAAGCTGACATCTCACAGCTTAGCTGAAGGAAGCTGAGATGCACGGTATTTTCAACAGAAGAGACCTTGACCTTGGAAATAGCTTTTGTGCTTGTCCTCCAGGGACTGTACTTGTGCATCTGAAGGTGCAAAATTTCCTGGGTGACAAGAGTGAGGTGGATCAGGAGAGGCTGATGGGTGAGACTTACGGGGTTCATGAATGGTTGATAGTGGTTAACATTAGGGTATGTGTGCCTGTTTTCTTCTTCCAATATATTTTACCTCTGAGGCCAGAGGTTTGGATGTCTTTTTAAATATCTATTTTATGTGTAGTTTAAAAGCAGATATCTTTGTCAGTAAGCCATTTAGCTAGAAGCTTTCTTTAACTCTGTAGTTAAAGACACCATGTGGTGACTTGCTGAGAAGCCTAAACAGAGTTGATAAGAGCTAGGTAGGCCTGCCAATATCTTTATATAAAGAGAACTTATTTTCCTAAATTAGAAATCTATCTAGAGACAGCCCATCCTCCCTTTCTTGAGAGGAAGACCTCCTGACTTAAGATTTCAGAAACTCAGTGATTTTTTTGTTAACTCTGTTTCCCATTACTGATTACAGACTACTTTGAGGACCAAGTGGTTTTTAAAAGTGAAATCCCTTAAATACACTTTGGTCAGCCCCTCAACTGCTTTTTTCATAGCTTTTAGGTTTTGTCTTGTATTGAGTAATTAAATTGCTCCAGGTATGTTCTCTGTCCTTGTTGCTAAGTCTGTCTAGTGGGGAATAGTCCACTTCTTACCTCAGGTTCCAAAAGTCCCTGAAATTAAAACAACCCCTGTGATATTGCCAAAGCTAGCCTACTCCCTCCAGAAAGCTACTTCTCTAAAGGCTCAGACAACCGGCTTTACAGTCAGCAGTGAAATAACAGTGGAGACACAATGAAATAAATCAGTGTTAGCACTGGCTCCCTGTCCTGTAAAGCTGCCTCTTGCTCTGAGGATCTCTAGTGCTGCCAAAGCAGCCTTGTGCACATGAGCTCCAGCAGCATTGTAATTATGGGAAGGGAGTGTTGGCAGTACAGACATCACCTGAACATCTCCTGCTAGCTAACACTTCTAGATTTGATGGTGGGTCACGCTGGGGAGAAAATGTTTTGGAAAACAAAGGGTACAAGACACTAATTGAGCTCTAAGTCCCTTTTCCACTTGCTCTCCCTCTTTGATTAGTTTCACTGGCTGTTTCTCTTCCTTAACAAAGTAGCTGGAGCCATTGCACTCTTCACCAGCAGCTGTGGAAGGAATTACACATATATGCTGTTTTATCCATTACGGTAAGATTTCTTTTAAAATGCAACAGGAGAAAACATCTGGGTTCACGTATTCCACATCAAACATGAATGGATGTCTGAGGAAAAACTTTCAGTAATTCATTTAGCTTTCTCTGAGCAGTCAGACTGTTTTGTGGAGTCTGCCATCATGTACAGCCCTCCCATCTGGCTTATCCTTTTGGTGTAGACTTCTGCTCTGTTCTCTGGATTTGGCCGCTCTAAGTATCTGTAGTGACAGAACCTGAAACTGGTATTTTCATGTAATTTAGAAAACTTCCAGCTGTCTGACAGACTGTTAAAGAGGTGAGGATATGTTATAGACCTATAAATACACAGTACTTTTTGGAATAACAACAGAAAACCTATTTCAATTTTCTTCTCTCATTTGGCAAGACTCCAAGCATCTGCTGTCCAAGAACATCAGCCTTTTGTAGCAAATTGGTATAGTGAAACAGAATAGGTCCAATTTTCTTATTCCTTTAGTGATGAAATAAAAACCCCCAAAAAATTGCTACCAGATTAGAGAAAGTAATGAGAACTGTGAGGTCAGATTTGTGGTCCTTGTGACACATCTCAGGTAATAATACACATATCACATTAGATTTTATTTAAAAAATAACAAAAACACCCCTATTCATTTTTTCCTCCTTTAAAATAAAATTGGGACAGGCAAGGAACAGATTGTCCGTCTTGCATTTTGGGCTATGTTTGTTTGCTGGGTTATCCACAGTCACTGGAGAAATTCTTTGTATCTGGTGTTGAGGCTGGAAAGGGCTTGAGCTCTGAGGAAGGGCAGGGTAAAAACTCTTTGGGCACACCTAGCCACAGTCATCATCTAAGCAGCGGGTCTAATCTCTGGTCCTGAGGCGAGTTTCTTCTGCTTACAGTCTCTCCAAATTTCCCTGATGCTAGGAAGCAGACAGGGATCTGTGCCTCAAAAGTGAGCAGGAGTTCTGCTCCCCAGCCTCCAGCATGGCAGGCAGAGGCAGCGAAGAGGCGAGGGGCTTCTGGGGCACACTGTTCTATGGGTGTTACAGCAATTTCTTGAGCTCGTTGTAGTGATTTGCTGGAAGGCTTCAGCAGTGAAGGGAAAACAAATCGAGCTGGAAGCTGGGCTAGTGGGACAAAGGAGGAAAATGGGCAGAAGAATATAAATGATGCAATTTCTTCATGTGGCAGCAGCTAAGTGGTTGAGGACAGAGAGTACCAAACCAATTCCTTAAGCCATGCCTTTTTGGAACTGCAGCTGAGGCCAGTGTTGTAGGGGAACACCAGGCTTCAGGCAGTAGCAAGAGACACAAGTGTCATTGATTCCATCAGGGCGGGCAAGTGTCAGAGTGTCAGGGGACAGCTGCTGTCTGACCTTGAGTTAGCAGCAAGATGTCTTGTTGACCTTTCCTTGAGGAAATGATGTGGGGGGCTGTTTGCACCCTTCAGCTGCAGTCTCAGGAGGAAGTTATTGGGAGCTGCCAAATCTGGTAGCCAGATGGAGGTGAGATTGCTTCTGCAGCCCCATGTCCCTGGCAGCCAGGATGAGCAGGTATGTCCTGCAGGCACACAGGGAATTGTAAGGACTTAGAGAGCACAGTTCCCTGTCTCAAACGCTTTTAAGGCCACGGATGGACATTGCCATGAGATAAGCACAGAAGGGAACAACAGGATGGCATTAACTCCAGGCCTGGCAGAGACAGATCTGGTTTGTCTGGTTAAACATCCTGGGTAACGCATCCAGACAAAAATTCCCGCTGTTGACAAACTGTGTAAAGAAGCAACTGCTCGTACACCTATCACCAGACAAACCAAGATCACCCCAAGTTATGGGACAGATGGCATCTGCGACCATCCAGTGCTGGTGCTCAGACACACAGAGGCACACTAGGGATCTCTCCAGCCACTGACCTTAGAGCCACAGCCTACCCAGTAAATGCTCTTTGGATGCTCCATTCTCCAGTGCCTCCGGCACACAACATGCAAAGGTGTGTCTGAGCCAACCTGCAGATGCCACAATCTCTCCAATAGCTGGTTTGGGGTTCCTGATCCCTCCAGCAGCCAGCTCTCAGACCTCCTGGTCTCTCTGCTGTCCAGCCCATACTTCTGGCTGCTGCTCCCAGGACTCTCAGCCTGCTCAGTCTCACTCCATGTTTGCCAGTGATTACACAGCACTCTACACATCCAGGCATGCCTGCAGGTCTGCTGGTTTCTCCAGTTGCTGGCACCCCGGACAAAGGGGTTCTGTTCTTCATGGTCTCCTAGCCTGATCACTGGTACTCACCCCTCACCCAGGAAGATAGAAATGGAGTTTAATGAGAAGACAGGACAGGCTATTGCTATCAGGCACAGGGCATGGACAGAGAAGTGTGCTGAGAAATTGCGTGTTTGCACACAATCAGCTGCTTTTATCCTATTTCTTGGGGGGCGTTTGCCATGCTTACTTCTCTGAAACCTCCTTGATCCCTCATTGTTCCTCCCTTAAAAGTAACTTAAAAAGTTAGTCTGGCAAAATCCCCACGTGCTCTTCCTTGGCATGCTTCAATGAATCCCACATCCCTTAAGGCAGTAACACCCCCTCAGTCTGTAAGGCGATCCAGAAGGGCTCTCCCACCAAAACTCATCTTGATGATGGGTTTCATACCAGGACAGTGGACTGAGCCTGGGAATAGCCAGGTCAGGGTATTCCTTTCTGTCTTATTAGGATATTGGTGTTTGGCTGCTTGTCATCACTCCTCTGTGCTCCTTTGTGTTGGTGGAGATGTGTTTTGATAGCAAAAAAATTAAATCTGGATAAGTCAACTTTCAGAACTCTTGTAGGAAGGCTGCACATCCACAGCTGTCCTTGCTGTTAATGGGAGGTGAAGCTAATTAAAACTGCTCAGGGCTATTGCCAACAAAATTACATGGAAGCACTGTATTCATTATTTAGTAAGCTTTGCACTCTAAACTCTACCACATAACCTCACTGTTATAAATCGTATTACATTCAAAGAGCAGCTAAAAGGGCTTGGGTTTTGCCATATGCTCATTTCTCATTTGTTTAATTCTTGTCTCATGAAGCTATTTTTGTTTCATACTCCTAAATTAAAACTGAGTTGGCCCAAGGATGTCAATTTGAAGTTACTGATTAAAAACCCCCCAACAATAACAGAGTAAGGAAATGTAAAAAATTGGGACAATGAAAACTATTGGTGAAGTTAGATATAAATCCTGGTATGCTGTTTATGCAAGATGGGAAATTGTAACTCTTGCTGCTACTGTTCACCCCACATTTCTGCTTTATCAAAAGAGCAACAATTTATAAAAAATATATGAGTCCAGAGCATCCTGTCAAAATATTCTTACATGATAAACCAAAATAATATTTATGCAAAATGTCTTATCAGCTCAAGAATATGGGTGATGGGAGATTTTAACTTGCTGGATCTTCTGAAGGAACCTGAACACAGTGAAGAGGAGGCAGCCTAGGAGGTTTCTGGAGTGTGTGGAAGAGAAATTCCTGTTGCAGCTGGTAAGTAAGCCTGCAGGGATGAGGTCCTGCCACACCTGCTGTTTACACACAGAGAAGGGCTGGTGGGAGATGGGGTGGTCAGAGGCCGTCTTGGGCACAGCGACCACGAAACAACAGAGTTTTCAATCCCAGGTGAAGTAACGAGGGGCATCAACAAAACCTCTACCCTGAACTTCCTGAGAGCAGACTTTGGGCTGTTCAGGACACTGGTTTAGAGAGTCCCTTGGGAAACAGTCCTTAATAACAAAGGGGTCTAGGAAGGCTGGACATACTTTTGGCAGAAAACCTTAAAGGTGCAGGAGCAGGCTGTCCCTTTGTCCTGAAAGATGAGCCAGTGGGGAAGAAAATCAGCCTGGTTTAACAGGGAGCTTTTGCTGCAACTCAGAGAAAAACTGGAATTTATGACCTTTGGGAGAAACGGCAGGCGCTCAGGAAGAATACAAGGATGTCGTTAGAGGATGTACAAAAAAAAACCAGGTAAAAGCTTAGCTAGAACTCAATCTGGACACTGCTAAGGAAGATAATAAAAGTTTTCTTTATAAATATGTTAACAATAAATAAAGAGCCAAAGGAAATCTCCATCATTTTATTGGATGCAGGGAGGAACATTGTCACCAAGGATGAGGAAAAGGCTGAGATGTCTAGCACCTTCTTTGTTTCAGTCTTTAACAGAAAGACTGGTTATCCTCAGGGCAACCAGCCCCCTGAGCTTCTACAAAGGGACAGGGAGCAAAATAGATGCCCTGCAATTCATGGGAAAGTAGTTAGTGACCTGCTGAGCCACTTTGATGCTCATAAGTTTATGGGACCAGATGACATTCATCCGAGCATCTGAGGGAGCTGGCAGAATTGCCACACGGCATCATTAATCATCAGTCCTGGTTAACTAGGGAGATCCCAGACAGCTGGAGATTAGCAAATGTGACACCCATCTGCAGGAAAGGTTGGAAGCAGGACCCAGAGAAGTACAGGCCTGGGGAAGGTTGTGGAGCAGACCATCTTGAGTGCAATCACACGGACAGGACAACCAGGGGATCAGGCGGAGCCAGTGCAGGTTTAGGAAAGGCGGTGCCTGCTTGACCGACTTGATCCCCTTATATGAGCTGCGGATGTGTCTACCTAGACTTCAGTAAAGCCTTGATTGCTGTCTCCCACAGCATTCTTCTGGGAAAGCTGAAAATCCATAGCTTGGACGAGGGCACTCTTTACTGGGTGAAAAAGTGCCTGGATGGCCTGGCCAGAGAGTCATGGTGAATGATGCCATATCCAATTCAATGTTGGTCACTGGTGGGGTTGACCAAGGCTCAGTATTTGGGCCAGTCCTGTCTAATATCTTTATCAATGATCTGGATGAGGAGATCGAGTCAGTAAGTGCAGATAACACCAAGTGTTGATATGCTGGAGGGTAGAAAGGCTCTGCAGAGGGATCTGGACAGGCTGGATCCATGGGNGTGTGGCCAGCAGGAGCCAGGCAGGGATTGTCCCCCTGTACTCAAGAGTTGTGAGGCCACACGTCAAATCCTGTGTCCAGTTCTGGGCCCTCACTACAAGAAGGACATTGAGGTACTGGAGTGGGTCCAGAGAAGGGTAACAGAGGTGGTGAAGAGTCTGGAGAGTAAAGTCCTATAAGCTGCGGCTGAGGGAGCTGGCATTATGTCGCCTGGAGATAAAGAGGCTCTGGGGAGACCTTAGACTCTCTGAAAGAAGGTTGTAGCAAGGTGGGGGTCGGTCTCTTCTCCCAAGGGACTAGTGACAAGACAAGAGGAAATGGCCTCAACTTGCGCCAGGGGAGATTCAAGTTGGACATCAGGAAGAATTTCGCCACAGAAAGGGTTGTTAAGTATTGGAACAGACTGCCCAAGGAGGCGGTGGAGTCACTGTCCCTAGAGGTGTTCAAGAAACTCCTGACCATGGCACTTAGTGCCATGGTTTAGTCGAAATGATGGTGGTCACTCAGAAGTTGGACTCGGTGATCTTGGAGGTCTTTTCCAACCTGAGTGATTCTATAATTCCATATTAACTTTGCACATAGGACCTTAATGTTCCAAATTTGGCAGCAGGGAGGTTTAATTCTGCAGTATAAAATCAGTGTACTTATATGTACGCAAATTGTCAATACGTCCAGAGAACGGTTTCTAATGCAAAGTTTTGATTGGAAAAAATGTGGAATCTTATTCTTCATTGCCGATCATTTTCTAAATGTCTAACTGATTTTCTCAAACTGCTTTTAATATATGCAACCATGCATATGTTTTCTCCCTTCTCCAGACTGTTTTGTTTTGCAGTAAACCCTCACCCTGATTTATGGTTTTCCATCTGGGAAACCATATGAAATAACCATGATTCAACACTGAATTGTCTTCTCCCTCTGCTAGTAATGTGTTTTGCCCAGTGACAGGTTTGACCAGCATAACCACTGGGGGAGGAGGAGTAGGCAAGTGGTGGAAAACTCCCTGTTACTTTTCTTTTTTTTGTAATGCATGTCTGTGTGGTTTTTTGTTCGTGTTTGTTTTGCTTTCTTGTTTTTGTTTGTTTCTGTATTTTTTGAGACGTTGCTCAGGTTGATCTAAAAACCACATGTAAAAAATATTTTCTCTCAAGGAGAAAGAGTGGGAAAACCATTCTTCTTCCTTCTTCATGTATTCCTAGTTCTCTTTTTTTTGTATTTTGGTTTCCAGCCACTTGCTCATGTCTAGAATGTTGATTAAAAATGATCATAATAAGGCAATAGCCTGCTCTCCTTTACAGAGAAGATGAACTTGTTTCACTAGAGTAAATCCAAGATGAAGTGGCATAAATATAATGGTGGAAAATAATGGTGAGTGCTGAGGTAGGAACAGGAAAGCACTTCTCATTGTCAGCCTTTTCTATGGCGATTTCAGGGAGCATTGAATCATTCAGTTGATGTAACTCTCAGGATAAAGGCTTTGCACAGAAATTACCTTCATCTCACATGAGCTAGCGTAGTCCATGCTCTCTCTCTCTTGTGCTAATTCTGGGGGAGGGGAGAAGACCATCAGACACATGATATTCCAAATGATTGAATGACTTCAGATGAAAAAATTGCACTTTTCCTTTTTTTGCATTAGACCTCATGAAACTTATGTGGGCTTTTGTACACACTTTACCTATGCCCTTCTGAGCCGTGAAGATCAAGAGCACCGGATTTCCTTTAGAAGAAAGTGTTTGAGGGGAGCTGTTGGTCACTCAAATTCTTCCCCAGGAGGAGTTCAGAAGTGGGAGTGGAGTCCCTTGCTCCCGGTGATGGAAGTGGGTTCCCTTCCTCTAGCCCTGCCTTGGCTTAGGGAGGTAACCTTTGTGCCTTCCTGGTCTGTTTGGCCAGTCTTTCTTGTTGGCGAAATAACAAGAGTAGTTTCACAACAATCACTGTGTTTTCTTAGTCCTTTACCATATACACTGAAACCTATCAGCTTCAGGCTAAAGAAAAGAACAAGTTAAGCGACTGATCCCAACTGTTTGCTGATTCTGCAGCCATAGGCAAACCAAGCTTAGAGATGCCAAAACACAACCCAGTAAGTCCTGATAGCAGAGTCGTCACTCAGAAAATGCAGATAACATGGCCCGTATAGCAAAAACAGCACTGATCTACTGGCTTACATCTTCAACAGAGGTTTTGTTCTTGGTTTTCATGCTTCCCGTTTCACCTGTGAAAGAAGGAGTCAGTCAGTAATCTAGCTAACTATTAGGTGGCCTGATGCACTTGGCAGTTGGGAGCAGCAGGTTTGGCCACCAAAGAAACCCAAAAAGATGAAATTGAGTATTTAGAGAAAAGTAGAAGAGACATTTTAGGGTTTGAAGGCAGAAGCTCTCATCAAGAGAACTAAAGAAACATGAGGAGGATGCTAGGTAGAGCAAGAAGGAATAACGTAATTTATGGGTAGCCAAATGACTGCCTGACAGGTGCAAAAGCAATTTAGCAGATTGTGGGATGTTTTTTATGCAGAAAGGCCTGTCTTTGGGGACGCGCAGCTCTGCCCACAGCAATTGCATCGGGAGCAGTGTCAGAAAGAAGGTATGACAGAGGACTGTCATCAGCAGAGGCATCCATTGTATGCTAAGGCAGTGATCTGTGCATTAAATATAAAGAAAACTACAGTGCATAAAGCAGCATGTAGCTTGATGTGCCACAAAAATCCAAATAAATCTTTGCTAATTAGGTAAACACATTCCTGAAAGTCATATGATCTGCTGCTCTATCCTTCTGCTGGGTTAATGCTAACTTACACGGGTGCACAAGATACTGGTAGGAAATGTCTCTGTCACGGAGGCACGAACAGATGCCTATCTTAAGACCACCACAATTCACAAAGGACAGCTTACAACCCTGAATGTAGATGGACAAATAGGCAGATGTGTCCTAAAGGGTGGGGTAGGTTCCATGATGAATAAAATCCCCTTGGCCAAGGGAGTCCATCCATTCAGCATGGGGAATCGAAGGGTAAACTTAACTTCAATGTCTTTCTGTGTCAGCTATGTCAGGAAAGAACAGAGCAGTCTCATGTGGTGTAGCAGACGAATCTCATGATGGGAGTCAAATGAGGCAGTGGATTTTGAGGAAAGCACTTTTTAAATAATAAGCTGGTGACTGGGATTAACAAAGCTAAAAGGTGGCCTAAAGTTTTCGAATGAGGATTTCTGATGACCTCTTAATGCATTGAACTTCTTACCCCAGGGAGAGGGTGATGCTTTCCTAAGGGACAGTTCAAGACTGGACAGGACTTTAGGAGGAATGAATGATCTCCATAAATGTCTTTCCCTTTGCTGTTAAACACATTTTTGAACTTCCGTGATAAACATGAAGTTTGTAGTGTAAGTAAAAAACCCAGCAGTTCCTTTCTTCTCTCCACCTTAGGTTTTCTTACATAAGTACAAAGACTACACTGTAAACACAGATCCCCTGTAGGAATAGCAGAGGGGAAAAATAAGATGAAGAGTCCTTATTTGCATAACTAGTGTAGTACCAATAATGTAACCGTAATGAAGGTAATATAACATCTATTTAGAACAGAGTAAAAGATCTGAGCATCAGTAAAAGGAAAGCATTATTCCAGAAGAGAGAGAAATTAATGAGAAACAGCTTTTCATCATTTTGAATACACTCCATTAAATTAATTTGAGCAAGGTTGTCTAAATTCTGATATGTTCATAAATGTTTTTGTGCATACCAAGCTGAACTAGGTCCTGAATGAAAGAAAAATGCCTTCCTACACTCTTTCTCTATATGCAGACAGAGCAGCAGGGTATTCATCAAAGCCATAAACAAAGTGCATAACCAGAGATTTAATTCTTGAAATCGCACTTGGCTACAAAACTTCCAAAACCATGTGAGGAAGGCCTTTATGCTGAGTGTCTTACTGTAGCTTTAGAGTATGATGAAGTAAATTAATTCAAGGAAGTTATTATTGCTTGCAGTTTGCCTGTGATGAGAGCTGGGACTGCGTTTTCTTTTTGGAGCTTGGATTTTAATCTATGTTAATATTCACATCAACAGGGTAAGTTAATGAGGCCCAAGCTCATTTTATTATCTTTCATCTGACTGAAGCTCTAAGCTTCTACCCGCACAGCCTGGGATACGCACTCTGCATGCTGGATGAGGAGAAGCAGTTTATTCTCGAGCATTTGTACTGCACAGACACGAGTGCTCTGTGGTTGGTGTTCTCCATATGGGAAAGTTAATTTTATTTCTGTCTTGCTTGAAAACAAACAAACAATAAATCAGCAACATAAAAAAAAAAAGGCAAAAAACTAGGGGTATGAAAAGAAATGCAAGCATGCTTGCGAGGTCTGAAACAGAGTTGGGTGTGCACGTTTTTCATTGTAGAAGACAATAATGGTTGATGATTGCTGACGTACACTGGGAAAAAAATAGAGCTTATTTGAAAGGAGGCTGTATTAAAATAATCACTTTTTGATTCTTGAAATTATTTTTATCACATTTGGGTCTCCTGAAATGCTTGCTTCTCGTGATTTCTCAAGTAAGGACTGACAGCCTTTTCAGAAAGATTTGAACATCTCAGATGTTCCAGCATCAGTAACAACTGCACAAAGAACAATGGAAATGGCACGTGGAGTTAAGATGGTAAAGTAGATGAAAAGAAAGATGAAGTGTGAAACTGTGCAGCTTTTCTGGATGTTGCACTGCGGAGAAATGTGGTTTGCAGCAGATCCATCTGGCTGCTGAATGTCCCAGCCACTCTGCCTGCAGGAGCACGAGGTGCTGGAGCAGTCGGGCAGGTCCAGGAGGATGAAGGAGAATTTTCACCTTCTTGGTAGTTTTGAAAAGACTCAGTCAGGAGACTTTGCTAAAGTTTGGAAGAAGAGAGGAGTAGTTAGTCTTCCTGCCATGGGATCAGGTTAGCATAAAAATTCAAAGCAAACTTCTTTTGACAGGAATGGATAGCAGCTGACACAACTGCTTCTGTTCCGTGGCAAAACAAGTAACTTGCTGCTCAGTGGGGGGAGATCACAGAATCACAGAAACATTTAGGTTGGAGAAGACCTCTGAGATTATTGAGTCCAGCCTTTGACTGAACATCACCGTGTAAACTAGGGCATGGCTCTGAGTGCCATGTCCAGTCCCACCTTCAACACCTCCAGGGATGGTGGCTCCACCACCTCCCTGGGCAGTCTGCTCCAATGCTTAACAACCCTTTCCATGAAGAAATTCCTCCTAATGTCCAACCCGAACCTCCCCTGGCACAGCTTGAGGCTCTGTCATCTTGTCCTGTCACTGCTTGCCTGGGAAATGAGGCTGACCCTCACCTTGCTACAAACTCCTTTCGAGTAGTTTCAGATGCCTTTGGGTTCATCAGTTTGTTGCTCCTACTACTGAAATGCTGTGCTACAGACCAATTAGATGAATGTCTTTGTATGTCTTTCCATCCTCATTAAAATTTTTCTTGTCCCTAATAGGAGCGGTTTTATATAAAATAACAGTATCGTATAGAGCAAAATGGGATGGACAGAAGGGCAGGTTAACACAAGGCTATAAAAGGTCTATGGAAAATTCACATGTGCAAGCCTGAATTTCAAAGCTAATTCTTCACCTTCAAAAAGTTACATGCCAGCTTTTGCGGAGATGAAGGCGGCTTTAATTAGCAGTGAGCAAACGGGCCCCAGTGGGTGGAGCAGGCAGGCTGGATCCCAGGCTGTGGCAACCCAAATCAGCTGCTCCAAGATAACTGAAAGCTGTCCTCTAACCCAATGGTCCATTAAATCTGGGATGTGTTTACTTGATTTTGTTTTGAAATTATTTTCATTTATTTCAGTGAGATATGTCTGAAAGTTTTGAGCTGTAGCAAGTACAGTTCTTATTTGTTTGCATGGATTATGCTGGAACAACTCATGCGTTTTTTCCACTTTGCTGAGCTTCACTCTCATCATAAATTGCTTATTTAAGTTCAAATGTCAGTTAATTCTTAGGTAAATAGATTCTTGTATTTTAAGATTAAAACAAAGGAGAAAATACAGAATATTTTGGGAGAGAAAAGACTGAAAGGTTCTCAAAGAATGGGGACACTTACAAGAGTAATATTCTTTATCACACAGCAGTATGACACATGTTCAGCTGTACTTTCAGCTCGGAGAGTTCATAATCTCAAAGGAAAATTCTGTGGAGGCCTCTGAAAACAATAAACTATGTGTACATAAGAAGAATAATGAAATATGCCCTCTCCCCACTCCCCAGCTAAGGCAGTCTGGTTAAAAAAACTGTTTCTTTGTCTGTAAGAACCAGTGTGTGTAAAATTTTCCTAAGGACTGGTAATTTGCAAGCTTCACATTCCTGCATCCTTTCAGTAATAAAGAAAGCCTGGAAGCAGCCTAGGATATTGAGGTACTGAACTGAATTTCAAACTTTGAACCTACTAGAATCCGAGGTCAAAATCTGGAGGAAAGTTGCTCCCATTTTAGTTACTAGCAACACCGAGGCAGTTAGTGATGGTGTTGGCTTAGTTTCTGACAATTTTAACAGCTTTATTTGTACAGCCAGCTTTCTGGGATGACAGTGACTACTATCTTTTGCTAGGGGTGCTCATATCTGATGCTGACATTGATGTATCTTCCTCAGAAGTGATTGCAGCTGAATCCCTTGTTCATTTTCATCTTTATGACTCTCAAGCCACCTTCTTGTACGTGTGTGTTGGTTGTTTTGATGTTTTTCCCCTTTTCTCCCATTTTCTCTTTTGCTTTTCTCAAATAGTGTCTTCCAGTGACATAAGTATGAGCCAAGGCAAACTGAAGATGATTTCTTTCCAGTGTTGAGTCAGGATGAGTTGTGGGGCTTATGGAATTCTTAACTTAAAGATTTAACCCTCATCTCATCACCCTCCCTCTGCAACCCCGGAGTGAAGTTATTGTCCTTGGTCCCTTGTTATTAGTGTCCTTCACCCGCCACTCATCACGAGGAGAGTCAATGTATTTGGAAATGTGAATGCCTTTAGGATGAGCAACTAACACATTTCTTTCTTTTACCTTTCTTGAGGAGAAGCTGATCCATGCTCAACAATTTGCCCTTCTCAGCAAGTCTTTTAGTGGCACCTCTATCTGCAGATGACCCTCTCACTCAGGCAGGTGGTCCTAGCACCTTTTCAGGAGATATTGCCTTTATCTCCTGAACTGCTCAAGAGATGACTTTCACCTCTACTGTTTTGTCTGTGTCTCTCTGCTTCAGACACAGGCCTAGTAGGGAAAAAAGTGAAGGGTTTCTCCGGTTGGAGGAACGGTTTTGTTCTCTGGAGTAGTAAGAGCTGTTCTTGTGGTGTGTCGTACATGATGTGTCCAAAGTAAAAGGAACATGACGTTTCCCAAAGACAGATGTTTGTGTTCTGGAGAACACCAGTTCAAAGCTGGTTTATATCACCAGTTGATAGCCTGCTTAATCGTGTGGAGTAGCTTTATGTCAGCTAGCTTTTGGTGAGGATGTGAGGTTCCTCCCTCCTGTAGAAGAGGTGTATCTGTTCCTCTGTCTGCTGGGAGGGGTCCCTGGTGTTTGGGGATACTGGAGTATCCTTAGACAGGGCAGAGTAGGAGCCACTTGGGTAACAGTACAGCAGAGCACTTTATGAAGACAAAGCCATGTGCATGTTTTCTTGCCTGCTCTTTTCCAGTTTTTTATTTCTGCATTATGCTCCATTTTCCTTTCAAACAGGGAATGTTCTGCTGCAAAGGTTCAGGATTTTGTGGCAGGGTAGGCCAGGGCTGAGGAGAATTTATTCTGAGCTGGGGATGACTTGTGTGTTTATGTGTTTGGAATGAGTTTTGCTTTTAAATGCTTGACAAATTCCCAAATCAGAAGGTAGCATGGGTGTCTCCGCCTTGATGCTCATGGTGTTTTCCAGGCCATTAATGCTGAGCTGCTTATACTTTCTCCGTGTCCTGCCAGTGCTCTCTGCAACACACACACAACACACACTCTCTGCTCCATACCTGCCTCCTATTTTCTAGCCAATTTGACTTGCCAGAATGGACAGCTTCAGATCTGAGGGATGATTTGCTACCAGTGGCAGCTCCTCTGCTCAAGAGGGCATCCCATATTGCTGAGGGCAGTGGTAAGTAGGTGGGTAGGTGGGTGGTGTGGTCCCTGAGGTGGTTGCAGCTGTGGGTTGTAAATGTAATTGGCACTTTTCCTAGCTTATTTTGCACCCATTGCATGTGGGCACAGGATCAGTTCTGGTCAAAGCCTGTTTGCTGACTCATGAAGGTGTCCTTTCTCCTGAAGCTCAAGGTCATGTGAGCTCCTTTTTGCTATGCTCCTTTCTGTTAGTGAGCCAGCCCAGAGGCTGCTTGCTGCTGGTACCTACAGCTCCTGTCCTCAGATCTATTTGACCTTTACTGAATTTAGCCTCTAAAGTTCAGCAATTTGTTTAAATCCTTGTGTGATGCTGTCTTGGGGAGACTTAGCTTTGATGGGCACCCATCAAAAAAAAGAAGTAGCAGGCGCTTTCTTCGGGGCAGTGAAGGACTTTCTCAGTGTTTGGAGATGCCTCTTCCACCTTTCTCCTCCCGCGTGTCCTTCCCTCCTTCTCTTCATTTGGCCTACTTCAGCACTTCATCATCAAGGGATGAGGTTTAAACCAGCTGCAGTTTGCAAAGCTGGTGGCTCAAAATGTCTGCAGGTTGTCTGTGGCAACGCTGACGTGGTGGTGCTGCCACCCAGGGTCACCCTTGCCAGCAGCTTGGTCTCTCCCTTCCCCACCTCTTCCGATGCATCTCTAGACCCTCTATTGATCCTCTGCAATGTCACTGAGGGAGAAGTGACAAGCACAGTAGTGCTCTCAGAGTCCTGATCGACTCAGGAGGCAGAGTTCTCTTGAAAGTGCACTCATGAATAATATTCACACATATTAAAGTAATGGCTGTAAGTACTGTTCACCATGTCAAGAGATGGAAAAGGCAGTCAGTAACTGAGAACTGAACTCTGATAAAAATCATGATGCTTAAACCATTGTAATAAATCTGTCAGTCTTCTCAAACAGTGAGCAGAAAATCCCTATTAAACATGTCAGTGACAGGGAGTCAGTGACAGTCAGCTTGCTGAACAGGCAAACCAGCCCATCCTTTGGACTGTGGTTTGAGAGCACAGCAAAGCCCTGCTGATATCCATAGGGTGCTGTGGGAGTGCTGGGACAAGCCTTGCTGGGCTGGCTTCCAGCACCTAAGCAATCCTGACCAGAGATAGCAGAAACACTAATCCAGTCTTGGGAGAACAGGCACACTGTTCTGAGACTTGTAATGAACAAACAAGTTCTGAAAAGATCAGAAAAGATTTGACTATCAACCTTTAAGGAAAGGTATTATATCTCAAAAAAAAAACCAAACAAACAAAAAACAAACAAACAAAAAAACCCCACCAAACAAACAAAAAAAAAAACCCAAAAAAAAACCCCACAAACAAAAAAAAAAAAAACCCAAAAGAGAGAAAAATGCTTTTTCCTTACCTTCCTTGATTTTATTTATTTGAAAGTAGTGCACCAAGATTAGCAATCTTCAGTAGCATGAATTCAATAGCAACTTTATCATTGTATAGGAAGCATATTTGTTGTGCCTGTGGAAACTCAATGGTTCAAGTAAAGTTGCTCCCCTGACATCTCCCTCTTTTTTTTTTTTTCAGGACCCTTTAAAGTAATATTTCACTTTGTTCTGGTTTCCTATTATTCATGAGCAATTCTAAGTTCTTCACATCCTCCCACAACTTCTGGTTGAATATAGGTTTCACATTGAAGTTGTTCCGTACTTTTTTCCTTTCTTGAATGAGCTTTGATGTATCTGTTTGAGTTTCTCCTGCCATCTGGTATTCTGCACGGAGAGCCACGATCCACACTGTTAACTCCTCACTGGTATTTGCTCTTCTTGCATATGTTCAGAGGGACTCCTAAGCTGCATCAGAAATCAACTGGAAAACCATTTGTGGTGGTTCTAATTCCCACATCTTGGGCTTTATGACATTTTGTGCTGTCTTGTGGATGCTCCCCTGTTGTAAAGCAAACAACTTAAAATGCTCTTCCCTCTCACTGTCTCATTGCCCTACATTCCCACTCTCCTCCTGTTCTGCCATGCAGAAGAACCTGCTTTAAGACACAAACCCCACCACATGCACAAAACTAGATGGGGAGGTTTAGCGTTTACCTTCATGAAGCCATTGGTGTTTATTCTCAGAAACTTCTCATTTGTTAATGCAGAGATTTTACTACTGAGCTGGAAGATTGGCTCAATTTCAATAACTTGTGTGAAATAGTAAAATATTTCTTTTTCTTCTGAATTCACATTCCATGTGGGGCAAGAGAGAACAGTGTGTGGGCTAAGTGTGGTTTGGATATAAATGTTCAGTACATGTTTTGATTAATTTCCCATTTGAAAAAGGTCTTAGACTTCACTCTTGGGTACTGCAGTGATTGTATTCCAGGGCACAGGCTCTTCTATCTATTATCTCCAAATGGAAACTGTTCAACTATTAGGATGTGTATTTTTATTACATATTACATTTTTATTAAAATGTGGTGTTGTAATAGGATTCCTCTTTCTCTGAGGAGGCTTTTATATATATACCTATGTTTATATATATACACACATACATTCATTAAAAATGATTTTGCTATGGGGGAAGAGGGCATTGAGTGCAAAAAGCTAAGTTTTATGTATTTTATTCATAAAAACAGATTTGCAACAATTTATTAAAAATTGATCTCATGCAGTATAAGGTTATACAAGAAATTCTTCATTTACATTTTCTTCTGGCAGTTCCAGTCTAGTTTAAAGCATTTGTGCACTAACATCATTGGAAAATGCCATTGGGGCACAGCCTCTTCATAAATTTACAGTACATTTTTGCTGCAGTATAAAAGAACAGAAACATTAAATAGCTATATTCACTTGGTTGGTCTTGTTATCTGCAGTAAAGTAAAAAAAAATGTTATGGGAGAAACTACAGTATCATTAAGACAAAGAATGTACTGCATGGTTTAAACCTAATAAACGTCACACAGTCAGTATTCACGAAGTTACAGACACACACACACACACACTCACCTCCAATGGTCCGATACTTCTGAATTATTTTTTTTTTCCTGCTAAGTTGGAATAATATTTCTACAGAGATCTTTGTGTATACATTATATACAATATCGTAATTTTCTCTTTTTAAAAATTAACATTCCTTTTAAAATAAACCAGGCCCTGATGATATTAATAAAGCAAGAGAATACTGTCAACACACATTGAGTGACGACATCAGTGTTTAGTGCTTAAACAGAGTAATGAGTTCTAGTTTATCTGTGTTTATACTTACATGGTTTTTTGTTCTAAAAGCTACAGATATTTCCATAACCTCTCTTACTGTATGTGCCAAGTGAAATATTTTGTGATGCTCCTGATTGCAAGATTCAGATACATATTCATGTTGGTTTTGGCCACAATGAGGTGTGTTTTATTTTTAATGGAGATTTATGCTAGCTTATCAAAGCTGCAGTTAATTCCCTCAGCTGATGAACCCCTTCAGCTGTGCTGCAGTCATTGCTGATTTGTAAACCTTTGTATGAATGTCATTCCAAAGGTTTGGTCTGAGGGGCACAGGTGTTGATCAAAGAAAACTAAGAGCCTAGTGGGTGCTTCACGTGTTTTTTTCCCCCTACTTTTTGCAAACAGCCCTGGTAGTGAGAGGACACATTTCCAGTCCCTTGAAAAAAGAAGCTGCATGTGTGTCTCACCTGTGCCTGAGGGTTTGGCTCCAGAGTTGGTCCAGACGGTACACCACTATCGTTCCTCCTAATTACTTTGGTTCAGGGAAAGGAGCTAAAGTATAAAACCCATTGTTTTTTCACAGTCCTTTCAGGATTCAGATAAAATATTCTATTGGTAAATTTGATTTGTCCTCTCTATTATCCGCTACAACTGTCACACGTACGCAGGTACGAAGCAAACATTGTGTATATTCACATCTACGTGCCCTGCAGGCTTTGCCCGCAGCAGCAAAGTGCTGTGCCCTAATCCCTCCCCCCCAAGTCCACTAAATTAATTTTATTGTAATTATGTGTGACACAATTCAAACGAACTAGGAAAAACAATTCGTCCTGTGGCATTAAGACTTTACTACCCATCTGTCCTCAGTGTCCTGAGTTATCAGCCCTAGGACTTTTTCAGACAGTTTAGTGTGTTATGGTTGGTGGTGTTTATTCTGAAATAGGTGCAGAAACTTTGCTAAAAATGAAGCTGCAGATGGTCAGCAGTCACTGTCATTGCCCCTGGAGAAGGGTGAAGTGCTCTGCTTGCAATCAGCAGCTCTCCAGCTGGTGGCAACTCAGAGCTGGAGCTTCAGGCTCTGCTTGGGTTACACATACAGCTGCAAGGTAAAGGTGACCCTGCTCACAGCACCGCAGAGTCTCAATGACACCCGAGGAATCATTTCTCACAATTCTTCTTTCCTACTAAACATCATCCCTGAAATGAAAAAAAGCAAGACTAACCAGTGCAGAATGTTTCCAGTGATTTAACACAACTCTTGTAAAAATGAGTGTATCTATTCCAACATGGTGTAGCTCAACCACTGCATTTTCCTTACATGGATACAGTATAGAATTGCATGTTCTCAGCAGCCACGTAAAGCTTAGTGACATTTGAGTGTTTCTTTTTTTTTCCTTGTGTCTTTTTTGCAAGATCCGTATATCCCAGCCTCCTTGTTGCTAGTAGAAATTTTGGAAGAAACATTTTTCAGTGACTTCTAGGTGAAGAAATAAAAACTCCATGAATAAGGCTACAGATCAAACTCCTTGTGTCCTCCTTTGCTTTTGCACACGAGTTACGTGGGCACTCCTGTGACGAGGGCCTCAGCAGAAGTTCCTCTGCGTTAAGAGCCAATGTTACGTATTTGTAGCAGAGTTCTAGGTCAGATGTTTAGTCCAGTCACTGAGTACTTAAAAGCAGTTCAGGAAGCACTGATCTCCCTCTCCTACAGCCCTGAAACCATCACTCGGAAGGAGGGTGGCACGTGTCTGTGCCGAGGACTGGCACTGGGGCTTACGCAGGGGCTGGCACAGCTGGCATCCACTCCTCCTATGGACGGCAGGTAGGCGTGATGAAGGATGGGCAGCTGCAAGGACAGCCGGCGCTGTATGCTGCGGGAGAGACGGAGAGCAGCGTTAGCCAAGGGCCACGTGGAATGTGTTACACGGCTGCTCTGCTCCCAGCTTGTTGCCAGCGAGTTCTCTGCGCCTGCCCCTCATCCATTTCAATTTAATGCCAAGAGCATTGCGCCTGCTGATGTTAAACTACGCCACCATGATGTTATTTTCCCCTTGGGGAATTCTTCTGACAGGTTAGACGTGGCAAACTAAGTGTGCTTTCTCAGCATCCCACAACCTTCTGAAATTCCCAGGCACATTCAGGTTAATTGTTAGACTGCTGATACCAGGAAAAGGGAAAACCTTAGGTTTGCAAAGAGGCCATTCATCTTGGTGACCCCCCACCCCTTGCAAAGCGATCTGCTGCCTTCAGAGCCCTGGCCAACTGTGTAGACATGCACGAGGTCACAGACTGAGTTTCAAGCCACGCATCACTTAGCACAAGGATGTTAGTACTCAGGGTGGCATTTTTGCAACTCCAGCTAAAGCAAACACAGGTGCATGGTGGGAGGGAGTTGGGACTGATAGCTTTTTCCTCTTTTAAGGAGCTCCTCTTTAAAGTTTGGGTCTGTGCTTTTGAGGTGATAGATGTTTCAGTCAGTGCTATGGGACTGAGGACTCTAAAGGCAGTCCTGCCCAACACCCATACCAAAATTCAGTGTTCCTAAACCCAATATTCAGTATCCGTTTTTCCAAGCGGATTGACATCATAATAACTGGTATAATTTTTTTTTAAATGGATACTAAATCGTGCTCACAGGTGTCCCATCTAAGCCCTTTGCTTGGAGAGCATGGTGCCATTAGGAAAGGGCTCTGCTACCCCTGTGCTGTGGATATACTAGCACATTTCACAAAATTAAAATCCTGTTGAGGTTTGCTAGTGTAAAAGATGTTCTCAGTCATTTTATCTTCAGGATGGCTTTGCATTTGGAGACATTCACCCTTGAAACACAGAGGCACTTTCTAAAGAGAAGAAAGATGTCAAAGTGACTGAGCTGAACTGAAGACTGGCTTTTGGATTTCAGAACAAAAATGCCCATAGAAAGCATTGTATCAGTATAATAGAGTTTTAAATTTGTGTTTGCCCGTTATCTGATATAATGACAGTGCATAGACAGGCCTTTATAAGAGGTGTATGTTTGAAAGCTAGCCCTTTGGACAGCCTTTCTGACTCAAATGACGTTTAATTGCTTGTGTTAGGTAGCAGAGATGGATACCAAGGCATCCATTGCACTGCTTGGGGACCAAGCAATACAGCTTTTAAACTCAAACAGAAAGAAATGTGGTATTCTTCTCTAGTTTCTTCACTACAAACTTTGGCTTGTTTATACAGAGGTGCAGCAGAAATAGCTGTTGTGTGCCTACCCGGGAAACTCTTTCTCGTTGTTTCTGCCCCTCAAAATCCCTTTAAAACTTTCATGCAATGTTAGTCCTCAGTGATGATCATTCTAGTGCTGGCAATGCATTCCTGGAACTGAACAAAATCCATTCATTGTTATTTTGCTACTGTGCTCGACTCTTTCTGGTGCTACCAATGAAGTCATGCCTTGTTCCCAAGGAGTGCAGAGGTGGCATGGCTCACAATTTCCCTGTGCTGAATCCTTATGAGCCTGATGCTGTGGATTGTCATTCTGCCTCTTATTGAGGGGTCAAATGCAGAATTGCCAGCACTTATTTTCCCACCAGTGGAAACGCTTACTTTGTTCAACTGTTATAGACTTCTCATTAAAGGGCTTTTTGAAGCTCCTCCAAGAGAATCCAGTTGCATAATCAAGTGAATAGGATTTTTTTTTTCATCCATTTCAATGTTAGCCATACCATGGACAAAGCATGTTTATTTACCTATGCCAACAGTGGCTGCTGTGGGTGGCAAATTCTGCCTTACCGGTACTTAAAAGTTTACTTTCACTTAAAAACTTGGTTCCTGGAATTGGGGCAGAGAACTGTAGCCTAGAGACTTGCACACAATTAAGAGTGTAGACAAAACTCCTAGGGTGAAACATGAAACAAAACAAAACAAGTAACAAAATCCAAACAAACCTGCTGTTTTCACATGAAGTGAAAGTAAATCTTGTGCCTTGCCTCACTCTTTTTAGGGGTTCTTTTTTTCACAGTATCAATGATTTTCCCTTCTCCCACTCCTGCCAGATTTTGCCTATGCTTTGGGGGGAACCCTTGGTATCAATACAGGCTGGGGGATGAAGGGATTGAGAACAGCCCTGCCAAGAAGAAATTGGGGGTGATAGGTGGGTGAAAAGCTGGACATGAGCAGGCTATGTGCACTTGCAGCCCAGAAAGTTAATCATATCCTGGGCTGCAACAAAAGCAGCGTGGCCAGCAGCATGAGGGAAGTGATGCTGCCCCTCTGCTCTGCTCTGGTGAGACCCCACCTGGAATACTGCATTCAGCTCTTCTCATAAGAAGAGTGTGGACCTGCTGGAGCAAGTCCAGAGGAGGGCCATAAAGAAAATCAGAGGGCTGGAGGATGTCTCCCATGAAAAAGAGGCTGAGAGAACTGGTGTTTTTCATCTTGGAGAAGAGAAAGGTCCAGGGAGACCTTAAAGCTGCCTTCTAGTACCTAAAGGGAGCTTACAAGGTAGCTGGAGAGGGACTTCTTACAAGGACATGGAGTAAGAGGATGCTGTGTGAGGTTTTAAACAAAAGAGGGTAGATTTAGACTACGTATAAGGAATGAATTTTTATGATGAGGGTGGTGAAACACTGCCACAGATGGCTCAGATGCCCCATCCCTGGAAACATTCAGGTCCAAACTGGATGGGGATTTGAAGAAACTGATCTACTTGAAGTTCTCTCTGCTTATTGCAGGGGGATTGTACTGGTTAACCTTGAAAGATCCCTTCCAGCCCAAACCATTATATGACTCTATGAATTTGTTTCAAGCTGTCCATACTGTATAGGTATACATACATATGTGAAAGCATATATTTGGTAAAGTATTTTAGAGAGGGGATGGTTGCTAGTAGTGGGTCTAAAATCATAGGCAACCACTGAAGGAGATGGAAAGGAAAGATGATTCCACACACAGAGCACCCACTCATCAGGATTCTGTGTTAGGGCAAGTGTCCTCAGCTCTGTACAGAAATACCATTTATTAGGGAAACATAAAATTAGGTAGAACATTGACTGGCAATGTCAATGCACTCAGAAATACAATGCAGTGCACATGGGAAGGCCCAATACCACAAGGGGGGCCGAGGCATTTGAAATATATTTTGGTTTTGTTATAGAAAACCCATTTATAAGATCCATTGGTAAGTGGGGGGGACTGAAACAAATTGCTGCAACAGTCAAACATCCGCGAGAGTGTGTAAACTGTGTCTGAGCACTCAGGGATTATTTCAGTTAATTCTGCAGCACATTTACGTTGATTTTTAGCAACTGCAGGGAAGCTGGAGAAGCTTGAAAAGACTAGAGATCTTCTACCAGAAAGTAAACTAACACTTCTAAACTCACCTTATTTTAAGGACAGATTTGAGTAAGATCATAGATAGACTAGTATAAACCCCTCTCAGTGAAGAAACTGATTAACAAAGGCCTGTTCATGCTGAGGCATATGGCTGCAATGCAATAATCCAGTCACCACCAACTTTTTTGAATGAGAATTTTTTTGTTACTTAAATTAACATAACTGGCTCCAGTTATGCTTTGAAGTTATGCTTTGAAGGTTACAAAAAACTCTGCATATAGAAATAGTCTATTAAGATCACAAGTTTTAGTTTAGGGGTCCTGCAGAAATCTGTCTCCACCTCTACTTAGAGATCTGGAAGACTGTTACATGTCGTTGCTGTTAAAATGAGAATGGTATAAATTTTAACGGTGCCAAAAACTAATGACCTGCTGGATGTAGGTCACTGATGAGAAGGGACAACGTGCAGGAATGAAGGTGCACAGATGAATGTCTTTAAGGGTCACAGAAGATAAACCATTGAATGTAGCCGTCATGCAGATGAGCTGACTGATGTGATCTTTAGATAAGTAAGCAGGACTGCCCATCAGGAAAGATGAGCAGTTTGATGCTCATCAAAGCAGATGACTTTGCCTGAGAGACAGCTCATCCTACTGGGAAATTAATGATATCTGTTCTAAACTGGTTCAGGCTGCTCTCTGGACCTGAGATGAGCTGGCAAGGGGCAGTGTCTATCCACACAGCTCAGCAGCCCCCAGGATTGCTGCTGAGCATTTCCTGGGAGAGTACAAGCAGATACAGCTGTGCTAGGGAGTATGCTAAAAAGCACAATGGGAAATCAAAGCTCAGGGCTTGTGCCTGCGCACTGGCACTGCTTTGCCTGCTACAGGAGGTGTTAATTTATACTGTGTAGACAGTGTACACAGGAAAGAAAGCAGTCAGCACCCACTTTTTGCTCCTCTTATCTGATGGTCTGATTGGGTATGGAAAATTTTACACAGAAGTATGGAAAACCTACTGGGTCCTGTCCAGCAAGAAAAGGAGTAAGATGCCAAGAGAACTGAGAATCATCTACATTCATGCTCTAAGGCTGGTTTACAGTCATACAGACTGCATTTTCCCTAGGTGCAGGGTTCTAAATCTGAGCCAAGCACAAAAAAAATTGTTTTTCACGTTCTAATTGAGACAATGTAAACATCACCCCATCAACAAATGTGAAACGACTTCCTGCACTACTGCCTGGAGTGTGTGTATACTGTTGTGGGTTCACTTTGGGCACAACTGTAGAATAAAGGATCTTACTTGAAATGAGTCAAATGTAGCACTAATGGCAAGAAAGAATGAAAAAATCCCAAATCAGCTCTTTTCTGGACTCTGTAAGAGCTTTCATACTGGAAGATGTCAGTTTTCATGAGTGCTGACAACCACAGGAAGTTGGGATGATTTTTTTTCCCACAGCCATTAAAGAGTTAAAATTTCTGCAGGCAACTGATTGTCTTAACATCCTCCTTTCACAGGCTTGTGACCAAGAGGAAATCTTTTTCAGGCTAACATCCTTGAGATTCGTGTTCTTGAATAAGAAATAAGTTTCTCAGACTGTGTGACTACCTATCAGATGCCCTATGTGTGAAGTTAGACAGAAACTACAGCTTGCCTTTAACTCCTTTTTATTTTTTTTTTTTTTTGACAAAAATTATATATTTAGCAACCATCAAAGGACAGAAGTGCTGCCAGACAAGTTAAGAAACAAGCCCAGGGGTGCAGAAGTATATCTTAAAGAGCACAAACTTTGGAGAGACTCAATCTCTTGACAAAAAGAGGGAAGTCCTGAAGACAGCTGTACTTCTCCTCTCTGGCAGACTCACTGTGCCTGGGCAGTGTGGCTCTGGTACCCAAACTGCTACCTCATTCTCAGGGAAGACATTGGCCCTTGGACCTGGCACAGTCACAGCTGTGCAAATGCTGAATGACACCGTTTAGATTTAGCAGGACTTTATTAATTGCTTTCCATAAATGTCAGAGACTGTTCAGATCTGTACTGACCCACTCTCCAGAACCTTTAGGAAATCTCAGTCTTCTCATCAGTTTTCACTAGCCTAGAGGAAGTTCTGTCATCACCAAATGTTTTTCTTTTTCTTTGTCTGTATTAAATCTGTATCGAGACAATTGGATTATCTGAGAGTCTGTGTTTTTCTTAGCATCTTTCTTAATGTAAGGGGGCCACATGTGGATGAGGCTGCATTCACACTACATTATTTCTGACAAATGGTGCTGAAAAAAACACAGGCCTCTAATAGCTATGCATTAAAGCACTCTGCTGACCCCATGAAGTCATGAGAGCACTCTCAGCAAGAGCCCTGCTTTTGTGAAATTACAAGATATTTCATCTACTGTGGGATTTTTTTTTTTGGTGGATGTGTGTGTGTGAATTAGCTTCTTTGCAGGTTTGGGTTGGGTTTTTTTCTTTGAGTGCAAGGACAGAATTAGAAATCCACGTGTTTTCCTGCACCAGGTAGTACAAGTCAGTAACTACTATCTGCAATCAGGGTTGCTGTTGCTGATGTAACGTGACTCATTCTAGTAATCTGTTTAATTTATTCTGTTTTTAAATAAGCTTTTAAATTGCCCAGGAGTCTGACAGCTATTAGCTCAGACACTGATGAAGTGATGCTCGTGTAACCAGGCTGCTGTGGGGAAAGGGCTGATCCAGGCACACACGAGAGCAGCACTTCCCTGAGCTCCGGCCCAGGGCAGGTCCTGCTCAGATAGTGGAGGGTAGGACCTGAGTTTATTGTATCGGTTCCTAGAGAGAAAAGTGGATACCCAAAGACTCTTTCCCCTCTGTAAATCTAGCCAGTGTTTTGTGCCATCCTTTCCTTGTAGCTGCAGCATTGTTTCTAAGGGAAACTACTTAGTGCAGGCTTTCCTATGCCAAAACTCAGGTCCAGCTGCTATGGCAACGTTGAAAAGCCCTCAGGACATTTTTCATTTCTCATCTAGCTGAAGAATGTAAAAGAACAAAATGTCTATGTACACCATGAACCCCCTGTCTGGCTGGTGTGTGGAAGGACTTGGACTTTTGACAAGAGTCATAAGACATTTGTGCACATCTGTACAGCCTCTTCTCTCCTCCACACACTGGTGGTTGGGCACAGCTCATCCTGTAACCCTCTACAGAAACTTTAGACATCACGCTATGGATGTTTCCAACAAGAGAAAAGAAGCATGTTTGTTTGCTGTTGGGGCACCTTAGGATCTAAAGCCCCTGACATCCTTTGAGTTTCATTGGGGTGGTGAGCTGGTGGCAGGGAGGCATCACAGTACAACGTTGCTGCCTACTGGTGCTTCAGGGGGTGCCATTCACATTCCCTACTGCTGATGTTTCAGGATCTCTCTGTAGCTGGGGCTGGCTGAAAGGGGGTTACAGTGAAGGTGTTTCCATAAAAAAATGCATGGAAGGGAAATATGGGCTCTGATGAAATGTAGTAATTTAAATTACCATCTTGTCAGCAAGGTAATGATGTATACTTACTGTTCTGGAGAGTTGATGTCTTCTATGGGATCTTTGCTTGTTCTGGAAGGGTCTGATGAGCCCCACTGTGCTGGTGGATTTTGATCAAGATGATTTTTCAAAATGGCTTTCTCACCATCTGGATGGACAACACATTCAATTTTACTTTACTATGACCAAGTGACCATTCAAAAATTGTTTCATTTTAAATTTTCCCACGTATCCATAATGCCACAAAGTAAACTCATACTACTTGTATTCCAATATAGTCTCAAGTTTTGCTGTGAGAGTTCGGTACTCTTATGTTTTGGTTGATGAGTTCCTCCATAGGAACTACCATGGAGAAAAGTAACAAAACCTCTTTGTCTTCCCTTTGCTTCCCCCCACCTTTAAAAAAACCCCACAAACCAACCCTTGTTGTCCACGTCTACATAGCTGTATCACTCTCATCTAGTCTTAGGCCATGTGAAAAATTAATCTAACTATGCTGTTCTTGCAGTTAAAATTGTAACCTTTTCATAAACCCTCTTTCTTAAGACTTTTCCTAGAAAAACCATAATCTCATTGATGTATAGACCCTAGATACTCTTACAATCACACAGGCAATTAAGTGCTCTCATTTGACTATCTGCTGCTGCTATCATTTTTAGCGTGGAAATATGATTCATATCAGTTGCACTGGTGCATAGGCTGTCTGCAGCAAGGACAGCTAATGATGTCATTATGTTTTTTTCTTTTCTGCATAGTGATAACAAAACAGATCATAATTCTTGATTCCCCTGGGTGTCCTGGGAGTCCCTGGCTAGCTGTGCTGGAGCCCATGGCATCATTCCCCCGAGAAACACGGGTGAACACAGCCATTTTAAGAAGATCCTTTCTGTTCCTGCCTGCTTTTTCAAAGGCTCTTTCTGTGTTAAGCCAAATAAAATCACACGGAAAGCATCTGAATAATGAGGGCAGTTCACAGTTTTCATAAATAATTACAGAGATCTCCAAATCCATCACCAGCAGTTGTTTGCCACACAAACAGAGAAGCAGTGATTGCCGCAGGCATTGAGGCAGCGTGGAAGAGAAGTCTGAGGTAAATTCTTGAAGAGGGTACTGGAGGATTTGAACATAAAAGGGGGTATGAGGGGGAAAAGCAGGAAAAGAGTGGATAAAAAAGGAAAATGGCATGAAAAATCTGGTACATTTTGAAGGCTAAGCTGCTTTTCTCTTGTACTCATGTTTAGGAGCCCCAAATAATGCTCAGCTCCCAGCATGCTAGGAATATCTATGCTATCAACAGGCACTGGGGGAACAAAACAAGCAGCAGAAACACAAACTGAGAAAAGAAGCTGGAAGCATAAATTTTTTGAGGGCAAACTCCAACATCTATAATTGCCCTCCCAGCAAGGTCATCCCAGGCATTATTTGATAGCATTCACTTCCTGCTGTGAAAAACCTAACAAGCAAGCAACAAGCAAGTGTGTAAGTGAGGAGGCAACAATGTGCAGGCATGGGGATCACTACAGCTCAGAAGGAGACAAGATTTTCACTTATGTTGCATTAAAGGGAAGGATCTGGGTGAGAAAGGAGGTGACCAGAACACATGAAGCTGCTTCAGATGGGGCAAGAAAATGTCACTAGAAGAGAGCTAAGGAATTCAATTGTAGCAAGAAGAGTGTTTAAAATTAAGAGATGGCAGGATTCAGTGATGGTTTAGATGCGAAGGGAGCACAATAAAGAGTCAAATCTGACAGTGGCTAAGATAAGCAATGAGGTCTTTCATCTCAGGGCAGCCTGAAGTTTGCTGGTGTGGCATTTGCTGTCACAAGAGTTCAGCTTTTACATTGTTTCTGTACATTGCATTTCTTTGTAGATCAAGTTTGACATTTGCATAAAAGTCTTGTGATGTCTATAAACAGACATGTAGAAAAGAACACTTTTTGCCTCTGTGATTAAAACGAACATTAAGTCCTGAGCTGATCCAAGCTGACAATGGAAACTGCTGACTTTTCGATATAGACCAAACTAAAAATTTGAGTGACCCTTGTAATTAGGGACAGAAAAGCTCTATGATTTAATTATTTTAGGGTTCCAACTCCTTTGGACAAGATAAGCAATACAACATTTTACAAAGCCACGAAAGATATATAATTCTTCATCAAGCGATTGGAAAATGCAACTGTTGCTGTTTGGGAGTATGTTATTTAATAGAATAATCTGTGTTGTACACACTAAAGGAGTTTCATGTACTTTCAGATGTGCTGTGAGAGAGAGAGAGAAGGAGGTGGTCCTTGTCAAAAAGGTGGGGGATTTAGTTTAGAGTAGAGCAGAAATCATATATTCTCTTCCTACTCACCTCTCAACACCAACTGCCCATGTATCACCGTGTGTTATTCTTAATAGACTTTTCTACCACTCTTGCAGATGACTTGCCCTTAATACACTGAATAAATTTCAGTATACAAGGCTACCAAATGCAACTTTTACTGTATATGTATAAAATACAGACAAAATGCACATAAAATTATCGCTTTTTTTCCTTTTTCCTTTGCGTCTTTCAAAATAAAAAAAAAAAAAAAAGTTAGGTAATTCTTGTTTGTTAGGCATTTTGGGAGAGGAGTTGTCAGATTTTTATTTTGCAGCTATGGAAACTAGAATATCTTTATTTTTTATTTACCTTTCATTTAAATAATGAAGAGCAAGATTCTCACTTAGTCATAGACTTCTGGGAGCTGGAGCTTAAAGAAAAAACACTACTGCCATATGCACTTTAAAAACTTGAGGGGTTAGAAAACTAGTTTTATATACCTGAACAACTGAAAGAAAAGGAATTAAGGATAGTGGTAAACATCTGATTTCCCAATTTCCCCTGTAAAGTGTAGCAGTGTTTTTGATACTTTCCCATCTTCTCCTCTCTGTCCATTACGTATGCCACTTGGAAAACACCCTTCATTCTCAGGGTACTGTCTGCCACTGCAGATTCCACCCAATAAATTGCACTGGGATGATGTAACTACCTTCTAACTTGAAATTACATTAGCCAGAAGCACCCTCTAAATAATTTTCACCTTTGTAGACCTCAAACCGGAACTCAGAAATCTGGATAAGTGATGCCTGAGCACTTTCCATTCAGAAAGCTGTCGGGAGAAAAGACAAATACATCTCAAGGGCCACACAGAGCACTCAGCGATGGGCTCATTACAAAACAAAGCTTGCTGCCAGTGGTTGGTGAGAGACAGAAGGCTTCAGCTCAGGACCTTTGCCTACCTGTAGCAAAGAAACAGCTTCCATTTACAAATCTCTGAGCTGCAAGAGCACACCCACGCAGGCTGCCGAGGGGCTCAGCGAGGAGGTCACTGCTCCCAGCTGCTCTCCTCTCCCTCTGCCAGGGGTCACCTATAATCACTCTGCAACCTCGTGCTGCCAAAACTACCTGGGCAGGCTTAAACACGCCATGCATTTTAACAACCCTCATTCAGCTGCAGGCAGAGAGCACCAGGTGACTGATGATGCTTCAGTTTCTTCCAAGAGTTTAGAAAACATATTTTTTTTAACTAGAAGCTTGTTTGGTTGATGTTTGTACTCTGCAGCTTTATTGAACATCTTCATCATTACCCTTTAGTGGCAATATTCCTCTGATGGCTCAGAACTGGATGGCAGAATTACTCTTCATCCAATATCTTTCAATTCTACTGTTGTTTCTCTTTGCTAGAAAGCATATTTTATGCTCCACAAAGAAGCAAGTGTGATTTAATAAGGACTTATAAGATCTGGCAGAGATAATTTTGCTGATTTACTAAAGAGCTCAGGAAACTTTAAAGCTAGAGGTAGATTTTTAAAACCTGCTGTAATATTTTCCAGTTCTGTTGTTTGTATTGTGAAACATGACTAGCCAGTCTCTGTTTTTCACGGGAATAGGATGTAAAGAAAGTAAATGGAAAGCAAAAATTAAAATGATCCCATCATCTGCTGGGTAATCAGAAAAAACTTCACCTGAAGGAGGCAAACTGCACTGGCAATCTAAATCATAACTTCTGATAGTTATGTTTTGAGAGGAAGATTTTTTAAAAAGGAAAGCCAGCAAGATTCTGCTCTGATTTATACTACTTTAAATCAGAAGAAATTCCCTTTACTGCAAATCCATTTCTGTGCAAGAAAGGGCAGGTACTGAACCTCTGACAGCTTGGTCTCCCTGTTGAAATAGAAACCAGCTCCAGGACTGAATCCATTTGTTAGGCTTCATAGAAACTGGCATACATATCTCTATATATCTCTATAAAGAAAGGAACTATATCCTTGCTTCAAAACAGCATCCCTTTACAGGAGTTATTTCTGAAAGCCCTTACCTTTGAATTTATTTTCCAATCTCAAGCTTAGTGCTTGAATTGCACGAACTTCATAGAAATAATATTTCCCCCATCTATCACAGATGAACTCTGTTTTGCTTCGCATTTGTGAGCAACATGCCTTTGAGATCTGTTTTTCTTTGAGCTGCTTTTACATGGGGAAAAACTAGCACTAGGAAACATCGGAGTGGGGTGACAAGTGACAGTATGTAGGCATATCTGACATGTAAATGAATGCTCCCAGCCCGTTTACAGCAATGAGTAAGGGCTGCTTTCTGGCTTAAAACAGACAAAGTTTTCTGAGAAAAGAAGGGCTCCTGTAGAGAGAGAACCTGCAAAAAGGGTTCGTTCATAAGAGGGGACTGTGGCAAGGCTGTCTCTTGCTTCTCATACACTTCCCATAGAATGGCTTAATTTCCCTAATATGCTACTCTGAAATGTACTGGCCAAGGCAGTAATTGAAGGAGATTCTTCTCCAGGATTTCTTCTGAGCTTTGCTTTATATGAAACTCTTGCAATCCATGATTTTGTGAATTATTTCATGTGGAAATAATTTCATGTATTAAAACATCAAAAAGAGTCAAGTAGAGTAAGATAGTGACATTCCAAGTGTAGCAAAATTATTCAGCCTCCTCCCCGCAACCACACAGTATCTTTCCTCTGTCTATTTGTCTCTTCAGTAGCTTTTATCTCTGCAGGAACTTGCACAGCAGAAATAACTTCCACCTTCATGAACTCTCTCCTGTCTGACACACCATCAGAGGTGCAAGTAGCCCTTTTGGGAAGCTCTGGTTTGTGTCTATGTTAGGACATTTCTTCCCCGGAACTGTGTGGAACTTCCCTGGAACTTCCTCTTTACACAGCATCACAGTTGAAGCTCTTGTCCTCCTTTTTTCCAAATGTCAGCCTGGAAAACACAGCCGTGCCTCCAAGCCTGACTGTTCTTGCTGAACGGCTCTGTCAGATACAGGGATGGTGTGAGCCAAGCCTGGCCTCCCCCACACCCCATCCCTGCCTCAAACCCGGGCTATAATGTGGCTCTGCCACTCCAGCAAGGCCACCAGATCTCACAAATTCCAGGGGAGGAGTTAATGTTGCCCTGTGCACAGAGCTGAGGTCACTAGCAGGCACAGTGACTCAGTCATCTGAGGAATGTATGAAATGAAGTTAAGGGGATGCCCTTTTAAATTCAGCTGGGGAAGCCATTCGAAGTCCCAGAGCCACAGTCCGTGGAGCCTGCTGAAAACTGCTTGACCACACAAAGCTTTGTAGCAGTGCAGCTTAAAAGCCTGCATTAAAAGAAAGCAATCAAGCCATAAACCACAAATCACATTTTCCTAATTGCTTTTCTTACATAGCCAATTGCTGTAGATATCTCAGGAACATTATGCATTTGTGAACAAGAGATGAGTGTCTCAGATAATATCTCTCTTTAAATGAGACGTACTGAAAAGTGCTGTAAAGAAGGAGTCCCTGTGCCAGCAAAGAGCTCCTGGGATACACCAGGAGCTGTTGCTGTTAATAACTAACCAGGAATCCCAAAGTTATGAAATGCTGCCTGAGGTCAGGCGGATATAGGAGTTCACAGCTGTATCTACCTAGTTTGGCTAAAGTAATTTAACTTTTGTATCCTAAATCCGTATGTTTGATGTAAATGAGGATGGTGGGGAATGAAGAGATGAATCAAATAGCCTCCTTTGGCATTTGGCTATAGGAGTTAGGATTTTTAACTCTGGGCAATTTTTATAGATCAGAAGCCTACTGAAGTGTACTATGACATTGAAGTTTGATTAGGGCTTGTTCGAGACGCATTGCCTAAATCCCACGCTATGATCTGTTCTGTGAAGAGCAGTGCCCTGAGTTTGTGTAAGCAATAGCAACAGGGTTACACTACATGACATTCTCTGTGTGAGCTCCTACAGAACAGCAAGGTATTTTATGAAAACAAGTGGTTCACATAGAAGTGAACCACAAAGCGAATGTGGCAAATTATCTGCTATGATTTTTAGCTCCAAGTCAGCTGCTATTTTGAGCTTCTCTCTTCACTGTCCTATTCCTGCTCTCCCAGCTCACATTTTTCACAAGATCAAGGAAGGCACAAACCTCATCATCACCTTAAAACCAATATTGGACTGGCTTCCCCAGTTGCACAGTGGGGATGAGAGAGATGGTCACTTCTAGGTCATGTTAATAGATTATTTACAATTCTGAAGCTTCACTCAAGTACCACTAGGGATGCATAATTTCAAGGTTCTGTACTTTCCTTTCCCGAAAGTTCATGAAATGCAAAGCTACAGAAAGCATAGTCATGTCATTCAGAGTTAGCTTTCCTGTAGCCGTAAGGGCCAGAATTTTTTTAAGTACCATTTAAGGGATGTCTGTTTGAATCTGCACAGAAGCAGCAGTGACTCAGCAGCATGAATTCTCCAAAGCCTTGTTATTTTGATTGGAATAGCAAATTTATATTAAGCACATAGGTTGACTATTGGGAATGGATGCGGTGAGAGAAATAGACAGCAGATTCAGATGTGTAGCTAAGGGATGGGGAAATGTGGAAAGAGAAGGGGAAGAAGAAATGGAGTTGGAGGGCAGAAAAAGGCTAGCAGGGGTTGCTGATCATGGTGGCTCTGAGCCTGGAAGTAGGAATATTTAATGTCACTTGTGTCAGGATCAGGATACACTGTAACATGCATGCGTGGAGTATTTGCCACTACGTGTGGGACAAAGCTTCAAACACCTGCTGCAAATTAGGAGCCAGGTCTTCCTCATTCCCAGGTGAATGGATGCTCTAATCTTTCCATACAAATTTGGCCAAGGGAAAACATCTTTCTCCACCTGTCCCAACTTTTGTGTGGAGTTTTATGTGGTAGCTCTATTGAGAAAATTGTGTCCAGAAACTTCAGTATGCAGAATATCTACCCTGTAAATCCCAATAATACATAGTTCCAAGCTACTCTGGATATGAAGGCTCCATAGTTAGCCTCCATACAGATGCTTTTAAATATGCACCCCACAGCAGAAGTGTAAAAGCTGGGGAAATGTACTGAGGGAAAATTAGGAACAAAGACAGTCTTGGATGCTGCTGCTTCAAGCAGCAGTTGGGCATCAATGTCTTTTGTATACATAGCCACAAGTAAGTGCAGAAAGGTTATATTTTATCCTTGATTTCTTTGCCAGCCTCCTACTGCTAATGGAGTGCATCTTGCTGTGGGAAGCATCCATCCTAAATTTATACCTAGTGTATTTCTTGAGAATAATTTTTTGTTTCTCATACCCAAACTCAGATGGCCATTTGGCACAATGCAATGTATCTTTTCTGCTTGAAATATTATTCATGATTTATCATTTTTCCTGGAGCATCTGACATGAGAGGAACATTCTATGTGTTCCTTTCAAACTGCCTCATCCCACTCACTGATGTTAGTTCTTGCTCCTGATCTCAGCCCAATAATCACACGCCTCCAGCAGCTATTTACGTTTTCCTTTTCCTCCTTTCCCCTCTTCTGGTTTTTTTTTTTACTTTTAAAAAGGACACTGGGAACTCTCCCTTTTTTTCTTTTTGCCACAAGTTATACAACCCAGTGTATACCCAGGCTAAAACAAAAGGCACAAGAAAATGTAACCCTAACCAATCAAAATTTCAATATACTTCAAAAACATACGTGAACTGTTGCCGTTGTTCTAAAATTATTCTTCAGATTTATTCACAGGAGTAACTTCTGTCCCACTTAACCAAGCTTACGGTGCCACATCAATATGAAGCCTGAGCCTTGCAGTGTAACAAACACACAAATCTACAACTTGTGAACACAGAGCAACCAGTTTTTCACATACTATGGTAATATTCAGCTGTACAAAGCTATTTTCCAGAAGTCACAAAGTAGATCCATTCCAGAGTCAGAAATGGAAGGTGGGTGTCCTGGCTTCCACTTTTATTGCGCTATGCACCAGATTTTATTGCATCCAAAAAAGCAAAATGGCTCTAATGGAAGCAATTCTCTTGCATGTAGTTCTTCAGGGAGCCATGCAAGAGACACAGGAGAAACAACTTAGGAATATTACAGTTGTCATGAAATCCTTTTTTATCAGTTCCTAGGGAAGAATTTTCATACATGAGTGCCTTCAGTTCTGCATTTAGAATCCAAATCAGCACTGAAATATTTACATGCTTCTCTTTTACGTGCTTGATAGCAGTGTCCAAAAGCAGGATTTCAGCATCCTAGTCAGGCAAGCACATATTCAACTGGGCTTAAAATTCTGTGACTTTCCATGCAGCACAGAAAACTTGACTTCTGAACATAAGTACACCTCTAAAAGTTTCCCACTTCACCATGTGTATTACAATAGAAGACATACATACAGAAATAACTACTCAGTGGGTATTATGTAGCTTATTACGTGAATCTGCATACTCTCTGTAATTAAACCAAAATATTTAAAGCTCTGTCTTACCAAGCTCTAAGTGCTCTGAAACCAATTCAATGAGATTGCTGTTCAAAGGTTTGGCAGGTTAAGCTGCTAATGGGTTTTACTAACACTCACCTTTGCTGTCTGTGAAATTCCGTATACTAAGAATGTCATTAAGGTCCTGATAGTGGTTCTGCTTAATGTATGTTGTTTTCTCAGGAGTGTCCTGAAGTTGCATTGTGACCTCTTCCAAGTCTTTGTCCAGCTGCAAAACAAAGAGAGTACAAATCCTTCAAAATTCAAGAGTCCTTGCTTCAGGTATCTGCACGAAGGCACAGCTTTCTATAATTAGGCTGGAAGGCAGGTGGTAATGCAATTACTACACTGTGACAAATACAGTCTTCTTATAGCACTACTACACTGCCTCTAAAAATAATGCTACAAGTAACAAATTATGTTCAACTGTGATATTGCACACAGGGCATAGGAGAGAAATAAGCTGTAGTAACTGACAGTAGAAGCAATTCAGGTGTACTGACAAACGAGAAAGATACACGCATTAGAAAGCCCAGCCTGAAAACCTCTCAACTATTTATTATCTACAAGTAAAATCGTGGCATACATAGCTATGACCACTTCATCCGTCAAATTATCGAACACACAGGAGAATATGAGGGAACTATGGCATGCCCAGTCACGTGAGTGACTGCAGTCAACTCTACCAGGAATGCTTTGCTTTTAGCACTGAGCAGAGCACAGTGTGCTCTTCTCAGATGCTAATTTGTATTACAAGTTGTCTGCAGCCCCAATTGAAAACTACAAGAAACAAGCTTCATAACCCTCTTTGTGAACAGTTGTGCAGGATGTGGTGTCCAGAGTATGTCCCACTCACTACCAGCCTAAATGAATTTTAAAAGTGCTGAATTTAGCGTTACATTGTTCCTTGTAGAACTGGGGCATAGCAACTCAAACTAGATGAGCTAGAGATGTAGCTGCTAGCCATGGTAGGGCATGTTCCAAATCCCCTTGACAATGAAACTGATTTGGACCCACTGGTTCTGGGAATTTAATCTATTTAAGCAAGGTCCAAAAGAAATAGGCAGGGCCCTGCGAGCACTAATGTGGCTGCTCTGACTAGCCTTACCTGTGCTCACCATCATGAGCCTTGCAAGGCACAGGCTGAGGTCTTGTGTTCGAGGCTTAGTAGAAAAATACTACAGTAGAGTACAGGAACAGAAATAGCCAGCAGGCAGCTAGGCCTTCATTAAAAATTTCAAGGCTCTCACATAAAAGGGACCTGGCAAAGCTGAACTAAATTTCTTTAACAAGGCAGAAATAACTTTTACTTTTGGACCCTCTGGTAGCCTCAGTAAATACTTTTTTTAGTTACCTAGGCAATCGTCATTACTTAAGATCTGGGCAAAGAAATAACTGTTGTAATAAAATACTTTTTCTTCCGGGTATAAGAATACTTTACAGACTGGGCAGGAACAGGTTAATTTCTTTAAGATATGATCAGTTATGGTTATCTTTTCTCAAAAATTTGGCAGTCTTCAAGACTAGTTTGTCATCCTTTCAGGTCTACTGATCAAGGACGGACATAACTGTAACTGTACATGCTACAGCTCTAGTGGAATTAATGTACTCCATGTACTCAGCCTTTCCCTCAGTAGGTACTGAAGAAACTTCACCACCTTTGTTCCAAAAAGGGTCAGCTCACATGTTCATAAACATCTTTTTCTACCTTAAGAAAATATATAATTCTGTTTCATGGAAGATGTAAAAATCTGTCTAGCAAGTTTGGGAGCAAACTCTCAGAGAGGCTGAGAAATAACAGCAACAGCAGCCTCAGAACTCAGCCACAAACAGGAGCAAAGACAGCCCTTAAGTGCCCCTGGGGCTGCGGATCTCTGTTATGCTTGCTTGTAAAGGTTACGCTTCTGGAGCTGCGGAGCTCAGCACGTGCATGGGAAACAACAGGGTAATTGGCCTCTCACAAATAAATAGGGCAAGTTTAATTTTGCTAAGGCACATTTTCATTTTATCACACCTGCTACGTATTTGCTGTACTAGTTAGCAATCCATATAAATTGTCTCTTTCCTATTATTTCTATGGGGAAAGTTAGCTTTTTTCTCTAAAAAGTAGTCAGCATTTAAGCAGATTGCAGAATTGCAACAAAAAACGATGAAGAATAAAGTGCCTGGGCAGTATATACAGTAAACAATACCTCTGTAATTTTCATTCTCAAGCGGTGGTTCTCTGACTGCAATCCTTCTAGTCGAGATGTGCTGGCCTGATTGACGCTGGTGACTGATGTTGACGTTTTTGAATCTTCTTTCTTTTGATTTTGAGTGAACTGAAACCGTCTGTTCTGTGTGGCTGCATCTGGATTTGTTCGCAGTGTGATGAGCTGAAAGGTTGAAAAGCCTTAAGAAATCCTGTTTTATTTTTGCAGCTATTTATTTTGTATCTCAAAATACTGAAAGGCAAACCAAGAGCTCCTTTTTGACTTTCAAGTATAAAACTCTGGAGAGTGAGCTCTGCTTGCCATGTGCACTACTTGAGATGATTTCTGAATAACTTTATAGAATAGGTTGAATGAAAATGATTATAAGTGAAGCATTCAAAAAAATTAGGAAAAAACTCATTCAAAATATATTTATCTGGATTTTTAATATATTAAAATATATTTTAATATTCCATCAAATGTATTTTTCTCCTTCAGTGATATGTTTACACTTTGAAAGAATATATTCCTTCTTCAAGAAAAAACAACCCACCAAACCCTTCCCTTCCCAAGCACAGCTCCATCTGAAATTTCTCCTTTCCTACTGTTACAAGTAACACTCAAGCAGAGAGAGACATGAAGCAGGAGTATTAACAGAGAGAACTCATGGGAGATTGCACTCTGGAGATAACAGAAACTTAATTAGCTTTTAGCGACCCAAAATAAACCAAATCTGTTCAAACAAATTAAATAAGCCCTCTAAGAAAAAAAGGTTAACCTTAAACATATCTAATTTAAGCAAATATAAGTAAAATTTAACACTCAGTGACAATGTGAAAATATCACCTCGACATGAGGAGAGAAAGCTACTGCTGTTTGGCAAGGGGGAGAGAGATCCTCAGATTACTCTAGAGAATACAAAATTTATGTTACTTGCCAAGCAGCATACATATATATTTGTATACAGACAAAGCTGAAGGAGCTCCCTGCCCTGAGAGGATAGGAATGGAATCATAAATCCAAAGGTGTTGAGTTGTCTGAAAAGAGAGAACGGGCAATCATTTTGTATGCACAGCCCAGCCAGATTTTGTGGTGTAGCTGCATTTTGGAATGGATTCCTCTTATTTTAAAGAGCATGACACTGTTCTGCAGCTCCAGCGGCATTAAGTAATGCCTTAACTTCTGATTGAGAGAGATATGACTGCTTAGACTCTGAAAAATGTGGTCCCTGGCATGTATTTACAGACCAAGGCTGCAGATTGGGATGATGCTTGCAGATAATACATTTAATCTTTCAGGTGGTAAAGTAGATGGAGAAGGTTAGGGTGCTCTGTGCCTTCTTCACCTTAGTCTTTTCTGGTAAAACTTGCCTTCAGAAATTCTGGATCTCTAAAGTAATTGAACATATCAAGTTCAGCCAACCTGACAAGTTGTATGCCTGAGGATTAAGGGAACTGGTCCATGTCATCATGAGGCCACTCTCAGTTACTTTTGGAAGATGATGTTGATTGGGAGCAGTTTTTGAGGACTGGAAGAAAAGAAATGTCACAGCTGCGTTCAGGAGATGAGAGAGAAGAATTTGGGGAAATGCCTCCTTGCCACCTTCACCTCAGTCTGTGGGGGATGCTACAGTAAATCCTCTGGGGAACCATTTCCACACACGAGCAAGAACGTGATTAGAAGCAGTCATCATTGATTTATGAAAAAAAATCCTGCCTGACCAACCTGATTTATAAGTTTCTTCAGCGAGATGTCTGGGCTGGTACATGAGGGTAGAGAGTTATTTTTCTTGACTTAAGCAAAGATTTAACACTGTCTCCTGGAGCATCCTCATGGTTAAACTGATAAAATAGTGATTGGGCAAGGGGCCACTGAGGTGGATTCATATCAGGCTGAACTGACAGGCTCAGAGGATTGTGGTACCCAGTCACTAGTGCTGTTCCTCAGTCTGGAAGGAAAGGCGTCTGGGCCAACAGGAATCTCCTGAAGCGAGGCAAAGGGAAATACTAAGTCCTGCCCTTGAGGAGAAATAAATCCCAAGCACCTACTCAAACAACACGAGGGGTGTTTGCCTGGAAAGTAGCTTTCTAGTAAAGGCACTGGAAATTGTGGTGGAACATGAACCAACAGTACCCTGGGCCAATGGAGGTGATCCTTCCTTTCTACTTAGCCTGGCGAGAGCACACCTGGGGTGTTGTGTCCAAGTTTGGAGTCCCCAGAACAAGAGAGAGATAGGTGTAGTAAAGAAAGCCCAGAGAAGGGCCACAAAGATGCTGAAGATGATCACAGCCATTACGATACAAGTAGAGACTGATTATTTAGCCTTGAGACAGAAGACATTGTGGGGCAACGACATTATTCATGTGTATTCGATGTATGATGGAAGAGAGTAAGGAGGATGGAGCGAGACTCTTCTCAATGATGGGCAGTGAAAGGGAGAGGGACACAAGCTGAATAAACAGAATTTTCACTTAAACATCAGAAAAAACTTTTCCTATTGTGAATGTGGTCAAATGCTGGTAGAGATACTCAGAAGAGTTGGGAAGTATTCATCTGGAGATAACCAAGAGCCAACTGCTTAAGGCCCTGGGTATTTTGCTGTAGCTGAGCCTTCCTAGAAGGAAATGTTTTCACTCTCACAATTCTTTCTTTCAAATGAGGCTGGTTGTAATGACTGGTGTGTCTAAGTCCCAGACAAAAAACTACATGAAAATGAAGTTGAAGGTGAAGAATGGTAATTACAAAGCTTCTTAAAGCAGCAGGCAGAAGCGCTACAAGATAAAAGTTCTGCAATTTGGTGTGGTCTAAGTTCAAACTGAATATAAGATAGAAGTATTACCATTGAATCATCTTCACCCGGGAGTTTATCGCTAAAGATTGGGTGTTTTGCAACAGGGAGATGCTATAATGAATTCATTCACATGGTATGGATTAGATTGAAAAGTCCATGGGCAACATTGTTGGCTCATGGTGCACAAAATATGAGGTTAGATAAGCTTTTAATTTTTTTTTTCTGACCGTAAACTCAGTGGAACTTATATCTTGCTGTCTTACATCTGTGCAGTTTCAATTTTCACAAAGGGTCAACGTTGAATATCCACAGAGCCAATTGCAAATAGGCATAAAATGCTACCAACACAGAAAATGAATGTTTTAATCCCTAGAACTGATTTTGCCTTGCTGCTCTGCAGGAAACTGGATCAGAATTAATGCGTTAATGCCATTGCAGCCAGAAATGGTATGCAATTGCTGGGTGACTACAAGTGAGCCCAGTGTTCTGTCTCAAAATGGATGGAGTAGAAAAAATGAAAGGACATGGAAGTTTCATAAACATGGATAATCTTGTGACAATTACTTCATGAAGAGAGAATGCGTATTAGGATTTCTTCTTTTAAAGAAATGAAGAATATGCTGAAAAGTACTATAGACATCTTGGTCCTTAAAAAGACAATTCAACATAGCAGTTAATTTCTAACGGGAAAAATATGCATAATATATGTTTGAATTCTGCAGATAACTTCCACAAGATATCCTTGAATGCAGAAATCTATAATAGTTTTAACAATATTTGGAAAGTTTTTGATTGGATAACAAGAATGTCTGCTGTTAATGCAGTATAACGATGCACCATAATGCTATCAGCATTTGTACCTTTAAATGGAGAGGGTAATGAACACTTTTTTCCCTGATCTCTCTTACTCTGCTGTGGGATTTTCTTCATGTTTTTTTCTAAGGCACTTGGTACTGAGCAAAATGGTAGTGGACAAAATGGACATTTAACTGGAGAAGTATAGTAATTGCCATGTTATAAGTAAATAAGATTAGTAGAGCTGACAAGAAGGAAGGGGAAAATGTCATGTTTCATTCCCTAGTGTGTCTACATCATTGAGTAGTTGCCTATTCTGATTCGTAAAAGGGCTGTGGGGTAAAATTGAATTTCAGCACTGTTGACCCAGGAAACTGCTGAAGATTGGTTAAAAGGAGTGCACTTTACTCAGTATAGCAGAGAAGTAGTGGCACTCACCTGGCTCAGAACCACATTACTTGCATATGTCTGGTCAGTTTAATAAATGAGAAAGTGCAGTCTTCCAGGTCTTCATTACCATCCCCTGTGCTTGATGAGCAACAGGCTCATTTAGTATTCACCAGCAGTCTTCCTGTGTCACCAAAATTGTACTAATTTACAATGTACTTGATTAAGGGGAGAGATTTGGTGCCTGTCTCACACTAACATCTCACCTAGATGTACAAACTAGGTAGTGCTGGATATAATCGTCTGTGGGGTCCAGACAAGCAATTGTGCAACCTGTGCTGGAGCAGGCTGAGGGGAGAGTGTTTGCCAGCTGTCCTGCTGTGACTGTGGCACAGCACAGCGAGAGGACATGTAGGACAATATATACGAGTGCTAGAAGAACTCTCCAGCTGTGAAAGCACTCACATGGGCATTGGAAATGCTGCATTCCAGCCCCTGCTTCAACATCTTTTTTTTCGTACCTTATCCAACGATGAATTTTATTGCTAAATAGCTAAGCATCTGGAAACCTGACACTACGTGAAAGGAATTTAAGTACTTCATGCTAGGAGGCTGTGGTTCATGTTTGTATTTTGAGTAATACTGAGAAAAAAAGAACTGACAGGGAAAATGAGGGTAGGGTAATTGGGGTTTAAAAGAAGATCAGAGGAAGGGGTTAAAGAAGAAATGAGAAAAGTAATTTCAGAGCCTGTGACAAGAGAAGAGAAGGATGGGCAAAAGAGCATGAAAGCAAAGGGGCAAAGAGCATGGACAGCATTAATAATTCTCTTTGAAGAGAGTTCTGACATTCTGTGGAGGTATTTTTGGCACCAGAGTTTTAATATGCATTTTCATATAGCTTACCCACTTAAATCTTGCAGTGTTTCAAAGTACACTCTATTGTCGGGTTTGTGAATGTTCCCTCAATTTAGAACAAAGTTGTGATTCTTCCCTAAGATCCAGAACAAAAATATGACTATACGTGTCTGTATGGCTTTCTAATATTTGAGAAGTGAATTGCAGAACTTGCAAAAACATCCTGTTTAGTCAGTCCTGGAGAATGAATTACTTTGCTTTTTTTTGCAGATCACAAATCAGCTTCTATTACTAGCCTGTGCCTCTAATTTCTTTCAGTAATTGCACTTCAAGATAAGTTTATTAGCTTGTTTCTTTTGCACACATAGTTCTTGGCCCCCCAGTAGATGAGATGCCCCTTCACACCAGAATCTACTGACTAAAATTTGCTCAATACATTGATTGAATACGGTCCAATAAAGAGCCACAAACTTGTCATAAATACTCACTCGAAAAATCTAAAAACAGATTTGAGGCAAAAAGACCTACATTTTGCCTTGCAAATATTTCAGACATCCAACTGCATATGCATCTAATTTGGGCTAATAAGCTATGTTTACACAAGCCACTCAAAATGAATACAATTGAACATTTTACTTCAACAAATGCATTCCCTTGTACTTGAGACTTTGCTAAAGTAAGCTTACGTAAAAACCAGTTTTACCTTCAATCAAGATCTGTCACATTCATGTCTAAAGCCTAACTCTGCAACGGAACTGATCAAGTTCCAGCCCTCTGTAAGTAAGTATCTTCTCAATTCTTCCAACAAGACACAATGAACCTGTCCTCAGAGACCAAAAGAGCAAAAGGAAATGAAAGCATGTGCCTCCCAGGCTGTGCCTCACTTAGTCCTTTAGTATACCCATTAATAAATATAACTTCAGTGTCAGCATTTGCAGCATACATCCAGTTTTCCCCTGAGGTGCTGACAAAGCCTATTGTACCACCATAAATGAATACTTAGAGATTTCAACACGATTGATCCCATATCATGCTAGTGAACTAAAAAGATCTTACTATTTTGTAGGAATAGAAACTGAGATCTTGATTATCTTGCTTAGGGTATATAAGAATCTTAGAATATCCTGGGGAGAGAGCCATTGGGATCATTGAAGTCCAGCTCCTGGCCCCACACAGGAACACCCCAAGAGTCACACTGAGTGCCTCAAAGCATTGTCCAAACACTCCTTGAACTCTGTCAGGCTGGTGCTGTGACCACTTCCCTGGGTATCCCTTTTCAGTGCCCAAGCACCCTCTGGGTGAAGAACCTTTTCCTAATATCCAACCTAAAATTCCCCAGAGACAGCTTTATGGCATTCCTTTGGTACCTGTAACCGGTCACCAAAAAGAAGAGAGAAAAGACAAAATGTGGCAGAGTAGACAACAGGACCTCTTCCCCCTGAATCTCCACTTACTTTTCCACTCTTTCAAAAAATTTTCTGAAAGCTGGAAATAGAGACTATTCAATTGAAACTACAGAAAACAACTTTTGTTTCCCCAGTCACAGTTTCAGTAAAAGTATAGACGTTAGAAGCTCATGTAGTCACACTTTCTCCAAAATGTCATGAAGCTTTGTGTTTCCTTCAGGATCTGGAGACAAGAGTTTATAGATGGGCTTGGTTAAGAATTCATACACATGCCCTGCACTTGAAAAGGTGATAAACACCTACATTTTACATCATAATTACAAAACAGCAGGAAAAGAACCCAGATTCATGCAAAACAAATTCACCTACCTTAGGTACAAACACAAGGCAGAGAGTAATGGTGCTGCAGAATATTATGACTAAAGCAACGATGCAGAACTGCACATTGGGTTGGTCCCGAGTAAGGAATGAAACTGCAGCACCAATAATGCACATTATCCCCACGTTGTACACACTCATTCCGATGTACTTGCTGTCATTCAAAGCAGGAATGCTGACATTTCGTGTCTCCCAGGCGAGGAAACACCCAAATAACTGAAATGGTAAAAGAACGAGAAAAGATGATAATTATACAAGGAATTGGCTGTCATCCAGAAAAAGCACTAATTTAAAACAGGTATGTTTTCCAACTTGACACATATAGGTGATATTACAATTCAGAGATATACACCTACCTTTTGCTCAATATCTAATTACCTGTGTGATTTGTTTTGCTCACTAGAACAGAGTACCGCTCTAACAAGAAAAATGTGAAACTTAAAATTAGTCCTGATTGGAACAAATTTCTCTAAATGCTATGGTTATCTTTATTTTATATTTTTAGTAATTTTTAAAGACAGTCCTTCCGTTTCTTTTCAAGGATTCCAGTAAAGATATAATGTGCATTGTTCTTTTAGCTATTTTTAGCAGCTATTCTCAATATACTCTTATCAATCCAGCCATTCATTACATGATTATCACCTACATTAATAAGCAGCAGTGCCAAGATGTGTCCCATGAGAGACAAATATACAATGTAGAAAGTGTCACCCGAGTTGTTCAGATTACAATTATAATGTCTTTTATTATAGTGGGAGTTGGTAATGGCCTTTCAATTGCAGTTGTCTAATGATTTCTGGCATAAAACATTCTTGTGGCAATTTTTTTGTTTGCTTTTTTCCTTTGGTGTATTTTTAAGTTTTAGCCCCTTTGTTATTTGCAATATGCTTTTGCAATTCAGCAGGGGAAAGCCTTTAGTGGGAGGAAGCCATCTCCATCCCTTGAAATTTAATTAGATTTTTCTGCAACATGAACTGCTGCAAACAATTATTTTCTTCCTCTTGCATTCCTCAGAGAAGTCCTGGCAATGCAGTAAAACCCTAAACGAACTCAAGATGTTGTAAATAGGTAACCCAGCCTACAGTCTAGGCAAAGCCCCGTAGGAGTGTATGGTGCCTTGGGAAGCATGACAGACAGCAGATGGTATTGGATGGAAGAGAAGGACAGAGAGAAAAACTATCACTAAGGTCCACGTCATGGTTTCTATGTTTTCTAGCTTTTTTTCTGATCACAATGGAGGGACAGACATGAAGGAGAAAGAGCAAAGGTGCATTCCCATTGCCCTTAATAGCCTTCCTCCCAGACCATCACATTTGTCTACTGCCAGGTCATGGAGATAATACTCTCTTTTATACAACTTCAATTTATGTGCAATCCAGGAAATTGGAGGTCAATGGTGATGCCATTTAGGGGATTAATTGCAGTTGTCTAGTATAATTTACCTGCTATTTTTCTGGGGTTTTTTTTTGTTTGTTTTTTTTTTCCTATGGCAAATAACCTGGACTAGAAGAACAGTGTTTGGCTGCCAGACAAACAAAAGAGAGTAGAGAAGTGGCAGAGTTATGTTTGCTCTACAAACTTGGGTTTCAACCATAGTAACACCTGGACACCAGTAACTGCAAATTTCCTTGATTATTTGCTTAGTTTTTATCTCAAATAACAATGACAACCAAGCCAATCACTTGTGACTCAGCTACTTTGCACTCCCACAGGCACTTGCAGGCTGCAGCCACCTACCTACTCACCCAGGCACTTCCAACCAGGACTTGCTGCTGAACCTCCAGCCCTGCCCTCCCTGAGCTTGTCTGCTGGCTTGTTTCATTCTCTTGCCTACAGCACATATGTCACCCTGCCACATGTTCCTGAGCAGAGCTGCCTGGGAGGCTTTGGCAGATTGGGCATCTACTCTCAGCCCATGGAGTGTGGCAGGCTGCAGGGACTGCCCAGCCAGGCAAGGGATGTAGAGTCACTTGCTTACCCACTTTCCAATGCTGCCATCACTGCTGCAATCCCCATCAGGATACACTGACACAGGTGGCCCTTCCAGCAACAGCAGCAGTAGTTGCCCTGGCAATCCTTACCCAAGTCTTTTTCGGCAACATTCCCACCTTATCTCTCTACACACTGCTCCAGGAGATGGTCCTGTCCAGGGCACTCCATTGCCTCATTGTTGCAGTCCTGCCTCTTCAGTTTAACCCATCTCCTTTAGCAGGACTAGAGCCCACACCTCCCTCCAGCCCATTGCCTCTTCTCCTCAGCTTCCCAGCAGCCTAAGATTTGCAGGAAGAACAGTAGTGGCTGCTGCAGGCGGAGCATGGCAAGGGGACGCTCTTAAGGGGTCTGCAGACAGCTACCTGGGCCAGCAAGGGGTCTCAGCCATTGAGGGAGGGCAGCCGAGGTGAGTGAGCCCGTTATCAAGCTTTGTGCCAGAGCAACAGCCCATCCTCTGACACATTTTCAGAGCCCCCTCTGGTAAACAAGGCAATACCTCCAGTAAGGAAGGATGCAGGCAGCACTCCTTTGCTGTTGGGTCTGGCACTGTGCACAGGCAGAGCAGGAATGTACAGACTCCCTTACAGGCTCTGCAGAAGCAAATTGTCACTGTATTCACCTGGGTGTGTTGGGGAGATGCACAGAGGTGGTACTTTTCCTCAGGGCACAAAGCTGTTCCTCCCAGACACCCCACCATCTCAGGGGTTGCCTGTTCTCCACTCCCTGTACTCTTGGTGCTGCACAGCTCAGCTCTGCTGGAAATTTACATTTTGCCAGCCCATGAACTGACAAACAGGCTGGTCGGGGCGGAGCTGTTTTGAGGGGTAGAAGGAATCCTTGTCTAGATTTCTACATCACATTTTTAAAGGGATGAGACCCTGATTAAGTATGGAGAAGATTTCTATCTTCTCCTACTATGGTTAATTACTAATGAGATTTTTAGGGTTGTAGGTCATCCCTCACTCTCCTCCACTTCCCCCAGTATGAGCAGATTCCATTCCAAAAGCATTATTCTGGGAATACAGCCAGCATACTTACATGAGGCCAGCACTTATTACAAATAATGGGGATGAATTTATAGCTGAGGCAGTTATAAAATGATCTAAAATATCAATTATAATGGAAAAAAGATCGTTTGAAGAGTGTTGTGGGGGTGACGGTTTGGCCCATTCTCATTTATAATTGAGAACAGCATGGAAAATGGTTAAATATCTTTCAGATGGAAGGAAGATATGTATTTATTTATACGATAACTAAAGAAAGGGAGGGGCTCTTGCAGCAAGTGGGTTTCCTCAGAATGAAGCACTATAAATCTGAGAGCATTGTTTTTAATTTCTATTAGCATTTTGGGTAAAATACTTGCCTCAGGAAGAGACATCTCCTTTTCTACAAGTCACAGTTCATCTTTGAAACTCAAAATGGATAAAAGCTGAGAGTTTTCTGCATCCTGCTGCCAGTGCAGTGGCAATTGCAGAGGTGCTCCTTGTTTGCCTGGTACAGATGCCTGCAGGGCTCCGTGGGGTTGGTAAGGTTTCTCCTCTGAGATAAAGCCTTCCTTAGGGAACACGATGTTTTGCTTTCCCTCCATCTGCCCTTCTTATTTTCCCCCTTCCTGAGGCTCAGACAATATGCACACATAAAAGATTCAGTTATATGACTGCAAAAATTCTGTAAATCCCTTGGTAAAATCCTGTAAAATGGCTTGGCTGAGGAATGGGATGCAGACATTGCTAGTGAAAGATCCAGATTTCTGTGATTCCTTGACACCTTTTGAATGTGAAACTTGGGAGCTACAGTTAAAAACACAGACTCATAGTACCTAGTTCAGCTCCTCTTTACTCCTGGCACCCAAACTTTAAACATTTATCTTCCCCAGATAAGAAAATTACATTTCAAATTATGCTTGGGGACACCTAATTCTGGAGACTGCTGTGGAATTTAGGGACTATTTGATATTTAAGACTGCCTGCCAGGATTTGCGATGCAGCTGTCTCTCCTCCTCCAGGGCTCAAGCTGGTAAAGGCTTCTCAGACTGTCTGCTGGCTTGGGCCCCACACAGAATACAGCAGCAACCATCTTCATTTGTGACAATCATGCTGGTGATGACCATTGTGTAGCTTCATGTTTGGAGAACACAGCACAACTCTAAATTTTGCCTGAGATGTGCTCCCTAACCCCAGAGCACAGTCTGGCTTCAGAAGGAGCTCTCGAACTTCTTTCAGAGCTGTCGGATTTTATGTAACGAGAAAGTGACTGTCTTAATTAATTGGGCACTTGCATGGGATGTTAGTTCTGATCTCTGCTGAGAATTTTGATTAAACAGTCTTTAGAGAAGGCGTGCATGAATACACATTGGGATGGAGGCAGGCAGCTCTTAGCAGTGCCAATGTGCTGGATTCGGAGAGGTGTAGGACACATCTGCCCCCACTGTTTTATACCAGCTCACTCAGGCAGCTCCTTGCTGGCAGCTACAATTCCCATCCCGAGCCTTCTGAGGGACCCCACGCATCTCCGAAGGAGTTTGAATAACTCAGGGCTACACATTCTCCTATAGGAAGCAGTTGTCTAAAATTTAAGGACACATCAGCCTACTATCAAGTCCAATGGACTAATTTTAGTCCTTTTTGGATCTCAACCAATGACACTGAGAATGCAGCTAGGAAGGCTTCCTACACTGTTATTCATGAACTTAAAGCCTTCTTCAGTTTTGGTGGTCTAATAAATGCACACATCTTCTTGACGTAGAAAGTGCCATAAAATATTGGTTTGGATTTTCTCGGAAGATATGGGCAGCTGTACAGGCAGGATTGGTTTGTTTCATCTCGTGTTTGAGGGTAGGCAGCTTCCATCACTTGACAGTGATTTGGAGTATTACCTTTGCAGCTGTTGGTGTGGTAGGTTTAGGCTGTGTTGTCAGTGCACCTAAAAAGGCTGTGAGAAAACCACTGTATATATAAATTTGGGGCAACCAGTATCTGAAGACAACAGGATGGTATCACTGTGATTAAAGATAGAATAGTGGTCACTAAGAGGAATCTGTATTAAAATGTTAGAGGCATAACAGGTGTATGGAGAATATAATACTTGTGTTTACAGAGTTTTACAGGCAAACTTTAATTTTAAAGAATCTTGTACTGACCAAATTTTGATAGCTGTTTGTAGCTGAAGTATTGGAAAACGTTTAACACTGTTTTTAAAAACTTTACCAGCTAGTTAATTTATATCTTGTTCATGAGAATTACTGCTAAACACAGCAACAATTGCTTAGATCCACAACATGTATTGATACAATCAAGTGCCTAATTTGCTATTGGATTGCACAGACTATCACATGACAGGAAGGAAATTATTTATTCACCTCCATTGCCCTGTACTGCCCTTAAACCATTTTTCATATGTTTCATTTCAAAGTCATGTCAGCTTAGGTTAGGAACAGTATTAGGAAAGAAAGATAAAGAAAATTATACCGAATATATCTGACAAGAGCAGAGAAATACCAGACGCAAAATCTCCAATCTTGTCAGAAGTCATACTTGCCAATAACTAGGGAATATGGTTTTGGAAAGATTATGTGTTGGACCAGGCTGCAGCTTTGCAGCTAATTGCTGTGTTGTCGTAGCACTGACCCTGCTCACTTGTGGGTTGTAGCCCTGCTCTGCTATATAAAAGAATAAAAGCAAGCCTTTTCCTTCAAAGATTTAACGTCTGGAGATTTTTGTTTTGGTTTTGTTTTTTTCTAGCTAGATTACTGTGAGATTTCCCCTCCTGGGCCCCTTAAAACAAGGCAGTTCTGGACTCTGGCCTGTAAAGACCTTTCAGCCTGAAGTAACTGTGAAGCTTGACTTGTGTGTTCTCTGCTCAGGTTCATTCATTAAATCCAGATCATCACAGACATAGGCATGTTTTTATTTCAGTGAAAGGGCTGCAGATATTTTTCAATGAGATTTTTCAGAACTTAAAAAAAAAAAAAATTTTTTTTTTTTTTGTTTTCGTGTTTTCACTGGAGAATTGTGCAGTAAAACATACTGAGCAGCTTTCAGGAAGATTCATAGAAAAATGATTTTTTTTTTTAATTAGTGGTGCAATAAGTAAGGTTAGAAAACTGAAAGACAAACTATGCCCTTTTAGGTCTCTTACCTTCAGAGTCAGTACAATCTGATGTTAAACCACTACTCACTCCCCTGATCTGATATGAGTCAGCTGTGTATTTAGTTCATTTTCACAGAGCTGCTCTGGATAGATGTTACTAAGGGGAAGCTTAATATTTCTATTGAGCATTAGGACAAGAGCTAAATATTGTTTTTAATTGCAAGATATGATATTCAGCTACTCAGCTGAAGGACTTTCTTCTTAAAAGTCTTGGCAAAATCCTTTATTCCCAGTGCAAGACAGAAAGGCAGCTGAACAAAGCTACAAACACTAAGAGGCATCCAGATTTCACTTTATATTCCAGCCTTCCAAATCAACAGGTCAATAAAATATTTTCCCCTCTTTCCATTCAGACTGTATTTGACTGTATTTTTTTCCATAAAAATTCTGCTTAGTCATGAAACACATTCTAGTAACTAAGTTTAAACAAATACACAACTGGTCAGTAGCAAATATCCATTTGGAATAGCTTTATATTGTCTCTGGCATAAGACTACCACAATCACAGCTCTGTAAAGAGGTGAAGCACCTCTGCTAAAAACCAGTGTGTGCTACAGTTTAAATCTATTTCTGCTGTACAAAAATTAATGCCAGGAGACATGTAAGGGAATACTGCACTACTTGCAACATTTCAAAAATATATTTGAAGTTTCCTTATGGTCATATTAGGGAAAAATTTATCCAACAAAACCATATGGAAATGTGGTTTTGGGTGCTAAAATACTGTCCATGTTTTATTAAAGATATAATAAATATCTGGTAGCACTATAAACTACTTGCCCCCACCACAAAGCTTAACTACCTTCCTCTCTAATCACTGTAAGATGGGACAGGTGGGTTGGTGCTAAACCCACCATATATATGAGTTGGAATCATGCAAGTTAATTGACAAGGAGGCAGTTCCTTCTTCTGAATGCTCTCTTTGGTCATTAAATGAATTAGGAAAGAATGCAAATATATGTGTTAAAAATCAAAGACATTATCAGGAAACAATTAGGAATTTTAACATAATCTGAAAGCTATTCAGTTTTTCTACACGTCAAATTTATTAATTTGATAAATGAATTAATTAATAATATGATTGATATAGTCTCATAAGATAATTGGGAGGGACTTGAGGAAATCATCTAGTACAACCTCCTGCTCAATAAGCAGGCTCAGATGTGAGTTCATTCCAGGCTGTTCATAGTTTTATCCAGTCTGGTTTTGGAACCTTTTAAGGACAAAAGCTGATCAGACTCTTTGGGTGAGC